>CM077262.1:7881637-8051637 GCA_039654775.1 Spinibarbus caldwelli | reverse complement strand
ATATGCTATATTCCAAGTCGTCTAAAGTCATATGATAGCTTTAAGTGAGGAACAAGCAAAAATCTAGAACTATTGATCTATCTAGAACTCCTGATCTATGTCCAATTTGTAACCAAACCTTTATTTTGAGTCCATTCTTTTTTAAATGACTCAGTTGACAGTTTACAAACTGAATGATTCGTTCAGAAAGTAAAACTTAATGACTCAATGATCCAGTCCCAGTGATTCTTGAGTTCTTAAGGCAAAGATTATCAATGAATAATTTAATAATTTGATTGAAATTGGCATCTGTTTGTCACACAAAGCAATCATATACTTTTATAAGACTTGAAATATAGTGCACAAGTCATATGGGCCACTTTTTTTAATATACATTTCCAGTGCAATATTTTCTGTCCCTATTCATTTTAACTGCAAGAGGAAACACAGTCATTCTTTATTTGTGTTCCACTGAAGGAATAAAGTCATGCAAGACATGCGGGTCAGTAAATAACTGAATTTAGTGAGCTATTCCTATAAAGATCAGAGAGAGGGTGAAAATGGTCATATAACACTTACAACAGGTTTTGGTGCAAGAAACATAATAAGTGGACTTCAGGGATAAAATATCTGCTGGAAAATCACAGAATATATCCTCTTTAAAACAACCAAACTAACTAAAAGAAAAAGACTTGGTATATACTAGTCTATCTGCAAAACTGAACCAACCACTCTGATGGAATGAAAACCCTTTGGGTCACATTATGTTTTATAAGGTACGCCACAGCAAAAATGCTTAGCTCAGCAAGTCTGTCCTCATTACTGTCTTTGCTCTGTAGTAAAAATAACACTAATGGTGTTTTAGGCTTGAATCAGGGCCAGGACATACTGTCGCAGCTAAATCACACTTTTGTGTCTGTTGTCAAGACAGATAACAAACCTGAAAAACAGGACAGTACAGTGTAGACCTTCAGAGACAACAAAACACTCACAATGCCATGCCAAACTGCTCCAGCCATTTCTTCTTCAGTTCCTTGGTTTTAAAGAAGAACTCAAAGCCGTTCTGACCCTGATTGTGTGTGAGGTAGAATCCGTGGCACCACTGGAAGAAAGAGAGAAAGCAAGAACATCCATGTTATAAATGCAAAACACACACACATGCACAGATAAAGCAAAGACAAACACCGTCTTAAAGCCGTTTGATTCGAAACATCAAAGATGCTCTAACAAGTCTGAGACTACAAAGCCCTAGACCACATGATGGTGCGAGGGGGTCACTGTTGTTTATGCAAGACTGATGAAATGCTATTATCAAATCTAGCAGGATCATCCTGTTATCGTCTGTTAGCACTGTGCTGACGTTTACATCATATTGCAGCTGATGTAGATATTGACTGCACTGAACAAATGGATCAGATTTCATCATTTACAAGATATGACAGTGTGGACAGTCAGATTTGAAAAACAAACATCTTTTTTTGTGTGCAATATGAACAAAGGCATAGAGAATGCAAGACAATAAGCAGTTATGGATCTGGACTCTAAGCCCGTCTGTCTGAAATTATTAAATTAATGAACAGTAAGGGATTTGGTTGGAAAATTTTGATTTTAAAAGCCTCTATGGCCTGGCATTAACATGCTTTTTGCATGTGAATATTATGTATACTACCATTCAAAAGTCTAGGCTCCCTTTTTCATATTTTTGAAAGAAATTTCTTATGCTCACCAATGCTGCATTTATTTGATATACAGTATTACTGGAAAATATTATAAACATTTAAAATAACTGTTTTCTATTTTAATGTATTTTGAAATGTAATTTATTCCTGTGATGACAAAGCTATATATATCTGACACTGAATAAAAAATTAAAATAGGTAATGGTGATAAAATAGGTAATACAAACTCGCAATTCAGACTTTTTTCTCATAATTGCGTGATATAAACTCGCAATTGCGAGAAATAAAGTCAGAATTGCGAGATAAAAACTGAATCTGAATTTTTTTTCTTGCAATTGAGAGTTTATATATTGCAATTCTGACTTTTTTTTCTCACAATTCTGACTTAATAACAATTGCGTGTCATAAAGTCAGAATTCCGAAACTCGCAATTCTGAAAAAAATTGTCACAACTGCAAGATATAAATTTGCAATTCTGAGAAAAAAGTCAAAATTGTAAGTTCATATCTTGCAATTCTGACTTTATTGCTCAGAATTGTGAGTTTATATCTTGCAATTCTGAGTATTTTTTTCTCGCAATTGTGAGTTTTTATCATGCAGTACCGACATTATAACTTGCAATTGCGAATTTACATCATGCAAATCTAAGGAAAAAAGTCAGAACTGCAAGTTTATATCTTTTAATTCTGACTTACTTTTTCAGAATTGCAAGTTTACAAATCCAAATTTGGAGTTTATATCATGCAATTCTGAGAAAAAAGTTAGAATTGCAAGACGTAAACTAAAAAAGTATTGTAAGATAAAAAGTCACAATTAACTATTACCTGCAATTTTTTTTTCACTCATTATCATTATTATTAGCCAGGACTCTGATGAACAAAAATACCTTCCCTCAACAAATCAGAAAATCTGAGGCATCATCACAAAAGTAAGCTAGAGAAACTCTAATAATAATAGTGATGTTTACATTGCATGTGTTTACCAGCATAATTTTTCTTTCTTGCATGCACTCTCTCTGTCTTGTACATGTAATATTTACAGCATTATCTAACGAATAATCATCCTGGCACAGCAGCACATAATGTAATATAACAAACGACATCATGTTTTCTAATTTAGCTGTGTCTGGTGTCGGCTGCGTTCGTTAGCAGTCGCTAGATGGTTTTTAATAGGAAACACCATCTGTGCGAATGAAAGCTGCTCTACTGCAGTAACTGATTATGGCACGACAGCATAACAGCACATTTGCTGCCCTCGGCTTCGGTGCAGCGAACTTTGTCTGCAATTAGGAGACCGGCTGCGCACCTTTCGGTTTTCTCTGTCTGAGGTCGGGTTGTTGGTAATCTTGAAGGAGTGGAGGTCAATCACCTCCTTCATCTCGTAGTTATCTCCTCGTCGTTTGCATACAATCACGACGGCGTCAAACAGAAAGATGTGCCTGCAGCAGAAGAACGGCACAGATCAAACAAGAAGGAGAAAATACAATAGGAGCGCTTGAGGGTGACACCTTCATAACCCTTAGGCCTTAGTAAAGACCTGCAGAGTTTCAGGCTGAGCAGTATTCCACACTTTTATCATCTCACCTGTCTTGTTTGGCTCGTTTGTCGACTGAAGCTACTCGCACTTCGCTGTCACCTTTTGGTCTCCCGTATTTACGAAGAGGCTGATTCTGCAGAACATAAAAATGGTGCACATTCAATGCAGACATGCTTGTACGCTACTAGGGGTCAATGCTCTTAGTTAGACTAAAGTTCCACAAAACTGTTCAACGCTTCATACTGTCTTTGCTTAACTACTTCGAGCAGAGTTGGGGGAAAAACTAACTAAAAGTAGACATGCAAATCAGTGCATTTTGCAGTAGTCTGACACTATCTTGGGTGTTTTTAAAATAGTTCCGCTTTTCTAGGAACATACAGTAACAGTAGCATTTTTTTCAGCAAGTGTAGCATAAAAAGGAACACAGTCTTTTAACAAAATGAGCTGAAGAAATAATAAAATACATTCCTAAAAACATCTCTCTCAAGTTGCACTGCGAAGTGTGATTAATGTTATTAAACTGAATGGTTAATGACTCACTAATTCATTTTAATGATCTTAATGTTCTGTTTTAGTGAAATATGTGTTTTGTTAAATACTAAAATATTTTAACAAATTCCTTTTTTGTATTTTTTATTAGATGTTAAAAAATTGTATATAGCACAGTTCATAGTCTCTATATATAGTTTTTGATATTTATTTTCAATTTATAGTTTTGTAAATTTATATATATATATATATACATACACATACATATATATATATATATATATATATATACACAATACAATGTATTTATTAACAATTAATCACTTATAATTAATAATAAAATATATAAAATATCATTACAAAATATATCATTAATAATTTCATATAACAGTAATAATAATAATAATAATAATAATAATAATAAATCACATACTATATACAGTGTATAAATTATCAATAAACTGTAAATAAATACACTTTAAATAATTTGTGTAATACTAAATAGTTTGGACAATGTCACGGTGTGAAACATCTTTTTTTATTTTTATATATTAAAACTTAAGGTTCTTAAAATCAGTCCTTGATAAAAAAATCTCTAAAACAGAATCTGAATGGATTTTGTTAAAGGTTATTTATTTATTTATTTATTCATTCATTCATTCATTCATTCATTTTAGTGTTGTCACGGTACCAAAATTTCTGTATTCGGTACCAATACCAGTGAAAATCCACGGTTCTCGTTACCATTTTCGGTACCAAAGCAAAACACAAAAACATGCTAATTAAAACACATTATTTTTATTAAAAAAGTTAAAGGGGTCATATGATGCAATTTCATGTTTTCCTTTGTCTTTGGAGTGTTACAAGCTGTTTGTGCATAGATAAGGTCTGTAAAGTAACAAAGATTAAAGTCTCAAACCCAAAGAGATATTCTTTATAAAAGTTAAGACTCTGCCACGCCCACCTAAAGCGGCTCATTTAAACATGCCCCCACATGTCTACGTCACGGTGTGGGAAGATTTGCATAACATCGCCCAAATGTATACGCAATGAAAGAAGGTGTTACTTTTATTCTCACTGTAGAATTGTTGCTGCCGCCGGCGCCATGTCTTTGAGACACTGTGTTTCGTTGTGAAAGCGAAAGTACTTTGTTTGGGCTTCCAAAAGAGGACACAACTAGAAATCAGTGGCTAAGTTATATTTACAACACTGTTCCAGAACAGTACAACGCAAATATTCGAGTGTGTGCGGCGCATTTTACGGAGGACGATTTCCTGAACCTGGGAGAGAGTAGCCTACAATGTGAACACTATGAATGACTGTGAACACTATAAAGTGGGGCAATTCCAACGTTGTAAGGACAGTCTGGTGCTTCTGAGTCACAGCCTGTAAGTACGTTTCGATATTTAAAGAATTTGCTACTGACTATTCAAACGCGAGTTTTGAGCAGTTTAGAGTAGTGCTTGTTTGGCGTTTCTACGATCACAAATGCAGACATGGTGTTATGTTTACGCGACGTGGCGCAACGCGTAAAAAGACCCAATGAGTCATTATAATCAGTAATTATGTCCTCACTGCAACAAATGCCTCGTTTATAGTGGGTTTTATTGTTTCAGTCTCGTCGCCCCGGGACACGGCATCACAACATGGTAAGGGGTGTAACATTTCCGTTGTTGTGCCCAATTCTGACCCCTGCCAGATTATTGCCCCCCTAGTATTGGTAGGTTTAGGGTTAGGTGTGAAAGAGGGGTTAGGATTAGGGGTGGGGTTAGGATTAGGGAATCATATAGCGATTTCAACGAGAGGGGTAATAATTTGGCAGGGGGTCGAAAATGGGCACAACACCGTCACACGCTTGAGGTATTCAGCCAATCACAACGCACCGGATAGCTGGCCAATCAGAGCACACCTCGCTGCATTTCAGAAAGGCGGAGCATAGAGGAGCAACAATAATCTACAGTATGTGGAAAATAATGTGTTTTTTGAACCTCAAACCACGTAAACACATTACATTACACCAAATATACAAAATAATGTTCTTTTTAGCAACATCATATGACCCCTTTAAACAAAAATAAACTGTACAAAAATCAATGCCATTATTTATGCTTATTTAAAATTGTTTCAAGTTTTTCCACAAGTAATAAAAGTATGAAAAAAGTAAACAAGTTTCACCCAAAAGTTTTTGTCATATTTCTGCTGCTGCTGAAAAAACAACTGTAAACTGTTATCTGTTTTAGGGTTTGCTGGTGTTTTTCATGATCTTCCTCAGCCTGCAGCTGTAAAAGGAAAATATAATATACTTAAGTAAAGCAAAGGGCTGAGTCTGACCAAATGCAACATTAGATCATTGACTCCAGCTAAAATATAACATTTCAGTAAATAACAAACCTCAGCTTTTGTAACAAATTTAGATAAGATTACATATATTTTAAGACAAGTGTATATCAAATAGATGGAAACTGTAGAATTAAAAACACTTTACAATACGATTCCATTTGTTAGATAACATGACCTATCAATAAACAATAGTTATATAGCAATTATTCTTCTAGGGTTAATTTCAAAATACATAAAATCAAAAGTTCAATCTGTTAAAATTATTTAATGCACAATGAACAAACATGAATGATCGAGTGTTTGCATTAAATAACATTCACAAACATTAATTAACGTTGTAAAAATATATCGTTCACTCACTGTATGTTGATGTTAGATAATAACATAAAGTCATGTTAATGAATGGTATTATTGTAAAGTCTATACAGGAGATAAAATTTGACTGTACTTTCATTTAATTCAATTTAATCCTGTGTACATATTTAATTTTAAATGGCTTTTTAAAACCTGCTAGTTATCCAGGCAAGAATAACAACTAACTAGCTAAAAAAAAAAAAAAAAAAAAAAAAAACTGCTTTTCTGACGGACTGATATGACATAAACACTGTTATCCATTTGTACATTCTCTAACACGCATATTTTAGATTCACAATTCATTTAAAAGCCTCTGGTGTTTAAAAATAGTAAATACCATCATGTCCTCCTGTTTTTTTTTTACCTTAATAAAAGTTATAGGCGCATTAAATAGTTAATAAAGAAAATTCATTCTAATGCTCATTATATTAGCGTTAACTGCGCTTATGCTAATGATTAACTCCGTACGATTAAATAATGTTTATTTCAATCCAACATTCAAATTAAATATGGAATAATATTCATAACAGAATATCTAAATATTACATTGAAACTTACCTGCTTGAACTCTTTCATTTGATCCGGGTGTCTGTCTTTAAGGTGTTTTGTTAGTTTGATGTGTTTCCTCCTTTTGATGTCGCCACATCTCAGGGCTTTTACGGAGCGAGCGCATCTGCGCAGCTTTCTGAAAGCGCATCAAGAACCGGGTTGACCGGGTACTCGGTACCACCGGTACTTAAAGAAACCTGGTACCGTGACCAGACTAATGCATTTATCTATTTATTTATTTATTTAAATTTTATTTTATTTAATTTGACTTTTTAATTTTTTTTTTTTTTTTTTTAAGGGCAAATAAAACAATTTAAGGCTTAAAACTACTCCAGTGCAATGGGGGATCTTCATCTGAAGAAACAGTTTTGGGTGTAAATGATCTGGCCCCAGCGAATATTGAGGTGGAAATTTTGTTATAATTTAGCTATATACTGTTTTAAAAATGTAGTTTTTACAGTAGCTTCCCTAAAACTGCTTTTTAAATAGTAGTCTATACAAAACATGATTTTGCTCACAAGGTTTTCTATAGATTTCTGGTACTGGTCGATGTCTCGTAGAGTCTCGATGTCTCTCTTCACCTCGTTGACATACTGAGCCAGATCCTGTAGAGATGGAAACACAAACACAACACCATAACATTCAACACACTGAGACTTTGACCTGAGGACACACAAGGAAGTCTTTCTAGTTGTGCACTAAAAATAACAATACTTCTTCTCTAGCTTCCTTATTGACAATCTCGGCCCATGTGATGTTTTCAAGGGACTCATTTCCGTCTAAAAATGTAAAATAAGATTCAGTGTCTGAAAAGCAAGGCTTATTTGACAAATCTCATTCTGAACACTATGCCAGCCGTTCCCGTGAGTGGAGTTTAGTGACTCATTCATCATTGCGTATCTAGAATAATCAGAGAGTGGGGGGCTGGATCGCCCACCGCGAGGATCTTTAAAGGGGAGCACTTGAGGAGGTTAACCACGTTAGCCCGATACCCCAATCAATGCTAAGTGGCTAATTTATCCAAATGAAATCATCACAGCCCGCGGTGCAATCTGCACAATCTTCTCAGCTTGATTTGCCTCAATTAGCGGACAGTTACCTGTCAAGATGTATTCGGAACCATCTTGATCATGTCTGAGTCAAGAGGGCCACATTGATTTTCAACGAAAGCTTTTCTTACAAAAAAGTTGATGCATGCACATCCCAAAAAAGCTAAAAGAGAAAGAAATTTGTCACTGTTGTAATTTCAAATTAAACAAGGCCTCTAATATTAATCAAGATTGGTTAAAAGGCCTGTGATGACCTTAGATTTGGCTCGCAATGGCCTGCCACGATTTGAATAAAAAAATAGGGGGAAAAACATGTCATTGACGCATATCTTAATTTCTAATTTATATTTTTGTTTTAACTTGTCTTTTTGTTTTATTTTTGCACTGAAATGTAAAAAAATATAAAATTTAAAAAAATTAAAAATAATTGAAAAATCATATATATATATATATATATATATATATATATATATATAATTTTAACATTATTTTAAAGTTAAAAATCATATACATATTATATATATATATATATATATATATATATAATATCATTATTATTATATTGATTGATTTTTTTTATTCTATCTACTTATTTTCTTTAAAAAAATTAGCTTTCAAAAACAAAAACAAAAAAAACCTTGCTACGTGTTTTGTTGGTTTTGATTGCTTCTATTGACCTCATATGTAAGTCGCTTTGGATAAAAGCGTCTGCTAAATGACTAAATGTAAATGTAATGTAAATATATACATATATGTAATATACATAAGTGTGTGTGTGTGTGTGTGTGTGTTTGACACTGAATACATTTTATAATAATATAGTTGCATATAATGCAACATTTACTTTTGTCCCATGGCCCTCAATGAAGTTTGATTTTTGGTCCTCCATATTACAAATTTGGGCAATTCTGGTATAAATTATGCAATGATCACAAGCTAAATGTGTGTATGAGAGCAGATAACAAGGTCTAGGTGTCAGACAAAGACTGTAAAAGGCCCAATGTGTCATTTTATGGTTCATATGAGCGCTCACACTGGTCCAGACTTCTCAGTGGACCACTACCCAGAAGTCCCTGCAACAGACAACTTATGAAAAGGACATTCAAATGCTCAACTCACCTTCATGGCGTCCAGCGCTTGCCGTAAATTACTCTTCTCTGTGGCATCATGGGTGTGTTTCACCAGTTCCTGTCAGGAAGAAAGCGGGATATGAGTTTTTACGGGCCGTGTCTCAGTGTCTTATTATCACCAGATGATGATGAACGCAGCAGACAGTCAGATGTACAGGAGCGAAGCCGTGCCGGAGGACATCTGTCACTCTCACACGCTCTCATAACTCCTACTCATCACCATGCAGATTGTTTACCAACAATATAGAGAGAACATTTAGATAGCAGTCATCTGAAATGTAACGTCATGCTCTTGTGTTTTAAATTAAGTTAACACAAGTAATTGTGTTATATTAGAGTGATAATTTGACTTTTCCTAATTCATTAACACAGAATGGGACTTTACAAAAATGATTGATTATATGATTATTATTAAATTATATTAATTTATTTTGTCTTAATTTTTTAGAATTTGTTTTCACTTGATTAGAAAACAAAAATAACTCAATTATTGCCCTGACATTTTTTTTTTATCCACTTGCATATTTGCTACATGAGCAGTATATAAACTGATCGCATAAATTATTCCTCTGAAACACACCTATTATAAATAAAATTACAATTTCAGTTTACAGAAAAACATAATGAAGTAAAATAAATTAATAAATGTACTAACCAAGAAATTGAACCCAGGAGGAAATGTTTTTATGGGATTTCCAATATTTAATATTAGCTGAGCAGGATGATGCATTAATAAAGTGTTGATTTTTACTTCACAGGTTACACTGAGAGAATTGTATTTGATTTCACGTGTATTTTCATCAGTCCCTGCTCTGAAAAACAGGAGGTGGCTCTGACAGGAGGTGGCTCTGATACAATTCAAAGAGTAAGCCAAAAATAATAAAATAAACAAGGTGATTATGTGGCATGCATTACAATACAATGATAATACAAACATACACAGCATGGCATGTCTTTCTATCTTACTTTCTCTTTTGGCCACACACACACACACACACACCCAAGCTGAAATAATATCCCAACCTACATCGCAGGTTCAAGAATTGAAATGAGAAGCAAAAGATTTTGTGGGGTTGAAATTGCCTTCCTGCTCCGGGATGAAGTAAACAAGACATCTGGGCCAGTCTGTAGGATAAGGGAGGGTGCTATGAATGTCCTTTACTCAGGTCTGATAAATGGCTTCCTTTTGGCCTAAGAGATATATTGCCATCCAGCAGAAGCCAAATCCCCTGCGTCAGTCAAGCTGAACCTGTGCATTATTATCAGCAGAAAGACGGACATCACCTTATTTTTCATTCTCACTTTCTTCTGCCCTCACACAGCGAGACAGAGAGAGAGAGAGAGAGAAAGAGACAGAAAGGAGGTATGACACGAACACAGAGATTACTGCAGAAATAAAATGCAGCCAATCTCTTATCCAAACGTTTGCAGAATACCAGGAGAATATCGTTCGAATGTGATTTCACAGATCTGAATCGCAGTATTGTAATGTCTGGTCCACTTTGCACCTTTTTATGTCTAATAACTACCCAGCTGTTCAAATTCTTCTCAAAATTGTCACTTTGTTGCTATCAATGAGAACAACTCGAAAAATATTACCACTTTAAACTGATATATATTGGCTTAGTCAGAATATTTTCTGACTAAGGAATAACTTTTTATGTCTGTAAGTTTTACATCCTGATTTACAACCATCACTTTTACAACCCCTTCTTTGTACGGTTACAGTAAAAATATAATTTCCAAAATCTGGACATACACTCTCATTCAAAAGTCAGTAAAAATGTTTCAATGCTTTTGGAAGAAGTCTAATGCTCACCAAGGCATTTATTTGATTAAAAACACAGCTAAAACAGTAATATTGTGAATATATCATTACAATTTAAAATAACTATTAAATATGTGATGACAAAGCTGAATTTTCTGCAGCCATTACTCCACACTTCAGTGTCACGTGATCCATGGTTATTATCGTAACCTATAACTAAAACTTTAACTGTTAAAAACACTGTTGTTGAAAACTGAACTAGATTAAAATTGAATATAAATATTCAAAACTTGATGACTGAAATAAGGTTAAGTTGAGGCACTAAAATTCCTAGCTGGAAATAACAAAAAACTAAAACTGAAATAAAAATAAATTCAACCTATAAAGTAATATTTTTGAAAAACAAAAACTAATAAAATTATAAAACCACATAACACAATTACTAAATATTAAAATGTGAAATGAAAACAGAAAATAGCAAAAAAAATAAAATAAAAAATAATAATAATAATTAAAAGCTATTTTAAAATATATAAAAAACTATAATATAAATAATACTAAAGTAACCCTAAATCCTTCAGAAATCATTCTAATAGACTGATTTGTCGCTCAGGAAACATGTCTTATTATTATCAATGTTGTAAACAGTTATGCTGCTTAATAGTTTTTTGTGGAAACTATTTTACATGTTTCAGAAAATTATGATGAATAGAAAGTTCAAAGAACAGCATTTATTTGAAATAGCAATCTAAAAGTTGAATAAAAGTAGTGATTTCTTACACCCCATAGGTAAATAAATAAATAAATAAATAAAATTTAAGACAAGATACGATTTACAATTATTTAATTTAATTCATTTAATTTAAATATATAAATATTAGAATCTTTCGTATTAGATTATTTATGAATTTTGATAATAACTCATTATGTAAAGCTGGCTTGCTCTTTCTCTCACTGGCCAAGGCTTCCTCCAGCAGAGCAAAGAGCAGAGAAAGACAGTCTGTCACACGCTAGCCTGCTCTCCAGAGGGGCAGCAGACAGACAGACGCTATATCTGCAGCGCCCTCCTCACACACACACACACACATTCCCTAAACCCACAGCTGGCCAGATGGGCAGGGAGGTGAACTGAGCTGTGGACAGCCTTGCAGGCATGCTAAGTAGACGCATACACACACACACGCACACACACACACACACAGAAAACACCTTCGCTGTTCTGTCCGCTGAGAGCCAAAAGGTTCCTGCAACAGCAGGAGGATCGTGGTGGCTTCAGTCCACACACGCTATGCACATCTCCTTCTCTCTGCTTTTCTATTTCTCTCTTGACTTCGTTCACATTTATTTCTAAATCCCCTCATAGCTGGGTCATGCAGTAGACCTAACGTGTGATGGACAGAGACACACTATGAAATATTCATGCCAGTCTGCGTGAGATGTTTGTGGAAAAAGGCCAGACCAAACATACACAACTGTTTAAAGCATGCTGATTGCTCGTTATGTGGATTATACTGCCCCTACTGGAGGAATCTGGAACATATTACACTGCCACCTACTGGTAGAGTTCATACATGCAATATGCTGCTTCCTTATGGAGGAGTAAAACATGGACTCCACTGCCCCTAGTGAACATTAGCAGTAAAGCAGTCATTTAAAGACGACATGACAGAATTGACCCTATTTTTTATAGCCCATCAGGGCACATTAATCACTGTATATTATTATATAGATGATAGATAGATATAGTTAACTAAATCTAAAAAGTCTTAAATAAAATAGATGTTAACTAATATAATACAAAAAAAACCAAACTAATTGACAAAGACAAAAACACAATAAAATGTCATTTTTACTTTAACTAAATTAAAAATGAAAACGGAAAAAATAATACTAATAATAAATTAACATTATATATATATAATATATATTATATATATATAATATTATATATACATATATTACAATAGTATAACACTGCTTTAAAGTACTTAATGCTCAGGTAAAACATGTTGTTTTATAAGCAGGAATACAGCAAAATGATTTCAGACCTGTAGAAGTAGATGATACTTAAGAACTCTCTGCATTGGAACCACCAGAAGATCTCTCAGAGTAAACTTCCCGTTATTGGCTCGTTTGGAACATAACTGAAATTAATAACAAACAAAAAACACATATGTGACTGTGCCATGACTGTTCTGTAAATAAATGAAGAGAGCAAAACGTTGAAATAAAATGTTCAGAAATGTTCTGCACTGTTCTCAACCACCAGGTGGCACTGTCTAACAGCAAATAAATAGTTTCACTTCAGTTTTAGTAGTGAAAAATAACTACTTTCATAAATAATTTCATAACAAGTTAATTTCATGCTGTACAAAGGGTCAAAATAATGTCACTTCCTCAGTGTCACATTCTTTAGAAATGTTACATTATTTTTATAATGAGGGTATACAAAATCACAATATGCAGAGTACATCCAAATCTACAATTAATTGAATACCAATTAAATAGGCTGTATTATTTAAATGACACTTTTTATTAAAATATTAGATAGTTAATCGTATGTTAGATAATAGTTCTTCTTAACAGTTTCAAGTTCTCACAAGAAATATTTGTGCCTTTGATGCTAAAAAAATTGTCCAGTATTCATGGAAAATGCCACTTATGACCTGAGATGTTTTATGAATATAATCTGACAATGTCTTACCTCTAACATCTGCCTGACGTCCTCTCTGTTCTTACAGATGTCATCCAAACATGCAATGGCTGATTCTACTTGACTGCAGTATTTCCCGTACAGGACTAATCTATCACACAGGAAAACAGACACATGTGAGAAGGGGAAGGACGGTTTCATTCTTTTAATAGCTGAAGGGAAAAATCAAACACCTTTCTTTGTATTTTATAAAGATCTGAAACAGGTTACTGGCGTTATGCATGAGCACTGAATCCTGGACCTCCCTCAGAAGACTCGTGTGCACCTTCACAAGGTCCTGGTACAATACAGAAAATCAAAATATGAGGCGATAAGAACAATGACAGTGATTCATGCTAAAATGTGTCCTCCATTATAAGCAGTTTTGACTCACTGGTATATTGATGAACACTTTTTCAATCTCCACACTGGACAGTGACTGTCCCAGAGGCTTCATAAAGAACTGTGGGTGGACAAAATTAAGAAATTGGGTAAGCTAATGCACACAATAAAGTTATATTGCAATATAATAAATCTTTGTTGAAATTTACCTTATAACTATAATAGAAATGTTGTATATTCATATTAAGATTTAAAATAAATGAATAAATTATTATTATTATTATTATTATTATTATTATTATTATTATAAATAAATAAATACATACCAAAAACAACAATAAAGCTGTATTACAATATAATGATTCTTTGATCCACTGTGGATATTGACCATGGTTTTATTATAGTTACTACAATGGAAATGTTGTATATTCGTACTAATTTTAAAAATAAACAAATAAATTATTATTATTATTATTATTATTATTATTATTATTATTATTATTATTAATAATAATATTAATAATAATAATAATAATAATAAATACTACTACTATTACTAATAATAATAAGTAAATAAACAAACAAACAAACAAACAAATAAATAAACAGCAGCAATAAAGCTATATTACAAAATAATGAATTTTTTGATCCACTGTGGAAATTGACCATGGTTTTATTGGAGTAACTATAATAAAAATATTGTATATTCAGACCAAAATTTTAAATAAATACAAATTATGTGTTATATTACATCTAACAGACACTTGGCAGATCTCATAAACTGCATTAAAGCTATAATATTACAGTAGGTCTGACTGTGCAGTTCTAAAAAGGCCTCACTTTCTCTATGGAGTCCAGCGTCTCTGTGTATTTCTCCTCAGTCTGTTTGATTTCCATCAGACAACAGCTTCTGATGTCCGTCTCAGCCTGTTTCTGTAATTACAGCAGCAAGAGAGTGAGACAGAGAGCATTTTATGACTCGCAACCCAAAACATGTCTATATATAAAGCATTTCAGTGAACTCACCTGTGGTTGTACCAGCTCAACCTTCATCAGATCTTCATACACCTCTCCTCCCTCATCATCATCATACACACAGTCATAGAGATCTTCCTCATCCTCAACACCATTCACACTGAGACACACAGACCAACAACATTTAGAGTTTCTCCAAAGGTTTTAGTTTAGTATATAAATTTACTATCCGACTACAGTTAGTTTACAGTAAGAAACAGATGGACGATGGAACAGAAAAACCCTCAAGAAAACAGCAAGATATGTTTAAATGCTTCAGCATATCCAATATACTGGAGAAAAAAGACCTCTTCAAGAAAATTGCTCATGAGGGGTTTTAAAACGATAATGTTTCGCTCTTCTAAATTAAACACACGGTTTTCAGCTACAGCAAAAGCAAGAGCCAAGAGACATTATAGCTGAGTCAGGCCTTAAAATCACGCAGATATGTTCTCCAGATGGGTGTAAAAGAGAACGATAGAGAGACAAACTGTGTTGATTTCTTTTCCTAACCATGTCTGTAGTTCAAATCTATTACAAAACGCCTTCAAGGAAAAGTCTCTTTCTGACAGGGACAAAATCATACAGGCACATCACCCTCCAGGGAAAAGCACTCAACAAACACATTTCATATGAACAAACCATCACATGTGGGAAACAACCCTCAGCTAGAGGGCCTCGTTTATGTGTGGCTAAGAAACAGATGTGATGAGGTCGAGCCATAGTGACAGCAGCATCAATATATGCTAAGCATAATATTAAATCCTCAAGCTTGTCATATGAGGAGAACAGAAGAATTTATGCCGATGCTACTTGTTGGCCTACTCAACGGCCTGTTACTCAGCAGAATCACTTTTATTGCTCAAGAAGCAGTGTAGTTATCGTTGACTAGATATAGATTGTTAACTAAAAATAACGCTGGAATAAAATGAAATCGAAATATTAGAAAATATTGGTGGTGTAGCAACTGTGATCTCAAATGACAAATGAAAGTGTGATTCAGCTACAGTTTCTCCACATATAATGACTTTCATCTACTAACTGACACGCACTATAGGAGTGGCTTATGTGGCTTGATATGTAGTGCACTCATAATCGAGAGATCAAGAAAGCATAACAGTTCTGGACTGTGGTGTGACAAAATAGCAGATCAAGCGGCACCGCAGGGCTCTTCGTGGTCCTGTAATCCTATGACTGTGTTTGTTGTTGCCAGTCTGTTGGAATAGGAGACCCTATACGTGGCAGTAGAGGAAACGAGAGAACACAGGCCAAAGGCAAACTCTGACAGTTCACATCTGAAGCTGTTAACAGCTGTACAGCTGCAATGACCCTTGGTGTGTCTGTACTGTATATATATATATATATGTTATTATATGAAACAGTTGCTTTTTCAAGTTTTATGAAGTGATTTTTTAAGTATTTTTTACAACATTGTAAAAATTCTATCATATAAACACTGCTTTTAAAGTGTTAATCAATTTTAATGCACCATCTCACTATAAATTAATACAGTTTAACACACTGCTGTTCAAACATTTATGGTTGGTATTTGCCATGTTTTTGAAAGAAGACTCACCAGGGCTGCATCTATTTGATCAAAATACAATAAAATAACACTGTTGTAAAATTTTAAATAACTGTTTCCTATTTGAATAGATTTTAAAATAGAATTTATTCCTGTGATTGCACAGCTGAATTTTCATCATTACTCTAGTCTTCAGTGTCACATGATCCTTCAGAAATCATTTTAATATGCTGATTTGGTGATCATTTCTCATTATTATCAATTTTGAAAACAGTGCTGTTTAATAATTTTGTGGAAACCATGATACATTTTTTTCAGGTTTTGTTGATGAACAGAATGTTTAATATAACAGCATTTATTTGAAATAGATTGTTTTTTTGTTTTTTTGTTTTTGCACCAGTGTAAAAGCCTTTCGTGACACTTTTGGTAACTTTAGCATGTGCTTGTTGATAAATTATTAATCTTAAATTATTAAATTATTGATAAATTATTAATTAATCTTCCTGACCCCAAACTTTTGAATGGTAGTGTAAATCACATTTTAATATATTTTTATACAAATTTTATGTCATGGTCTTAGTAACAGGGTTTAATTCAACTTAAGAGTGTCACTTTCTGACATGTAAAATTACATTTAAAGATACAGCATATAATAAAGACTTAAACTAATAAAAAATAAAAACATTTGTTTATGAGTTAACAAAAAAACTATTTTTTTTTTATGTAAGTACATATGTAAGTGAGTGCATCTATAAGTAGGACAGTATGTGTGTGGCACACATTATCTCATGACTCATCATGTTAACATCAACCTAAGCACTTCTATGTGCTCCAGCCTGAGGCTCCTATATCTAACTCCTATAGCTAAAGGTTAAAATACCAGGAGGAAGAGAAACACTAAGCAGAAAAATGACTCACTCTATCAGATCCTCTAGATGGTTATAAATGTCTTCATCCTCAACACTCTCTTCTGTGGGAAACGGCCTAGAATAGAAAGAGAGAGAGGCAGAGAGAGAGAGATAAAATATGAATTTTCATCTGCTGCGCTCTTAAAATAGTTAGAATTATTCATTTCTTCTTTTTCAAATACCTTATTCCAGTCTGCTGTGCAATGTGTGTATGAGAGAGTTTGGACAGTGTGTCCATAACCTAAGAGAAAAAGATAAGAAAAAATAATGATTATTTGTTAAGTAAGGGATTGTATATAATCAGACGGTTAGTATTATTAACTACACTGCTACGTACTAAATAAATGGACATGAAATATTGATTAGAGCGGAAAATATATTACATGAGAGGAAAAAGACAACATGAAACTACCACAAATATGCAAGATATTCACTGACTGGGTCAATAATAAATTATGCAGTTTAGCGGTCATTATACAAAATTATCTGACCAACAAATTTCAACATTTTCAGAAGTAAGCCATGTAAAAATTAATGTTCTCTATATATAACAGAACATAAAATGTGATACGTCAGTAACACGGTCATTTATATGCATTTAAATATGAATAGGCCTATTTATTTTCATTATAAAATACCCATCAAGTATTATAAAACGAAATTTGTTTGTAAATGTTAATGATGAAAGATATGATATACAAAGATTTAAACTCTCATCATCTTTAGTTTTGATAAAAACAGCATCTCAACATTAGTACCAGCAGATGTCAGTGTGCATCAATATTTCTTTATCAGCCTCTGACACGGAAAAAGATTGAAATTTATCATGCATGCTCTGTTATCACCAAGAGCATTCACGCTAATGAGCAACTCTTCATATCATTAAATTCAACACATCAACGCCAGACTTCCCGATCAGGTCATGAACAAATGTGCATTTAAATGCAAACAGACACAAACCTGGTCAAACAATTATATGCACAATTATAGCACAGTCAAAAATCACCAATTAACACTAAAACATCAAATCTGTGCCTTTTTAGAATGCATAATTTTCAGGTGTATTCAGATTTCCATATCTATGATGAGCACATGGGTAATTTGAGCATTCGAATTCATAGCACCCAGAGAAAATGTGTTCAGAAATCAATTGCAATCACACCGGCTTAGCTGAACTCTGCTGTGTGCACGGCAACTGAATTACATTATGAATACAGAGCACAGACTGAGTCAAGCATGGAACCGTCAATCTCTGCACGCTACTCTGACCATTTTGCTGAACGAAAGAAAGAGAAAGATGCTCATCTTGTCTTTCTAGATTCAGTTTTTCAAAGAGATCTGATCCAACACATTTGACCTTATATGCAACCAGCCTGGCACGTTAAGGGGAAATAACTTATTATAATTCATCTGCATTGTTGGGGAACCAGTCAGTATGGCCTTTTGGAAACAAATGTGTCAGTTCTGAACATGAAAACCTTCACTTTAAAGACTTTCTGTGCATTTCCCACAAGAAAAAACAATTTTAAAAGGCACTAAATTATGTAATCAATGTTTTAATGGTTGATCCGTTAAAATTTTCTTTCTTCAGTGGAATACAAAAGCAGAAGTTTAAAGGAAATCAGAAATAAACTGGAAAAATTTTGCATTACATCACTTGCTCTCCATTAATTCCTCTACAGTGAATGGGTGCCGTCAGAATGAGAGTCCAAACAGCTCAATATTCCACAAGTAATCCACAAAAAGTTAAAATGCCTTGATGGATTTGTTTATTACAAACACAAAACATAAATTGATGGACTGGCGTCTTGTGGATTACTTGTGGATTCGTGTGATGTTTTATCAGCTGTTTGGACTCTTATCCTGACGGCACCCATTCACTGCTGAGGATTTATTGTTGGGCAAGTGATGTAATGCTAAATTTCTCCAAATCTGTCTAAACAAGAAAACAGACTGTAAATCTAAATCTTGGATCATCATCTAAATCAATGCTCACATTGTTCTTTTGCAATGAAATCTAATGGTGACCTGGGGCTTTCAAGCTCCAAAAATGACAAAATAGTTCATGCTATAAAATAGTTCATATGACTAATGCAATACTTTCCAAGTCTTCTGAAATTATGCAATAGATTTTCAGCCACATTGACTACTTTTCTGGTTTTTAATGGTATTTTCTTGTTATTTTTATTTGTTGATTGACAGCCCACATTCAGTTTTATTGTATGAAAAAGAGCTGCACAAACATCCCGTTTAACATTTCTTTTGTGCTTTACAAGAACATATCATATATATCATATCCTGTCATATACTGTATGTTGTGTTTGGGAAATCTCAGCTGGGATTTCCACCCTCCCACCCTCATATCTGCACCTCGCTGTATTGTAACACTTACGCTTCAAAAAGGAAATTACATGATTTGTATTCAGGCCTATCACAGTATGTTCCACACAGTTTGGCAGTGAACACGCTGTAAATTTGGTGTTACGTTTTTGACAAATACTGGATGCAGACACATCAGCGCTGATAGAAGACACAAATGTGAACACAGGAAATTATAATACAGTTAAAAGAGATGAATAGTTGGTCTGGCTTCCTGTTCAGGCGAGGAGCTGTGCACTACGGCTAAAACAAACTGAGAAAATCTCAAAGGTGCAAGTGTTCATTCTGGATAACAACCTTGCATTGTGTTTCACATTAAAACCGGCACAGCACAGAACAGGAAGACCAAAAACGGAGCTGGTGCAAACTAAGCAATGGTTACTTTCACTTTCAAGAGGTAATAGAAATAGACAATCTCTCGTCATTGCAAAAAAATAGCGCAGAGCTTTTTATGACACAGAATTTTAACTTTTCTAAGAGTGCTAGGGAAAATGTGAGCGCCTGACATGATACTTTTAGAAAAGGGAGATGCATTGGGAGTTTAAGGCAGACCGACCATCAAAATAGAACAAGTGGATAAAGCAGAAAGAGAAAAGCCCCTTTATTTCAAGGATCTGACTGCATCTGTAAGGGCTTACATAACACGGTGAAGAAGAGGAAAGGATGGAACCGTTTCTAACAGGTGGTGTGCTTCAAAGACCCCCTGTAAACCCAGCAAAAGTGAGTCAGGGTGGATCTGCGACCTCAGACTGTTTCCTGAGGATAACAATAACTGTGGGAATGTGTCTCTCTGGTTGTCTCTGAAATACAATCGCTCTGTTTCTTTTAAAAGTGCATAGAGATGAAAGTTTTCAGGTTGGTTTGTAGATGCAGATTCATTGAAGTGACAGAAAAAAGATATCCGTATGACTCCTAAGTGTGCTAAGTGAGTCTATTGGAGTCTAGTTTCATATTCTAAAAAAACATTGTGACTTTTCTCCTGTTTATAACTCAACACACAAAGATTTCATGAGAACAGAGAAATAAGAAAAAAAATGATTCAGACATTTTTCGCATCTTTCTAATCAGATTAAATCAGATCATGAGTTCCTTGAAAACATGTTAATATTAAAAACTATTTAGCATTTTTGAGTCTTAAAAATGGAAACATAATATAATATAATATAACTACATGAAAAAATGTTAAAATATATAAACATTTTTCATGTATTATTAGATTAGATATTATTCATGTTTTAAGCCATGTTTTAATAGTTTTAATTATTACATTAAATTAAATATTAAAGAAACAAGAATATATGAACTGATGTGTAGAGGCTACTTAATAAATGGACATGAAATATTGATTAAAGGAATATTTATAGTACATGAGAAGAAAGAGAGAAAGAGACAACATGAAATTACCACAGCTTTGCAAGATTTTTGGCGACTGGGTCAGTGATCAATTATACCATTTAGTGGTCATTACACAAAAATATATTTATTACGTAGCAGTATTCACCTTTTAAGTCCTAAAAATGTCTCTTAATAATTAAACCAAGTTGTTTTCCTCCCCGTTTTTACTTTAAATATATGTATACGTCAGGCATTGTGAACATACAGTACAAATCAGCTGGACAGTCAATGGAAAATCTGCCTCACAATGTCAGATTTCCTGACGTCAGCTAAACTAAGTGGGTTGCAAGTTGAAGTACAAGTAATTAACGCAAATTAAGTAACCACAGTCTCTTCTGTTGAATCACAGGCACCAGGTCCAGGGACTTTCAAATTTGTCTTTAAACACCATCTGATTAAAACAAATATGTCAGCCTCTCGGCAGTGAAAGGCGATGCTTAACCTAGAAAATGTGGACTGTCAGTGTTAGACTAAATGTTATTATAGTAAGACATTATGTGGAACATGTCTAAACACAGTTTGATTTGTGTGACTTATTTTCTAGCAACAAAGCTAGGATGTTTAAAACTAGACTAGGTCATTTTAAAAGCAAATAATACGTTATTTTGTTTCCTGTCTGTCTCTTGTCTTGTCTGTATCTGTCTAAATCTATTCCCTACCCTTTAATGTCTCAGATACAGAGCATGACACAGACAAACTAATCAGATAGTACTTGTTTGGCATCAGCGGCCTACATACAAGGTCACTGGCAAGATCCATTCAAACACACTTGCACAAGTGCAGGTGTACATACACACAAACGCACACATAGATGCGCAAACAGTTTCATATTTACTGGAAAGCCAATTAATATAATTTTTTTCCCAATTCTGTTTTATTTTTCCCAATTTCCAAATGTATTTTTTCTTGATTCCTTTTTTATTTAAATTGTTCTGACTTATTTTAAATTTATTTTAAATTGTTAAATTAAATTTTAGCAGTAATTTAAGTTTGAAATTAATTTTATAATTTAAATTATAAAACGTACACAATTTAACAACAAAACTATTTGTTTTTAGTTTAGTTTTTAGGGCCCTGTGAAATCTGTTTTATTGTTTTCTCAAATTCTCAATTTTTGTTTTATTTTTCACAAATTTTGTGTTTTTTGTTTTGATTTTTCAGGATTCAATTTTAGTAATTTAATAATCAAAAAGCATGTATAATCCATTCATGAAACTATAACTTCTTGATAATTCATTACATTTTTATATTAATAGAGCCCTATGAATTGATTTATTTTTTTCTGAAATTCTGCATTATGTGTTTTAACTTTTCTGGATTTATGATTTAATGCAAATTTATCATCAAAACTGGTGTAAATCAAATGAAGGCATAAAACATTAACTATTTAATCCTATAAAACGAAGTAGACAAAACAGCGGCATTCATTTTCATCTATATCTATCCATGTCTTTTGCCGTTCAAAATTCACAGTAACTAGTCCATTACGCGATTTTGACTAGTGTCCAGCACTACTTTTGGTTTATCCATCCAAAATTCAAAATTCCATGACATTTTTTATCCACAATTCTGCCCACGTTTTCCACACCGCAGAAATCATGGGGTCTTACACTATGGGCCAGTTTTACAAACAGCTTGCACCAGCGCAAACCGTCTTTTGGCGTTAAAAAAGTATGATTTTACTAAAGACACGCATTGAAGAATTAGCGCTGAAAAGGCATGGACACAGTTATTTTTGCACCTGACCTTATTGAATATGCATTTGTAGGAGTTTCCCTTTCAGACACAAAATTTATGGGAGGAGAGTATTCAATTGAATCACGCAACTTGTCTTAAACCAGGGGTGTCAAACTCAGTTCCTGGAGGGCTACAGCCCTGCACAGTTTAGATGCAACCCTAATTAAACACACCTGATCCAGCTAATCAAGTCATTAAGGCTTATTTGAAAACTACATGGTATGTGAGTTGGAGCAGGGCTGCGGCCCTCCAGAAACTGAGTTTGACACCCCTGTCTTAAACTATTTTGCTCTTGAAATGGCTGCAATTATTGTTGCCAGGAGGAGACATCGCAGAGAAGAGAGTGCGTGGTAGAAGGGAAAGGATTTTTTTTTTCAACACGCATTCACTTATTTGGAATACAAGAAGAGCATGAAAATATCGTTTGCCAAGCCATGTTATTTTTAATTTGCTTCAGGAAATAAAAGACGACTTGGAACCCTCAACTAGGAGTCACGCAATACCAGGTCTATCAAAACTTCTTGCAACCCTTAATTTTTTGGCCTCCGGTTCCTTTCAACGTATTGTGGTTTCTTTATTTCTTTTTTTTTTATTATTTGCAACTGCTCTAATTTGCGCTGCGCTTGGTTTATTGCGTTTGTCGATATGTAAACGAGATGTTGCATCTGTGTTCTTTAATTTGTGCGTTGTTAGTAAATCACTTGCAGAAATTTCCACGCCCATTGACTGTTTTGGAATTGCGCTCTTGCGCTAATTTGCCCTGTTTAGGAAAACTGGCCCTATGTATAGTTTGCATGCACTACTTTGCTTTGGATAAAAGCATTTACCTAATGCATAAACATAAATGTTAATCATCTTTAAGTCTCCACTAGTTCATGTCCTGTGGTGTAACAAATTAAATAGGAATTAACTAGTCCATGTAGTCTCTCATTTAATATTAGGTCAAAAAAAATTAGCAATTAGCAAACTGTTTCATAGTTTAAAGTGCAGTAATAGCATGTCACGTCAGCCTTCTAAAAGCATATATTTTATCTACTCAGATGCATAACCTAAATAAATGTAAAGTCAACAGAATCAGCTTTATTCTTCTCCAAGAAATGAAGGTTTTGCAATGGTTGTGATTTTACAGAAGCTTTACTCTAGTGTTTCTCAACCCCCAGTCCTCGGGACGCACCTGTCAGAATGATTCAGACATTGAGAAAAACTGCTTTAAACTGCTATATTCTGTGCTTTTCTACATTTACATTATTACAAGACAAAACCACATATCTCAGCCAATAACCAATATCATACTCACTGCATATCTTGAATCTTGAAACTTGTTTATATTATGCCAAATATTTCAGCCATTTCACAACTGTTTTATCTTTCACATAAAACACAGACCACAGAGAAAGTTTACATACTGTAAATATTTAAAACCAGTCTCAAAAACTTCAATTTGATCGTAAAAAACGGTGCTGTAAAACATCTCTATTCCCTAATGCTATTCTCCATAATGACACTGTACTGTACTTTTACATTCAGTAAGAGTGAATGTTTAATTATGAGCCTCAATCAGATGTTAAAGTCCCCCAGCAGCCTTTGTGGTCTATTTCTGTGTCTCTGTCTAAAAGCAGACAAGCATTATTTCATATAGACTCAACTAAGAGGCTCACAGACTTTTATAGCCACTCTCTTATCTCTCCCTCTTTGCGGTTTTCCTGAAGGCGCGTTCCTTACTTTTAGATTCCAGATCAGTGATTGTGGATCACTGGAGCTTAATATAAAGCCATCCAGAGATCTCAGAGGAACGATGACTGACACTGGTATAGAAGCTGTTTAATGGGTCCCATGACTGTCAAGGTGATATATAACATGACAATGAAATTAATTTTTAATCCAGTTACAATTTTTTCCATTTTTATGAAAATTAATTATTCATTTTACTCATCTGTGCTTTCATGGCTGTACCGTAATTAAAGCAGAGCTCAGAGACAGTACAATACTGCCTTATAAATAAAACCACAGCATCTGAAAGCAGAATACACTTACAAATGTTTTAACCTGAGGAATGACATGACCAGCCAGAATGAGGGGTCTGTAATGAATGAAAATTATCGGCAGTCATTTGCAAATTTAAAAACACTCATTTGTTTAACTCCATTTATAGATCTTCAGGCCATAAACAGAGAGTCAGCTTTCTTCAACACTCGTTGTCCACAGACCTCAGAGTGTACAATGAAAGCTCCCATTCAAAATGTATGTGCTTTCAACAGAAAACACTCATCTAATGGAATAGATATAACATTAAAATGAACTTTCTGACTCAGTGATCAAGTCGGATTTATTCAGATTTAGAGAAATTTAGCATTACATCATTTACTCACTAACTCTGCAGTGAATGGGTGCCGTCAGAATAAGAGTCCAAACAGCTGATAAAAGCATCACAATAAACTTGTGAAACAAAAAGCTGTGTGTTTGTAATAAATAAACTCATAATAAAGACTTTTTAACTTTAAACCTTTGCTTCTGACTAAAATACAAATCCTCTTCATAATATTGCCTTCTTTAGTGAAAAAAAGTCATCTGGTCTGTATCAGGAGAGAAATATGTACAGATCAAGCACAGTTTACAAGCAAAAACAGTTCTAAACAAATACGGTGGATTTTGATGTGAGATGACAACAGTGGATTGACTTTTTCACTGAAGGAAGCATTATTATGGATTATGGTATTTTGGCCAGAAGTGACACTTTAAAGCTAACGCCTTATTGATAGATTTGTTTCATACAAACACACATATTTTCACTTCATTAACTGATGGCCTGGATGTTATTGTGATGTTTTTTATCAGTTGTTTGGACTCTAATTCTGACGGCACCCATACACTGCAGAGGATCCATTGGTGAGCAAGTGATAATACTAAATTTCTCCAAATCTGATCTGATAAATAAACTTATCTACATCTTGGATGGCCTAAGAGTGTGCACATTTTGGGTGATATATTCCTTTAAGTTCCATCATATTATATAACTTTTTGTTCCACAGAAGAAATAAAAACAGCTGTTTTTTGGTGTTTTTATCCTGATACAATTCCCTAAAGTTCATCTGAACATCTGCAGATCGATTCCTTATCAAGAGGATGAAATTTACTTTCTGGCCTTTATGACTGTGTTTGCAATACCACAGTTTTTGGCCAGTTCATCCTAATCTCTACGCCAATGTTCTAGAAGATGAAAACAACACTGCACAGACAGAACCGGTGCTCACGTGGAAACATATTCACAACAAGTCCTGAGTAATATTGTGCTGAAAACCCCAACACTAACACTGATCTAAGCCAGGTGGATCCCACTTGAGAGGAAACAGCTGCTATAATGACCTACATAATGATCTCAGCTCATTGCTGTACTTCTTTTTATGAAAAATTCTAATTTTCTTGTAATGTGAATCAGATTTAAACAGTATGTCATATCAGACAGCACACATTGGTCATAATAGGGAACCTCACAAACTCAAGATCTTTATCACAATATGAAAATGATAACATAGCAACAGTGTTTCACAACCAACTGAAACTCCTCTGTAATTCCTCAAGCGTGGAGGAAGCACACAGCTTCTCCCACATTCACACACTGCCCACACATCTGAGAGGATTAGTCCTCCTGTGCCCTGAGAGCCGGCATCCTTCAGCTTCGACAAAAATAGGAACGTTATTTAAAATATGCAAAGCAAGTGGAATTTCAACTGAATGTCACCTGATGACGAAATGGAATCAAAAGAGTGGCATATAACCTGTCACGTGATATCATTGTGAGACACATTTGTTCTAAATTTCTTCAGACAGTGTGAACCCTGGATTACTAGTCCATAGTCGTGGGTTGACAGCTATGCACTCTAAGAGAAACCAGTAAAAAAATATGTATCCATATTTATTTTTCACATTTGTTTTACCTGTATGTTGAATTATGCATTGCATTGTGTTGTGTTTTAGGGTTGAAGGAAATGTCCGTAAACTTAACCTGTTAGGTTACTAGTAATTTTCTGACAGGACTTTTCTGATTTGTTTTTCTATGGATTTTTTTTTCTTACAGTGTGAAGCTAATAATATGCAAGTAATGTTAACTTATCAATAATGTAAACAAAGGCTTTGCAATTGATTTTAAAAAGTAAAGAATAACATGTTGCACTGAATTATTAAACACAAATGATATATCAATATTTGGTGCCCATAAACAATGCATATTATGTGGTTAATAAGCAATATTACACGCAAGTGGCAAAATTACAAATAAAAAAAAACAACACAGTGGCGAGTGTGATATTCATTTTAAATAACAGTTCATTACGACATTAAAATTGAGTAACCTAAATTTCAATTTTAAATTTACTTTGTTTTGAGTAAATGATTCATCCTGAATAAAACAGTGTTTTTTAACAAATTAATTAGTTCGGTTGCGAAAATGATTTAATGACTAACTTGTTTCATTCCTGCATCCTGAATGCACCAGCATTTTTTTTTTTTAATCTACTGAAAGGATGATTCAATGACTCATTTCTAACTTTTCAATCCTGAATGAATCAGTGTTTTGAACAAATTGGTTGAATTAATGATTTATTGAGTTAAGGCCCATTCACACCAAGAAAGATAAATATAAAGATAACGATAAAAATATAGTTCTAAAATCATTCTCAGTATTAAAGAATAGAGTCCACACCACAGCTATAACGATAACGGCACAAAGAAATGATATCGTTAGAATCACTTTCAGAATGATTTTTTTTCAGCTGATGAACGGTTAAAACATTGACAGCCAATCAGAATCTATCCTACTATCACGAGCTGGAGAATTTAAAGCGGCAGACGAGCGTGTGCTTAGAATAAACAGACGATATCGTTCGCTGATGTGGATGCTAATATCGTTATCTTTATAGTTATCATTCTTGGTGTGAACGGGCCTTTACTCATAAAGCCTTGCCGCCACCTACTGGCTTATCGATGTAGCCAGTAAGAATATTTTAGTTGTTTAGTTAAGTTCACTTTGCTATATTTTATTGTAATTTATGCTACAGTGTATATTTTAGTAGTATTAAACATTTCTAGCACCTTATAACTAACTGTAGTATAATGAAAGTTACTATACAAATCAGCACACATTCTAATGCAGTACCCTCAACACATAAACAATACTGTGTGGCTGAAGTTCCTTCTGTGATGTTTTTATGATGAAGTTTTGCTAAAATATTGCGTGTATGTATTATCATCCATGTATTGCAGACTCAAAACAGTTCCTAAAAAATCTGTTCCTGGCGGCATTTCAGTCACATGCTTAAGACCCTCATGAAAGTTTTACTGGAGGACTCTTTAAAAGGCCTTGGGAGGACATCTTTTCTAAAGCACACAGCTTTGAGCTTCATTGAAGCTGATGGGATCCAAACAGATGGCTCGGGGGTGCACTGGAAAAGAAAGATCTCTGCAAACAAAAATATCTCTAATTGGCTTTAAAAATGACACCTTCAGTATAAAGCCTCGCAATGCCACGCTTCCAAGGATCAAACATCTCATAAAAGCTCCAAGCACGGTTCGGCTTTTGTGTTTTTGTACCAAGCACCCACTACAGACTGAAAAAATCAGCCTTTGCAGCCCACTTTGAAGAGATATGCAGCTTGAACATGATGTGTAAATAGGACACTAAGGTGGTACAAAGTGTTTGATGTTTGCAGATCTCTACACAGGACCCTCAGCGGTTATGATGAGAGTGTTAGACGCGCTCTGCAAAAAGCCCCATCTGTAATAGCGCTGACTACAGCAAGGAACTCTTCACACCAAAACACACACCTGCCTTTCATCTTTTCAGTGAGAAACATCGAAGGGAAAACAAGCAGATTTACCAGTTCTGATTTTCAGGATGTTTCCGGAACATTAATTAAGACAAAAACAGGATTGCAAGATGTAAACTCAGAGAAAAAAAGTAAAAATTACGATATGTAAACAGAATTCTGAGAAAAAAGGGAGAATTATAAGATAAGAATTGCAATTACCTTCTTTATTTTTTATTTCATATTGGAAAAAAACCAAATTGTGAATTATGAACTCAGAATTATAAGACATAAACACTGAATTGTGAGAAAAACATCAATTCTCAGTTTAAATCTTGCAACTCTGTTCATATCTTGTAGTTCAGACTTTTTTCGCAGAATTGCAACAGTCAGAATTGTGAGATAAAAAGTCGCAATTACCTTTTTTTATTAAGTGGTGGAAACATTAAGTAAAATATGCTTTTCATTACATTAAAGGCAGTGTGACAGTAACCTAGTCCAATTTCTCAAGAGTCATTTTCACCCAATGACAGTAGATGTGTTAAAGGGTCTTGGTCTCAGGAAGGGTTTGGTGTTTAAACACACACCCTCCCCCTCCATCATGGGGCCCCAGGAGTCAACCACAGGAAGCATGAGTAAGCTCGCAATTCAACCTTCAGGGAATGCCACGTAGTACGACGTCGACGAATCAGGAAAGAGGAAGTGTGAATGCTTTCCAGCAGTTTACAGCTCTCTGCTCGAGGGCATGTGACTCTGTGACTGAGGTTAGACAGCCAAGCAGACAGTAACACAGACAGACAGACAGAGAGAGACAGCCATACAACCAGGAGATCAGCTTCTGCCAGAGGTCTGATGAAACCACCGCATGTGCGTGCATGCGTGTGTGTTTCTACGTATATTTATTAGTATGTTGTTGCTCACACATATATGCATATACATATACATATGTGTGTGTGTGTGTGTGTGTGTGTGTGTGTGTGTGTGTGTGTGTGCGCGTGTGTATGTGTGTGTGTGTGTGTGTGTGTGTGTGTGTGTGTGTGTGTGCGTGCGTGTGCGTGTGTGTGTTTGCACTTTTGATTTTTGTTTCCACATATACATATATTAGCATTTGGTTGCACTTTCATACAGTATCTTCCCTGAGATCCCAATTCAATACAATATGTGCTGCTAGAATTGGCCTCTCCTCGGCACAGTTGAGCGAGAGTGTGGAGATCATCAATGCGTGTCTTTCTAAAGACCCTCAAGGAGAGTCAGAGCACTTGACACACGCTTCCTCGTATGGTGTGTGTGTGCTGTGTTCTCATTCTGAGAGCCCAACACTTCACATCACTGCATACTCTCGACTAACAGCAGATGTCAGATGCTGTAGTTCCTCTCAAAGAGCTCTGACACATTCCGACATTATACCCCTCAGGCCTGAACTGCTTCTAACACACAACTAAACAATGATTCCTGGGTACCATCATTCAGCGTAACACATCTTACACTCTGTGGTGTGATTACATGGCTTGTAACACCTGCTAACACCTGCACTTGTTTCCAAAACAGTCTGTTGTTAGCATATGTCGCTAAGCTAAGATTTTACTCTGATAGACACACTGAATTAGTCAGTTTCAATTAGACGGAACTAGTTTTTTGACACCCATTAATACTGAATGAAATCTACTGTAAATATATTTATAATTATAATTTCTCTTAGTTTTTTTTTTTTCCACAGTTTGTTCTGTCTGCAAAGGATACTACCTTTTCATTTTCTAATCATTTTTGTGCCAACTTCTGAAGCATCTTACACATCAAAAATGTGCCTGTGTTGCCTAAAAATAGGCAGCTCACTAGGTTTTGACAGACAGACCACCACGACCTCCCTCAAATCCTGCAACAACATCCACTTAGCATCCATTATTGAAAAACCTTGTCACTCGATACTCAATAAATGCCACATCCGCTCATGAACAAGAGCCTTGAAGGGCACTTCATCTTGCACACGTTTGTGTGTCTGTATATTTATAGGCTTAATTGTGCATTCAGTGTCCATATAATGATAAAAAGTAGTAAAGACAGAGACAAATAAAGAGAGAGAGAAAAGCTGGCAATGTGAGAGCAGCTACTGATTACTGTCTTTCTCCTTAGTGGCAGTGATATATTTAACTGTGGAAATCCAATAGCAGGACAGATGCTCTGCACTTTCTGAGTGATTTTCTGGCCTTCTGATCTTCTTCTCTCTCCTCCAAAACCCACAGGCACTTGACATTTGTAAAACTCATAGATCTAATCATTTATGGTGCTAAATATGATCCATCTTCACTTCAGTAACAGTGACGGTTTATAAGCAACAACATTTACGAGAACCCATGAGATGACCTGATGACCTGATGACTCTTTCGACACAATTCCTTAGGAAATTCTGTGACTTCACCACACCAGCTCAAGTTTACTGAATTAACACACATTTAGGAGAACTTCACCCATCTGTATTCAATGGGTCTAAGATGCCAAGTCAGTCTGTGCACTAAAACGCAGAAGCAAATATCTAATATCTCACATTTGAAATAATTGCCATTGGTTTGTCAGCAGAATGTGGCTCAGAATAGAACAGAAGTGCTGATGATAGAATCACATGACTGATGTATCAATAGCCTAACAACATGGGACATGGCACATCGAGTGTAATGATGCAAGCAAATTATCAGTTATGACATCAAATGTAAGTGCCTAAAAATCTAATCTAGTCCAAATAACTTTCTTCATGAAACAAATACTAACATTCTAATGTTTTTGAGCTAGATTAGGGGTAGCAGCAAAACATGGTTTGCATTGCAGAATTACTGTATAAGATCCGTAAAGTTCCAAAGACTAAATCTCAAACCCTAAGAGATATACTTTACAAAAGTTAAGACTCGTCCGAGCCTTCCTAAAACGCCTCATTTAAACATGCCCCCACATATCTACGTCACTGTGTTTTCAATGTTTACGCAAAGAAAGAAGGTGTAACTTTTATTCTCGTTGTAGTATTGTTGCTGCCGTTGCCATGTCGTGGAGACGCTGTGTGTTTCCAAATATGGTAAGGGGTGTAACATTTCCATCACACGCTTGAGGTATTTGGCCAATCACAACACACTGGATAGCTGGCCAATCAGAGCACACCTCGCTTTTCAAAACAATGAGCTTTGTAAAAATCAACGCGATTCAGAAAGGTGGGACAGAGAGGAGATACAATAATGTACGGTATGTGGAAAATAATGTGTTTTTTGAACCTTAAACCATGTTAACACATTGCATTACACCAAATTCACACCAAAAAAATATATTTATTTAGCATCATCATATGACCCCTTTAAAAATTACACTAAAAATAAAAAGGAAAAATAAAAATATAAAAATAAAATCTAATTCTTAAAAAAACTATAACAGTATATAAATATTTCTAATACTTCTGAAATAGCATTAGAACAGGACATTTAATGAGAAAATAAAATATCTCTACTAGTGAATTTTTCATAATAAGAACAAGAAACAAGAATTTTTTTTTTTACAAATTTATATATACACATTATATATATTGCTGAAATAATATGTCCTAATTAACCATTCAGTAAAGAGTTAAGTTTCTGCTCTGATTGGCAGATAAGCAGCATCAGATGAATAGATGAGACAGGAAGCGATAGACTAGAGATGGACGAATAAGAAAGCAGGAGGTTTATGGTTTATGATTGATTTAGTTGAGCTGTCAATGCAGCTGTAAACATATAGACACATTGGTCAAGCTAACAGCCCTGCAGCTCAAAAGCTTATTACTGGAAAGCAATCGTTACCATCTATCAGTCATCACAACAGGCAACCCCGACACCACTGCATCAACAGCACAAAGAAACAGAGATGAAAATAATCATAAATCGTTTTATCTCTCAAATTTTAAATGCAATTGATTAGAATGCAAATGCAATGAATTTTATATTAAAGACATATTTTTTATATTAATATTCGTACTGAAGTACCATGTGCATTCACAATATTTAAAATGCACTAAACACAAAAAAAAGTTTTTCAAGCCTATTTTAAGTATATATTTATTTTATTTCACACATTATGTATTTTAATGAATTTGATTCCATTTATACATTTACAAATACCTTTAATGATAAATAATAAATTTTTGTGACATATACTATAGCTGTGTTACTTTATTCCAAATGTCCCTTTAAAAATGCTTTCAGAACATTTGTGTCATTGTGATAAAACAAGTGTTGGCAGAGTTGCCCGTAGCGAGTGTCAGATGAATGAAACAGATGTTTTGCCAGTCATGTGGAAAAAATTGGTGGTCTTCTCTGAGCATTCTACAGAGGGCCGAGTGTATGCCCGTGTTTAAATGTGTGTGTGAACACTTTCCCCTTCTGTGGATATGAATACATACACAGAGATTGTATGAGATAAGAGAATCAACAGATGTGCGTGTACAGCAGGCAGCTGTGGACAAATCACACGACATGAGCTCTAATACATGTCTGACAGTGAACTAAACAGTGTCAAACCGACTAAACACTGCACTTTATAAAAGAGAAGGGTCAAGCGCACATGAGCCCTTTCCATGCAAAACAAAGACACACAACATTTCTTTGACAAAAGACAGATTAGTGCTTCAGCTATTCAAAAAGCTTCTAAGAAGCACATTTGATTTAACAATGAAGCCACATCTATTTTTAAAGCATACTAGGATAAACGGGGAGGTGTAACACCTAAAATAAGTGACAGTTCACTCAAATGGTCAATTTTGTGGCTCCATTAGCAGGCTGCACTCAGTCAGGAGTTGCATTTTATGTTGCAGGAAGCACTTTAAAAAATCATCACATCAACATAACTTATTTTTCAGAAAGGTTTATATCCGAGTGAGATTTTTTTAGATATACAAATATTTATAGAAATCATAAATTTTAGAATGACATTAAAATGAAATGAATTAATTAATTATTGTATTATATACAATCTAATATATATATATATATATATATATATATATATATATATATATATATATACTGTATGTATACATGTAAATATTTATTGTATATAAATATATGTGTGTGTTATTATATATAGTTCTAATTTATTTATTTTAATTAATACATACACGCATAAATTCCCCCAAAATCGCTAAATACAGATATAATATAATACTATTATAATACTGTTTTTGTGCACAGTTACAAAATATGAGATAATATTAAATCTAGATTTATTCTGTTTTTTCCATCTTGTTTGACAAGAGCCACATCAAAACCTGCTACAGTAAAAGTGACAGCTTGCTGTTTACTTGTTTGCCTCCCTGGAGAGGAATATTACATGATCTCTCTCAGCATCACACAACACTCAGAACTTATTTACTGTCTACCACTCACATTTCACAGCAGGTGAGAGAGAACTGATAGGTCGCTGAGTTTGCATTAGGACACCCGTTGGGGTTTAGGGGCTCTTGACTGTATTGATCAGTATCAGGGCTGGGGCAAAACATCTGCCTGGGTCAATATGCTGACTAATACACAATTCAAAGTTAAAAACAGACACGGTTTGACTTCTAAACACACACGACTGCATGCAATCAGTCTAACAAGCATGTAACTAATTTGAAGATGTAATGCATCCAGACAATCGCGCCACACCCTCACAGAGGGCGACCACTTCCACTGATCTTTAATTAAACATACTGAAGAGTGGATTAAATTACCAGCAGGATGAGACGCAGACACTGGGACTTTATTACAGCAGACAGCCAACAAAGAGCTCAGCATCTCTGAAAATAATCAACTGAGACACAACACCACAAAAAACACAACCAGCTCACAACCTAATGTCAGGAAACTTAAACACAACCACATCTGTGACTGATGCGACACCATAAACTCTGACGGATGACTGTGGCACAAGAACAATTCAAATTACGCCAGTTAGATGATGCTTGCAAACAGAACAAGTAAATATGTCAGTGGATTATGGGATGAGTGCAAAGTGAACGTGTTTCAAACAAGAGAGTTGAAAGTGAAATTTTATCTTACCTTTCCGAAATCTCGGACGTCAAACAAATCGAAAGCCTCAAACAGCTCGCTCTTCTTCATGCCGAATATCTCTGAGCAGGCGTGCAAAAATGTCCTGATGTTCTTCAAGCAGAGAAACTAAACAGAAATAAAAGGCATCATTTATATTAAAGAAGAATATTTAATATCTAACTAATTTTTTATATTAATATTGATATTGAAGTATCATTTGTGTTCACAACACTTGATGATTTATTTAAAAATAATTATAAACTTAATCTAACAAAAATATTATTTGAAGATACATTTTTATGAATATTTTAAAGTATATACATATTTACATGCTCATATAAGGTTCACACAATGTCATTTACATGCTCATGAAAAATATTTTTTAAGCAGAAAATTATTTTTAAAAAATGGTTTGATTTTTTATTACACTAAATCTGCCATGATAAAGTCATACAGTATATCCCATTTACACAATATTAATACAAAAACATGAGTTGTAATGAAAACTGGATTCTTCTCCGTCTTAGAAATCATCATTTTAATCATTTTAATAATCAAACATAATAATAATTAAAGAAGAGGAAGGGACATTACTTGAGTTTTGAGAAGCCACGTTTGCAAGATAGCAAAACTTCTATATTCTTTGTCCGAAAGAAAGAAAAAAAGGCTTACAAAAATTCACTTTAAAAATCACCTTTTCAAAATAAAAGTCACTCATTAGTATATAATACTGATTGTATAATGTAATATAATTATATAATACTACATAATATATGGCTTATTATTTTTAAACAGTCCCAAATTCAATTAAACATGAAGGCATATGAGAACTATAACTAAAAATCCATATTGGAAATCAAGACCAAAATGCAGACAAGCCTGCATCAAGCTTTTTCAATTCAATTTTCCATTCTTATTTCATGCGATACTTTCAGCGAATCATGACTAATGAGTTTACCAAAGAGCAAAAAACTGGCAAACATCCAAACGCATTCATTTATGGACTGAAATGAGATGAGTCTCCAACACAAGCTGTCATATTAAACAGACACCAGTGTTGACTCATGACCGCAGCTCTGTTACAAAACAGATACTTTATCAGAACTCTAGATCCAGAATCTCATCAGCAGAACATGCTGTTCAACCACAAAACTCCACGGTAACTGCAAGCTATCAAAAAACCATATTACACTGAATCATACTAAAGATTTGAATCCTTGTGGTCTTTTGAGTGAAAGTCAGTAATAGTAGTGAAATTAAAGTGGTATTTTGCATTATGATAGCAATATTGTTATTGTTCAAAAATTGATATATATATATATATATATATATATATATATATATATATACATACACACATATATACATATATATATATATACACATATATATATATATATATATATATATATATATATATATATTTACGCATATATACATATACATATTATATATATATATGTGTGTGTGTGTGTGTGTTTTATTCATAATTAATAATTGTTATTTTTTTTTTTTAAATGATTAATTAGTACTTTTTTGTTTTTTAATTATAAAAAATCAATTAATATTTTCCAATTATTAATAAAAAAATTACTAATAATTTTAAAACTTTACTAATTAAAAACTTTAATAACTCATTAAAAACTAAAAAAAATAATAATAATTAATTATCACACTAAAATAAAATAAATAAATATAATTATTAATTTCGTTTGTAAAAAGAATTATTTATTAATTCTGTATCGTTAATAAATCAACACACTAATCTGTACAATAGTTAGTAGCCTGCACTTTAATTACTGGAAATGAATCTAGCACATTTCCTTTAAAAGAAGAAAAAATTGTCCGTTTTGTAAAGTTATGATCTGTAATTTCCTTTCCCAGTATGTGCGAAATGCCAAAGTGACAACAGACACAGGAAATTTACATCAACAGTGCAGCAATGTGTTCTCACAACAACCCAGAAAACAACAATTAGAATCTTAATGGATGTCCTGTTATGGTCCACAGATCAGCACCTTTGCCCTCTCGCCGGGAACGTTCACAAGAATGTGTCTGTTTCTACCAGTTATATTATCACCCTCCATCTGTCGGTGGCCGTACGTCGCCTGTCAAACACTTGAAAAAGACTTTCACATTTTGCTACAATGCCATGTTTCTATCTTAAGCAACAAGAGGAAGTGAATTATATCAAGAGTTTCTGTGTTTTATGCGGCAGCTGCACCTGTGATTCTTGAAACAGAAAGTGCACGCGTTATAATGTGAAACTGTAACCTCCGTGAGAGCAAGGACACTCAACCCTCAGTCTGAAATCAGACTCGTCCTCTGGCATACTGATAGAAAACATCAGCCTGGTAAATTCATAAGCCCAGCATTTTCTCACAAACAAACTAATAAGTCTTATCTGTGAGAAGCCTGCAGATCAAAAGCCTCACATGCACCGGCTCTCGGTTCCCATCCCCTCTCTACAAATGACTCCACCAGAGGCCTAGGGCCGCACTTATGCACAGATAAGACAAGCAAATGTTTAGCAAGAAACTGTTTTCAACACATTATCGGAAAGGCACATCTCGCGCTTGCCCTGGAGTCTTTCAGAGTCCTGCAGGGTTTGGAGGAAGCTAGACAGAAACAGAGAGGAAGACGAAGAGAGGTGATGGATGTTTAACACATGATGTGTCTGTAGATACTTTCAGTGTTGTTTTGTGCATTACAGCCGCTTTGGACCCGGTGGGTTTTATTGGAAAGAAGCCCTGCTCAACCAAACACGGCTTTGGAGGAAAACTGCTATTCCATCTACTACTGTACTGCTGGATCTCTGCAGGAGACTCCCAAATGTCTTTTCCTACTTCTCCTGAAGGGCATACTGAGACTAAGAAGGAACATAGTAATACCGAATGTATAAGCATTTCATTCATAATAAATAGCAAATATGAAACAGATAGCGAGATGGCTTGGGAGATACTGATTCTGGTTTAAAGGGGACATGCCATAAAAAAAAAAAAAAATGTATGGATTTATTTCTTGCTGTTTTGAGAAATGGAATTGAGAACCGGTTCTTATTTTGCATTATTATATCGCATGAGTATCAGCTTTCAAGTGCATGTCAAATTGTTTTCAGCAAAACTAATCCTGCCTAATTACACTCAAAATATTAACAAATATAACAAAGCAAGAAGTCAAAGACAGACATTGCTAGATGCAATATGAACACATTTCATCTTTTGTATATGCTTTTGAATATAATATGATACATACATATGATTTTTTTTCATGTATTGCATCAAGCAAGAATAAAATTTTATACATACTGTAAATATGAACAAAATTTGCTATAAATTAAAATACATTTCTAAAAAATTATAATAAAATTAATTTTATAAATAATATTAAATAAATTTAAAAAAATATTTATTAGGTTTTTTTTTCATAATTTATCTCATTATAGAGAGAGAGAGAGAGAGAGAGAGAGAGAGAGAGAGAATAATTGTTTCCTAAATATTGTATTATTTCTTCCTTAAAATCATTAGAATTACTATCTATCTATCTATCTATCTATCTATGACTGAATCATTTATATTGAAACATGCTCTTAGATACATTCAGACCATTTAAGACACTAAGCTAAAAAATAAAAAAAATAAAAAAATTGCAGGTTGGTCAGAAATCTTGAGTGTATTATCACAGCATAAGCATTGTATTTAATTTTCAGCAATTTGGCCCAAACTTGAAAGTCAGAGTGAATTACACTGGAAGCTTCCACATAAAAAGAGGTTTGCTAATCATAATAGAGGTCTTCAAAGTACAGTACAGTAGCTTAATAACTCTGTTTAAGTATCAGAAAGAGAATGTAACTACAACACATTACAACTCTTTTAGTACAAGAAACCTGGACTTATAATAAAAAGCTATAAAAAGAGTATGATATGGCTCCTTTAAAGTCCAAAGGCATAGAGTTCACACCAGTAAGGCTTTGAAGATAATGAAGCCTTAAAATGATTCACTGAAATTGATTCTAGGAAAGTCTGAGTCCTGACATCCTCTTAACAGCAGTGGTTCCAAAAGTACCAAAGACCTCATTCAGAAGGAATAGGAAGTCAAAGGTGCTGTAAATCAATGGCTTCAGACACATTTACAGTGTTACGTCCTGTGCAGAGAGCACCAGCTGTAAGCTGTGTGCAGCTTTTACACTTGGTTTAACCAAGCAGACAGCTAAACAAGCTGTCTTGTCAAAACAATGTGCTGGATGAAGCATGGGTCTGCAAAGATGCTTTATTAAAACTGCGTGCAAGAGAGAACAGTGGGTAGAGGGTGACCCAGAGCATCAACTCGACAGTCAGCACGGCATGCTAGCACTGAAGCATTCTCCATAAAATATGCTTTGTTCAATACATTTATGAGCTAGATTTATCTGACATCAGTTATATAGATTTCAGTGGTTTTATGATTTGTAAATGTAGTCTGTAAATGCTCTCCAAAGCCATTTTAAACAGTCTGAGTTTTAGTGCTATCAATGCTAACAACAATAGTGTGGTGTGGTTCAGTGGTAGTGAGTTTATGCACATTTAGAATTTGATCTAAATCAATTTCTGAATTTGAAAACAAAAGAGATAAAAGATAGATAGATAGATAGATAGATAGATAGATAGATAGATAGATAGATAGATAGATAGATAGATAGATAGATAGATAGATAGATATCTTTAATACGAAAACATTGTTTCTGTTCTTGCATTCCGACACAGATAAATCAACACTGAGCGGCATAAAAAACTTTCGGGTGTGCATGAGAAACAGAAAGTTTTACCTTATTACTGGTTTAAATATTTTTAATATTATATAATATGATATTTCAATGTTGTATATTTTTAATTTAATATGTCACCTTAAAAATTATGTATCACTTTTGATTATATTAAATTTAGAATAAATATAATCAAATGTGAGGTGTCATCATTTTCAAAGTGACATTTTTACTTACAAAAAACTTTCAATAATATTATGAATATTTTAAAAGTTCTAATATTATATAATAGGATATTAAAACAATTTCAGCAGTATATAATTTAATTTAATACGCCACTTTAAAAATTATGTCATATCACACTTGATTATATTTAATTTAAAATAAAATAAATATGATGTATTATTATTTTCAAGGTGACATATTACAGTATATTAAAATTATAGTAAATTATAGATCCATTTACAGTAAAAAAAAATGGCTGTCATTTTTACTGTAAATGGAACTATAATTTACTTAACTTTAATTTAACCTGAATATAATTTACAGTGACAATGCATGTACTTTTACAGTAAATATTGTAGAAATATTTTTTGTGAGTAAAAAAAAAACGTCACTTTGAAAATGATGACACATTACATTTGATTATATTTAATTTAAATAATCATTTTTATATGCATAGTGCCCTTCGGAACACACCTTATGAAATTTAAGATGATGTACATATGTCTGGGGTCGGGTGGGTGTGTTAATTACGTTAAAAATTTTAATTTGCGTTATTTTTTTCCATAGCTAAGTAATTAGATAAGTGTATTAAATCAACAGTCCTAATATATATAGTTGTCTACAGAGCCCCTAAAGGGACATTTGCAAAAAGAAAAAAATCAAAACTAAAAAATACTACTAATATTATTGAAATTAATCTGAATTAAATTGAATTAAAAGAAATTAAGTAAAAAATTATGACACATCACATTTGATTACATTTAATTTAAAAATAAATTCATTCAAATGTGATGCATCATCATTTGCAAAGTGACCATAAAAGTACATGCACTGTCTTATATTAAACATATTTTGAACATGTATTATACAGTTATGTCTTTCCTCAAAACATTTTTAATGTATATACAATGTATTTTACGAACATATTTACTCTCTTTTTTTCATTAAAATTGCAAACATTTTTTTATAGTGTATCTATATATAACTCCTTCAAATGATTTCTTTCCTCTAGAAGCCAGACTAAAAATCTGATCCTCGCTGCAAGGCACATGTCAAGTTGTGTTTGTGTACTTGTGTAATGTACTTCTAAGTGAAGCAGTAGGATTGTTTGATACACCTAGAGCTCAAAATTGTCATCCATGACAATCCATGTGATGTGTTTTGTCAGAATGTGTCTGAATGCACTTTAACAGAACTCAAAACATCAATTCTCTTATTTTATCTCAGGAGCTTCACTTTACAGATGCATCAGCACTTTGAAATGCAATTTGATATAAGTGCTTCATTGGCATCCTGGTGAAATTCTACCAGTGCCACTGCATTTTTACAGCTACCGTTTATGGGCTATTTTTAACCCAACTCAGACAAGATAATGCTCATTTCATTGTGCGCTGTGATGTCATTGCTCCGCTGAAGGTCTAAAGTAAAGGCTGCTCCACTGCTGTAGGATGTGTGCATGCATTTACGAGAGCACCACTGATTGATCATCATCTACGTGTCATCAAAAAGGCCATTTTGCCATGTGAGCACAGAGAAGGATATCACTGTTTTTATTGGCCACTTAAAAGGATGCACAATTGGATACTACAATTAAATCTCATCATTAATGACTGTCTCTGTTCAGTTTAATGTCATCAGTGCAGACGGTAAATGCTTTTACAATGTTCAGAATACAATTCAAATCTCATAAGAGGGGCTGGGTAGGTTTTCCAAACATAATAATCATGGATTTTTTTGCAACAAAAGAGCTCTGCCTGAACATGGAAATGTCTGCCTTCATTTACAAATCCTAATGCATGCGTGTATCCCTTGGTGACCAGCATAATTAGCACATTACTGTGCAAAAATCCATCTGTGCAGTTCAAAAGATGAACTGTAAATGTGTGATTCACACTGTCTTTAGAGAGTCTCTTTATTCCTCCTGATCCCCAACCATTTACAGTAGAGCCTGTTACCTTGGTGACAGAAGGAAAGGTCAGTCTCAGAGAGATGCACAGAGAGAGAGAGAGAGAGATTTGGCTGGACTTACTAGACCTTGCAAAGATTTGTGAATCCTGAAAATGTGCATTAATATGCATGACATGCTGTGTCTGCATAGTTATTTTTTTTATTTCTTTATTTATTTTTTTTTCCTGTAGCGTAATGTAGTGACTTTCACCGTTACTAATGAACATACTTTGGGTTGGGGATCTGAACAAACCATCTAGTATATCTATTCAATTCTGGCATGTAACGCTGCACAATATGTGCTACTGACACAAATAAGGCCTCAGATTACGTGCTTATGCGCTTACCAGTATATAACCACCCAGAACACCAGAAACCACCTAGAAATGCCATAGAAGGCAGCAACAAACAATTAGGTTTGCACGATGTGGGGGAATAGTGCAATTTTGAATCATCTTTTTTGTGTTAATAAATTTTGCAATTGACATTTAAAATGCAAAAAAAAAAAAAAAGTGAAAAAGCGAAAAGGTGAAATTATTATTCTTTTTACAAAATACAAGTATTAAACTAAATTAATGTAATATTAATATATAATATTAATTTGTAATATTTCACTGTAAAATAAAAATAGTTTTTAAGAAAAATAAAATTATTATTATTATAAAATAAAAATATTAAACAAATAACATGTAAGTGTAATTTAATAAAACATGATATATATATATATATATATATATACACTTACATGTTATTTGTTTAATATTTTTATTTTATAATAATAATAATTTTATTTTTCTTAAAAACTATTTTTATTATATATATATATATATATATTTTTTTTTTTTTTTTAATTATATATATATATATATATATATATATATATATATATATATATATATATATATATATATATATATATATACATATATATCATGTTTTATATTAAATGAATATAACATTAATTTGTAATTAATGTAATTACAATTTCACGGTAAAATAAAAAATCAAGTATTTGTAAAAGAAATAAAATAATAATAGTGTATTTTTACAGCGCAACTGTACAATACCAATATTCTTATTTTCATATGTTAAAAAAATAAAGCTTTTATTCTGGTGAGAGGGAACTGTTTTACAGAAGCTTCTCTTCTGTTGACATCAGCTAGTTTATAAACTCAAATTACTATTATAAACTAAAATAACAGCACATGCAGAGACGAGTTTGTGTTGATCAACACACAGTGAACCAAATCACTGAAAACACCAGAACATGAGCTGCTCATGTGTAAAAGATTACAGTGCTTCACTTCCCTATGAAACATGCAGTGCATATATTTATGTAATTAAATCGTAGCCTTTGTAATCTGATACTCACACTAAGTCATATCGCAGTTTTTATTTTGATTAATCGTGCAGTTCACTGACACGTCTGAAACTGTATAGAAAGGCCTTGACAACTACGCTAACGTCAACGACTTTTGCATGAACAACCACACTCATATTTATGTCTAGTTATTCCTCTTGTACGCTACATCAAATCAGCGGATTGCTGGAAACCAGTGCAACCAGTCCCAGTCTGAAATGTACAAATACACAGTCTGACACAGAGAATTACAAAAACAACCTTGGAGCTGCACCATAACTAAAACTAATGGGTGTTTCAAATGTTCAAACACACACATACGCTGCCATGACCAGTCTCTGACCCCTTCCCAAAAGGAGCTTTGAAAAGATTGTCTACGTAATATACAGTATGTGTATTATTCAAAGACATTCTCAATGGACATTCAAAAATGAAAGTATACACTTGAAAAACAGTCCAGGATCTGTCATGCACATTTTGTAAATCACATCGTATTACAGTAAGAAGTAAAACTGAGACAGTGTTCAAACAGGAGTTTGTTGCACGTGCTTTCACTGAAAAAGAGACAGATCTGAGCTACTGGAGGTTCTGATGTTTCACCACGGCACAGTCAAGGGTCTTTAGAGGACGTTTAGTTTCATTTCCTTCCTACATCCCGTTTCCTCATTTCCCCAGCGGGCGTCACTGCTCGGAAACTATCTGCCCAGCGAGTGGGTGTCAGCATTTGTGTTTCCCCCTCCAACCTAATGATGAGACAGTGACTATCTGGCATTACAATGACAGTGTGAAATAACCGCTCGCCGGTGATTTTGCAGCAAACCAGATACAACTGGATAAAAATAAGAGGGCTCAAGTGCATTATATGCATTTTGTAATGTAGATAACTTCATTGTTTGATAATGAAATCTTGTATACGTAATGCTCACTGACATCTGTTGATATCTAAATAAAGTTTTGAGGCCCTGCCAAACACCTGTTGTCATTTCCTTCCACTCTTCTCAAAAGCACATGCGTTAAACGGAAGAAACCCATAAAGCTGATAGGCGCAGTGCGTGAGAAAGATGCTTGCCTTTGTGGCTTCCTCAAACTTGCACTTCCACGTTTCATGTTTCAAACCTGCCCAGAAGCTTCTGTGTTCTAATCCTGTACTGTATGTAGGCCTAAGAGTATGCACTAACTGCTGTTTGCACTTTCTATGCTGATTTTGAAACTAAAAATTCAGAATTTGATATATTTAGATATATAATTTAAAATATAATTATATAATATAAAACTACATTTAAAAAAAAAACAGTAGTTTTACATTGCAATATTGCAATAATATTTTACAACATTACTGTCTTTAATATCTTCATTAAAAATTTTACCAACCCCAAACGTTTACTATATATATATATATATATATATATATATATATATATATATATATATATATAGGAGCTTATATATATATAGTTCAACAAAAATTCATTCTCTGATGACTAGAAAGTTACAGTTTCACGGTAACTTCTTCAAAACTGCTTGCCTATATGTAACTCTAAAACAGTGTAACCCCCTCCTTCACACACAGAACACCCCCTTGCCTGTCCCGAATATCAAACCATTACTGACATTAATTCAGAGGCGAATTCAGCATTATATTTTAATTACACGCCTATCGTAGGGTGAAGGGAAACCCAAAGGGCCCATTGGGCCCCTGGAGGTGCCCTGATGAGGTGGGGACTCCAGCTTTTAGTTTGCTCTCTTCACTGCTTTTGTCTGAGCTGTTCCCCTGGGATGCCCGCGTCTGTGTCCCATGTGCTGTAATGAGTCTTTGATAAAATAGCTGCCAAAAACGTCATGAATAATTCATGCAAGGATTCAGATGCTGCCCTTAGAGATGGAAATTTCACCTCTATGCTCAAAACACTGGTTTACACAGACCATTTGCTCATTTTCTGTTCCCTTTTTTTGCATATGTTAATTCTCAGTGGATAAAGCCTTTGGTGAATGGAGACACATCTACGTCAGTGCATATGAAAATCAAATACGCAAAAAGAAACTATGATATAACAAACCAAATGAAAACAGAGAAGCATATCTGATGTAATCAGAAGCAAGGCGATGCCTCAAAGCCAAAATGACGTATGCTGTAATTCTGATCAGATATGTCAAACTTCCACAGAATATATTTGTCAGAAAACCAGGCCTTTATTTTAAAAACTAAAAGCAGACTCTATTTAGACTTTTTGTAAATGTTTCTTGGAATCAGCTCACTGTGACCGCACCACATTGACAAATGTAATGCAAAGGTCTATTCTTATCACAAGGTGCACGTGTGCCTGTCTAGACACTAATTAGTGTGCATCCGTTTCCTTAAAAATAAAGGTCAATATTGTGAATACTGTATCTGTCCTATGAAGCATCATTGTGTTGATGGCAGCTTTCTCCTCATGTGAGAGGGATGTGTAATCAAGTCCAGACTTGGAGCAGATGGTGTTTGACAACACAGAACGAGAGATATATATCAAAGGCCGCTGTTTTCAATAAAGCAGCTTCCCACAGACAGCTAATCCTGCTCTCACCTGACAGGGTACAGCGAACGAGACCAGACTAAAAAAGCTTTCGTCTGACCCTGATCCTGACCAGAATGCTGTAGATTCATGGTTTTGACCAAATTATGTATCAGAAAGCACTTTGTTCTCTTAGGTTTAAACAGTTGGACTCATTTCACATACATTTTCTTTCATAGACAGTTATATGTAGGAAGTGAAAAATTCTCCTTAAAGGTACACTCACTTTTTTTGGGTTGTTTTTGGGTTGTGTTTAGCCAGCTCTTATTTGTCCCATATAGTGGTTTTAGAATGTATACTTTTATTTTTATGCTTTGAAAAACATCTTGTGTGCTGACTGAAAGGACTACATAAAATAAACATATTATTATTATTGTCATTAGTACTAATAGCAGTAACTCAACTGCATGACCCAGCAGCTAAAAAGGAACATTCTCAGAACATTCTGCCAAAGTTATGAACAAACATTCTTCCAGTAATGTTTATAGAACACTCAAAGTTATCTAGTCTTTAATAATGTCCTCAATAGGTACAAGCACAAAAAAAAAAAAAATAATTTATACATTGTTCATGGAATGTTATTTCACAAATGTTTGGAAGTTGGAAGTTCGTCTAACATTTTGTAAATGTTACTAATAGTTTCAGAATGTTCAGAAAACTTACAAAAGCAACATTCCCATAATATTTGCAAATTGATTAAACGGAATGTTGCCTTAATGTTGGCATAACCAAGAAAAGCATTTTAAAAATGTACATGGAAATGCTAGCACAACGTTTAGTTAGCTGGGTCATGTGATCTCAACATGGTGGCGTCCATGATTAGCCAGATTTTTCTAGAATTCTTAATCATCTTTTTAAAAGTTCTGTTCCTTTTTTTATGTATAAAACGTTTAAAATTAAGAAAAATGTCTGAGTGCATCTTTAAAGATTAACATCTCTCTTCATATTGTTACTGCATTGCTCATATTAACCGATAGGGGGCAATTCAGAACAAATAACGGTACAGCATTGATGGCAAAATATCAACTTTTCTGTTGCAAAAATGTTGGATGTATAAGTACGTACGCAGCAGTAAGTCCACCCTTTTCATATACATAACAACATATGTTTATAAAAAATGTTTTAACCCTTTAAAGTTATTGAGTTTAACGTCCATTCTTACTGTAAACAGAACTTCTTGCCTTCATGCATAGGCTATCTCTTACCTGTGACATCTGAGGTCTCAGGTTGATCTCCCTCAGGTTGATGGACTGGGGTCTCAGGTTGTTGAGGAGCTGGCACAGGAGGACCCCATCCCGCAGTGTCTGCGCCAGGTCGAACACCTGAGCGGACTCCCATGTCACCCGATGGTTCGGTGGCAGCACCTTACAATTGATCAGCCATAACGCACATTGTCTCCAATGCTCCATCCTGTCCAGTGATGCACAGTAAAAGATTTAACACCAATCCAAAACCAAAGCGCAAGTGGCGTCTCCTCTTCCGATGCGCATAGCAGAATCAAGGGCGATGTGCTGCTGCTCTCCTCACTCGCTCTTTCACCTCTTCTTTTCGCTCTCCCCTCCCCGCGCCCTCCCCTCTCCTCTCTCTGTCTTCCTGCTTCAGATGTTCCGTATATTGCGCTGCTGAGTCTGACACCCGGAACACCCGGAGGACGTAGCCTAATATATAGTAGCCGCAAAATGTATTTGGACACTTACGTCAGGGCGCGTATTATGAAGTAGCCTAAGTAAATATAAGTTTTAAGCGTTTGAAACCATTTCAGTAATCACAGAAATTAAATTTACAAGTTTGCTAACAACGCTTGCGCGCAGAAGTCGCCTTCGACTGAAGAAGTAGCCATAGCAACACAAGTCCAGTCATTATTTACCAAATCATTTACATATGTGACCCTGGACCACAAAACCAGTCATATGGCTCAATTTTTTTTTTTTTTAATTGAGATTTATACATCATCTGAAAGCTAAATAAATAAGCGTCCCATTGATGTATGGTTTGTTAGGATGGGACAATATTTGATGAGATACATCTATTTAAAAATATGGAAACTGAGGGTGCAAAAAAAATCAAGAAAAACGCTTTTAAAGTTGTCCAAATGAAGTTCTTAGCAATGCATATTACTAATCAAAAAATACGTTTTGATATATTTATGTTAGGAATTTTACCAAATTTCTTCATGGAACATTATCTTTATATCCTAATGATTTTTGGCATAAAAGAAAAATCGATAATTTTGACCCATACAATGTATTGTTGGCTATTGCTACAAATATAGGCTACCCGTGCTACTTATGACTGGTTTTGTGGTCCAGGGTCACATATCACAAGCATATTGTGTTCTAAACATTTGTCAGTGATTAAATGATAAACTCTTCAAATTTGAGAGAAATGTAGGTCACACAAGTTACAATAAGAGTCCATTTGTTAGCCTATATTAGTGAACTAACAATAAAAAATATTAAAGCATTTATTAATCTTAATGTTAATTTCAACATTTACTAATATATTATTAAAATTAAAAGCTTAATCTGTTAAAATTATTTAACTGACCTCAGCTAACATACACAACTCACAATGGACAGTTTTATTATTAGTAGTAAAATGGTATTTTTATTATCTAATGTTAACATATTGCTCATTGTTCACTAATGCAATACTTATTTTTTTTATTGTAAAGTGTTAGTTCTATAAAAAGTTTTAGGAAGAAATGACTAAAAAGATTGCATATGTCACTTGGCTTTATAAATGACTAAAAAAGATTGCATATGTCACTTGGCTTTATAATGTAAGGACATTCAAACACAATGTTTAGTATTTGAATACATTCTGTATGATGATTAAATCATTCCATAACCACAGTCTAATATCTTTTCAAGCTTTGACAATGGTAGGATTATATGGATTATATTTGTTTCATATTCCAAAATACAGAGCAGATGACTCAGTTTAACCTGAAACTAGGCCTGTTTGTTCACCTCATCTGCAGTTTGTTATTGGCTGAGTTTTTTTACATACAATCATAGAGCGAGAGAATGAGAGTTGGCTGAAGACAGCATTCTCCAGATAAGCAGCAGTGAAATAGGATGCATTGTCATGGATATCCTGTTTCTGTCTCTCTGCTCCTGTCATGATGAACTCGAGGAGGTCTGTATCAATACTGCCAGCTAACACTGTCTGCATTTTCACTTCAGCACCAGAAAATGCTTCTGAAATAAAAAATGCATTGTCACACTTTGGCACTGTAGTAAACCCTACAGACAGATCTACAGATCTTAAACTAGTAAATTTGTCATTTTGGGTTTTGAGCTTGCAGAAATAACACTCCGCTTGTGTTTAAAAAATACATTTTGATTTGAACTAGTATGTTTTTGTTCGTCAAACTTTGTAGAGACACTCTTTTCTCATCCAGCAGGCAAAAGCTAAGATGTTTACATGCTTTAGAAGTCTGCAGTAAGCGAGACAGTGGACCAGGGGGTCTTGAGCGTGCGGTGACAGTAAATTAAACCATCTGTCTGTCATAACCAAGGTGTGTTAGGAGCCTAATAAGCTCTGTAAGGAATTCTTTCTTTATTTTCCTTATGTTAACTGAGGTTAGCTCGGCTGGGGTGATCCAGGATGCTACAGCAGACCAGATTTCCTCAACCCACATTGCTTCACTCATCACCCAGGTTGTGTTTCTATCCCATTTAACACTGGTATGGAAGGGCTGGACGTTGTCATCAATCACATATCAATCCCCAGAGAGACTATCAGACAGAGTAATAACACGACTCAGCTTTACTGAGACCGTTCCTCCATGGTGGGAGGGGCTTATCTGTAAAGCAGTGCTTTGTGATTGGCTGCAGAAGAGAAAGAGGAAGCCTGACAATGTGGGCCAGCGCAGGAAGGAAGTGGAGAATGCAGGATGTTTGGAGCCAAAGTCTATCTCTGTTTCCCTTCACAATTTTAGAGACTTGGCACAAGGCAGATAGCCCCCTCTGAGCTGACAGATGATCAAAGCGTTACACACTTGCCAAATGCTCAGAGAGACTTGGGCCCTGCTACATTGCTGCCATTCCAATAACTGCCATCCTTGTCATGACCCGCATTGTGTTGGTAATTTATAGCCTGACGCGGCATGCTACTGACAATGCTTCTGGTGACAATACCTGATGACTTTGCTGGGCTCTCTGGACAAGCGTCATGATTATATTTCACAAGCAAAGATCAAGGTTGTGTCTGAAATGTAATACAAAGATTACACAGTCATGTTTTTTTACAAAACATCTATTGTTAAAATAATATTTTTGGTTTAGTAGAAGTTAAAGGAATCGTTCAAGCTGAAAATTTACTCACCTTCAGGGCATCCAAGATGTAGATGAGTTTGTTTCTTAATCGGAACAGATTTGAGAAATTTAGCATTACATCACTTGCTCACCAATGGATCCGCTGCAGTGAATGGGTGCCGTCAGAATGAGAGTCTAAACAGCTGATAAAAACATCATAATTATCCACACGACTCCTGTCCATCAAATGTCTTGAAAAGAGAAGCTTAACAATGAAAGCGCTTTTTGTAAGTCAGATAATGTCAGTACAGTTATACACACATTTAACAGCAAATCGTTGTCTGAGAGGAAAAAGTAATGGCCCTTTACTAATATCTGGACAAAATAATTTTAGTTGTAACCCTTTGTAGAAGTATTGATCCCCATGCACCAAGTCCACTGCAGAAATCAATAACCTGGAGACCCCAGGAGGAACAGAGCCAGACATCTGATAGGGTTTCACGGCGTAGAGCTGTCAGCTGTGCAAGGACGGGGCAAAGCACCGGATGATCAACAAAGAGGAACATAAGATAGAGACAGCTAAAGTCACTAGGGTCACCGGTCTGTAATCGTGAGCCACAAGGCAAGTAACTAAATAACAGAGCTGCATGGAACACACAAACATTACTATTCAAAAATTTGGGGTTGGGAAGAATTTTTTATGTTTTTAAAATAAGCCTCTCATGCTCACTCTGGCTGCATTTATTTGATCTGAAATTCAGCAAAACATTAAAGTTGCGAAATATTATTACAATTTAAAATAACTGTTTGAATATATTTAAAAATGTAATTTATACCTATGATGCAAAGCTGAAACAAAGCTGATCATTGATTGAAATGTAGCTGCTTAATATTTTTGTGGAAACATATTTTTTCGTGATTCTTTGATAGTAAGTTCAAATGAACAACATTTATTTGAAAAATAAATCTTTTTTAACATCATGTCTTAACTGCACCTTTGATCAATTTGATGCATCCTTTCTGAATAAAACCTTTTTTTTAAGTCCCCAAACCAATGGAGTACTAATGAATATTGTAGTATTTTTTTTTTTTTTTTAGTAAATAATTATTACTAGTATATTATGACTTACTAAGAAGTGCTCCCTCTATTGGCTGAATAATATAACTTCACATGAGCTGAATATACCATGCTTGGTTTAAGAAGACATAAACATTCATTATAATGAAGACATAAACATTCATTATAATGTTTGTGCCATCTTTCAAATAATCATTCATACATGACAATAAATGCAAGTCATGTTATATACAGTAAGATCACTGGGTGTAAATTTGCAGATGAGGGTGTGGTTAATGTGACTTGACATCATGTTTACCAACAATATCTCAGGACAGCATGTGAAACAGTCGAAAATATGAAAGTGAAACGGGGTGTAACAGTGTGAGAGCCCACAGCGAGGTACAATTTTAATATGCATCGAAACATATTTTTTAAATTTGTGCTCATGAATCATATGTGTGTTCTGAAAGCTGATGCATCTCATGAATCAGGTTATGAGAGTCTGTTTTTGGTTTTGGTGTCGCAGATGGCCTGCACCCTGGAAGACAGGGTGACTGGTGCCATCAGTGGCGTGACTTGGACAAAGTCAATATTTAAAATTACTCAAAAAAGAATGTCTTTATTAAAGACCGTTTGCATGTGTATTTGTTGCAAATAACTCCTTTTTTGTGTTGTTGTGTGATTGTGTGTGTGTGTGTGTGTGTGTGTGTGTGTGTGTATCTATACAGCAAAATGGAAAAAGGTAAAATAAAATAAAAATAGTACAATTGGAGTAAAAATGAAATAGTAACAAATTAAACAAAAGCAATAGTGTATGAAACAAAAATAAAATAAATATAAAAAACATAACAATTAATAGTACAATAATCATTAAAAACATAAAAAATAATAAATTATGAAGAAAACATTAATTAAACAAGCAGAATAAAAGTAGTAAAGAAAAAACAGGCAGATAAATCATTACCTTCATTCTGTGCCATATTGCTTTCTATTCACTGCAATATTCAAATTTTCTCTTCCTTGATCAATTTACTTCTAGTATTCATTAAAAAAACACTTACAGTCGTGCTATTTTTGAGTTTCTTTTTACCGAAATGTCGCATCAGAGGGCCTGAAGATCACTCTTGAATGTCTATGGAGAAACGGAAGGAACATGGAGAGAAGAAAGCAGTATAAAAATAACTTTTTTGTGTACTACAGTATAAACCATTTTAATCCCATTTTGTCTTCATATGTAAAGATCTAAAGAAGAAAACGGAGGCAGCAGTGTGTGTGACCATGACTCTCGCTGAAGCCAGGTACCCTCAGAAACATTCAGGTATCATTAACTGACAGGAAATTATTAATTAAAATGCAAAGTACAAACAGTGAAACTCTACTTTTTTGGTATCAGATGCAAACTGCATTGTATCTTGTTTTGAACAGTTCACCCAAAAATGAAGATTTGTTGAAAATTTATTCACGCTCAGGTCATCCAAGATATAGATGAGTTTGTTTCTTCATCAGAGCAGATTTGGAGAAATTCAGATCCAATGGATCCTCTGCAGTGAATGGGTGCCGTCAGAATGATAAAATCACCCTGATGCCAGTGTTCTGGACTGTATGTTGGAGCAACTTAATAACCCCTACATGAAGAACCCACAGGATTTGGACAGAACATTGTAAATGTCCTTACTTGTCCTCTCCGTGCACATACACTGGAAATATATCACTAATGTGCTAAATTATGTGTAAAATATGAAATCAAACAGACGGATGTGCTGAAATGTGTAACAGCTTGTGTGGCATATGATACCACAGTTTGTTTAAGAGGAAAATACCTCAGAAACGTAAAACCAGAGTCCAATCAAACCATTATTCCTTCATACTCATTTTCTAGAGCATCCGAACCAGAAGCAGAACTTAGCCAAGACTCTCCAGGAGCTGATACCTGCTGTGTCCTCAAACACATGAGGTGGGCTGCAGTGCCAACTCCCCACCACCAGAAGAGCTCCACGCTCTGCCCTGGTCCACCTGTCTCTCTCTCAGTGCAGCCAGATCGGCTCTAGGGAGGATCCCTCACCTGTAATCCTCTTTTAGCTGCTCTGAAGAAGAGAGAAACACAGTGAGACTTGTTCATGTGCAAAACGTGGAGAAATGAAAGGTTTGGGGCACATGGGCCTAAATAACAGAGGGTTCTACATGTAAACCAGTTCACACAATTTTGAAACACTTTGACAGTCTAGATGTGACTAGACATACAGTATAAAAACTGAATCATAATTTTAATGGTAAAAGACTATAAAAATGCTACAGTTAAATATGTTAATTGGTTAATGGTAAGTTCTTTTAATATACACGGTAAAAAATAAAATCTAATGGACCATTTCTTATAATATTACAGTAAAAACATTTTTAAAATGTACAGTTTTGGAAAAAGAATAAGAAACCATATTATTACTTATAGTAAAAAAAACAAAAATTCACATTACCAGACTTTTTACCAGATCACATTTTATGGTTTTTCATTCATATAACTGTTTCTTCTTAGTTTTTTCAGTTATGTACATTAATGTTACATCTTATGTTGTTAAACTAATGTTTATTGCATTATTTTAGTGTCATGTGTTTTTGTGGAAAATCTGCTGAGGTTAGATTCTACATGTGGCTTTCTAATTACCTCCCACCTTTTTGTGTGTGTGTGTGTGTGTGTGTGTGTGTGTGTGTGTGTGCGTGTGTGTGTGTGGTTGTCAGTGTATAATAGAGGTTCAAAACAAATTTTAATACTTCAGTACTGTGACTTCATCACATCAGTTAATAAAATATATATTTTTCATGGTAAATTTTAAGTTAAATCCGTAAAACCTAAATGTTGCTACCATACTTTTTATGGTAAATTTCTGGCAAACACAGCTGCTGTAGTTTTACTGTACATTTCAAGACTGTTAAAGTCTTTCAAAATTGTATATGAAGTATTATGTCAGTCGAACTATTCCAGATTGGATTGAGATCATTTTTATTATTATTATTTTTTTTTTGTGCCTGCTTTATTTCAAAGTCAAATGTACAATTCAGCATGCTACATGAATATCAAATGACGTTTTTGACCTTTAAGTGTTGCTGTTGAAGTTCAGTGAACTTCACTGTCGTCCCCTCTATCTTCTCTCTCTTTTTCAGATGAGAGTCTTGGAGGAGCAGAACCTTTGGCTATGCCTTATTGCTCAAGTTGGCAAAAAGACAACGGCTTAATTGTACCCGTAAGCAAATGCAGATCTAGCCAAATTCACTTTTCATCTACAGTAATGGCTTGAGTGCTGAATACTGTTTTTTATGTTAATGTATTTAAAACAGCAACTATCATGAAACAGTTGACAAGAGATTGATTTGTCTCATCAACAGATATTTGTGGCATGTAAGCATTTATTAAAATAAATCAAGGAGAAATGAAAAAGATGAAACTATTTTTACCACTGTAAACCACACATTTTATCTTCTATTTTTAAAGTAGTCACACTGAAGTCAGTGCGAGCTCTAGTTTCGACTGAGCTGTGAGGTGTACAGTTTAGCGATGTGAATTTAAATAACTTTATCTCAGTGAGAGGATATGGAGAGATAGCATCAAGTTAAAGGAACAGAAACTTATTTTGTGCAAGAGGAAGTTTCAACATTCATCTCACTTGGCACATAGTTGCTATGGGGAAAAACAGCAGTGTAATAATTTACAGTTTGGTCTAAAACAAAAGAAATGCATCCTAGCTGACCCTCAAAACAGAATTCGCTATGACTATTGGGCTTGTTTTATAGTCTAAATTGATTAGCAAATTATATGTAGATACTTCATAAAAGGTATCAGGAACTATTGTCTCTTTTAGTAAAGATGAAACCAAATCTTTGCGAGGGGAGTGGGAGAAAGCTGTGCCGCTTATGTCTATATATCAGCTTAATGGGAAGACACACCTAATGCTACAGACATTACATCAGAACGAACGGCTTTCACAAAAACCACAGACACAGAGAAACTCATACTGTAGTTATTCTGTGTGAGCCTGGTTTTCAGTAAATGATTCAGTAAAAGATTTTAAATGAACTAAAAGCACAAGTAATTTAATGAATTCTAGGGAAGAGCTTCAAAGGATAGTTCACCACAAAATGAAATTTCTGTCATTATTGTAATTCCACATCTCTATGATTTTCTTTCTTTCTTTGGGAAACATAGATTAAATATACAATAAATCGAATACGTTTTTTAGCAAGCATCATTTGTGATGAATGCAAACCACTTAGTAATTTTCCAAAACTACTTAAAACATCTCCTGCTTTGAGAAATAAATCCAGAAAGCCATTCTGTGCAGTGAGCATTTCAGAAATGCTGCAGACATAGCCAGCCCTGCTTCTATTCAAGTCCAGGGGCCCAGGGCAGTTCGGCTGTTGGCATCTCCGGATCACTGGCCCTTTATGCTAATAAACATCAGTCAGACAGTCTCCCATGATTCACGCTGCAGTTCACTGCATCAAGTCAAGTTCAAAGCAGCAAAGGGTTCAAATGAGGATTGGGAAACTCTCACAAACCTCTGCGTAAAGAAAAAACAAATCACCTATATATTTTGACATCCTGTTCCATGTGCCAAAGTTTCACTCTGGTTTTTCTATCGATGTCAGGGTTGTTAATTTTACCTCAGGCTGGGGTGCTATATGTCCCAAATATTCCAAACGCCCACTTTGTCTGACTCCTGCCCAGTCTGCTCTTTGAAATCCACCGTGGTTCCAGCGCGCCTGGCCGCCTGCTACCATTTACTGAATATGAACAGTACAAACAAGGGCGTAGAATTTAGCAGGGTTGCTACAGGGACATGTCCCTATCAATATCCAGCAACCACTAAATTGCCCTATAGCAATCATTTTGATCAAACAATTAAATATATGTGTATGTAACCATTGTTGTTGTAATTTCAGCCCATCTGAAATAGGTCATACTACTGATATTACCTGAGAAGTTCAAGTAAATATGCTAGAAAACCGCACGCCATCAACCATGCACATTTAATACATATAAGGTAACCGAAGTGTTTAAAACATATGTGCAGCATTCAGTTGAATGATAAAGTTTACCCTCATTAACTTTATGTTGTTATGCTGTTTTGTGTTCATCTCCCATTTGCTCTTTTTACATTGACTATCAACAGACTAATACAATCAGATACAATATTTTCTCAAATATTTATTACTATACTACTCAAATATTATTTACTATATTACTCTCAAATATTTATATTAATATATACTGATAAATTTAACATTCACTTCTATGGTATGACTGGATGCTTTGAACTGATTTCCTGCTGAACTGTAATCAACTGAATTGCAGTGGTCAAACCATCTAAAATGTAGTGAATTAAGCAACAATCTCAATCATAATGCACAATGTTTCCATCTATCATTCATTTTGAGGTGCAGCTCGTCATATCAATGGAGTGTTTTCACTAGTTAGCACTAGAAGTAATCGGTTACCTCACCTGAATATGTTCATAGACTTGTCTTGCATGTTATGTTTATTTGTAAACATCATACTTTCTTCACTTATTTCAGTTAATGTTATAAAACTAGTGAGCCAAGCCAGTAGTACTGACTGTCGTGTAAACATGGCTGAATAATCAAAAAGCAGAGGAAGACAACAAACAAACCAATTCAATTGAGCTCCGATTGATTCAAATTTGTGACTTAAATCATCCAGTTCAAGCAATTCACTTCTTAAAAAAAAAAAAAAAAAAAAAACAGATCAAAAGAGCATTTCATTTTCAAATTTTGCTTAATTTTCAGCAGTCGATTCACTGTTTCAAAATTTGATTCAGATCGAGACTTCAAAGCACATATCGCGAATCATTTCGCTAACTGAATAATTTGCAATCCACGCTCTGAGGTCCCGGTCTAAAATAACGGTTCGTGAACCATTTTTCAGATCGGGACTACGGAGCGTAGATCGTGAAACATTTGATTCAGATCAGAACTTCGGAGCGGGTTCACAAATCCTTTGATTCAGATTGGAACTTTGGAGCGCGGATAGTGAATCATGTGATTCAGATCGGGACTTCGGTGTGGGTTCACAAATCATTATTCAGATCGGGACTACGAAGCACAGAACGTATATCATTTGGTTTAGATCGGAACTTCGGAGCGGATTTGCAAATCTTTTGATTCAGATCGGAACTTCGGAGCACGAATTGCAAATCGTTTGATTCTCAGAACGGGTTTGCAAATCATTTGATTCAGATCGGGACTTTGGCGCAGGTTTGTGAATCTTTTGATTTAGATCGGGAGTTTGGAGCGGGTGTGTGAATCATTTGATTCAGATCAGAACTTCGGAGCACAGATCGCTAATCAGTTTGATTTAGATCAGAACTTTGGAGCGGGTTCGTGAATCTTTTGATTCAGATCGGGACTTCGGAGTGGGTTTTCAAAACATATGATTCAGATTGGAACTTTGGAGTGGGTTCACAAATTTTTTGATTTAGATCAGAACTTTTGGAGCGGGTTCGTGAATCTTTTGATTTAGATCGGAACTTCGGAGTGTGTTCACAAATAATTTGATTCAGATCAGAACTTCGGAGCAGGTTTGTGAATCATTTGATTAAGATCGGGACTTCAGAGCACATATCACAAATCATTTGATTTAGTTTAGGACTTGGTAGTGGGTTTGTGAATCGTTTGATTTAGATCGGAACTGCGGAGCGTGTTTGTGAATCTTTTGATTCAGATCGGGACTTTGGAGCACGTTGCGCAATTTTTTTTATTTTTCTGATTTAATTTTTTTTATTAAACAGTACAAAACATCAAATCTATGGAGCCCCGCACATGACGTGCAGGGAAAAAAGTAAATCATGCGCACAATTTAGGCTACTAATTCTAGGCCTACACTACTGTAATAAAAAGTTGTGAATTCCAGTTTATGTGTTCAATGGCTGTGATTTTTTTGTGTTGGTACAGAAAGAACATAAGCTATTCACAATATAACATAGGACTACATATTCTGACTAGCGTACACTAACTTAGTTAAAATGATGCTAATGCACAGATAATTTTTGAACTAATTTGATTGATTGAAACAATTATATTGTTACGATTGTTCTTCCTGAAAAAATCAACAGTAGATTTTATTTAAAAGCAGTTCATTAATGAACGCTTCATTAATGAAGATTTCTTTTGTCAGTAATTTAATTGAAATTAAAAATACCAGTAAGAAGAGGTCGAAGAAACTAGACACTACTTGCATTAGCTCTCAGGTTTTGGCAAAGTAGCCTATTTTAAATGTATATTTTAAATTGTGAATCAGAGTTATTATCGTAAAGAGTTCAAAATAAAAGCTGAAATTAAATAAAGTTTAAGCAAGACTAACTGGAAATAAATAAAACTAGAACTGAACTAAAACCGAATAAAAACAAATTAAACCTAAATAGTAATATAAAAAAAAACTAATAAAAATTTGAAATATGAAAACTGAAAATGCAAAAGCTAATATATATATATATATATATATACAACAACTATAATAGTATATTAACATTATTAAAATAACACTGGAGTGAATGACTGTTTCAAACCTTAAACTAACACAATAATTCAGTAGCCAAAAAAAAAAACTTCTTGATTTGGACGAAACTAACATAAAATTACCATTTTGAAACACAGAGAAAGTGAACAGTCCGATATATTATGGTTGTGACTCCTCCGATTCAGATCAAGTTGAAAGGACGGCCCCTGACCCCAATACAGTTGGCCTGTGAATCAGGGCACACAGCAGAGTCCTAGTACTGTGCTTTTTTTTTTTTTTTTACTGTGCCTGTCTGTTTCCTCTGTTTTGCCACGACTGCCCTCCACGTTTACCAGCCGAACACCAGGAGGCCGTTGCTGAAACAGCAAGAACCATGAGGCACAACACTGTAAAAGATGAAAGCCAACCAACTGACTTCACACAAGCTGCTAAATCAACACCAGAGTGAGGTCCAGAATGAGGAGTGTTCAAGGCTGCATTGTGGACATTAACCCATATACTGTAGCTAGGAGTTTGCTTTCCCTTCTTTGTCTAATGTAAAGGCATAAATTGTAAATACTGTTGAAAATTGAATGGGTTTACTGGTTACAACACATTCCTGGTCTTAATATAAACAGTTCATCTGTGCATGTTTTAGTAAAAGAAATTAATGTTTTTGTAATCTTACATCAAAGTTTGTAAAACATCTTTTTTTTTCTGATTTCCGTCATACTTAGGACTAATGTATTAGTCCAGTTTAACTAGTTTAGCCATTCAGTTCAACTAACGTTCATATGTACATCTTAGGGAATCCAATTCAGCAATTATTAGTCCAAAGAGGTAAACAAAATGGTCTATTTATTAATCTATAAAATGTACGAATACATTTCAGTTGAAGAATTCTTATTTCATCCCTTAAATAGTTTGAAAAATGTACAATAAAAACATTACATAGTTTCATAAAAATACCTTTTGTGACACTGCCATCTAGTGGTTGAGTGCTGTTGACTTGTACACTTCAGTTACAATCACAATAAATGTCTATACATACACATAAAAATTATATAAAAATATTTTTTAAAATGTATCATATATTTTCCATTAATGTTTTAATCAACATTTGTTAAGTTTACAATAAAATAAAATAAAATAAAATATGGATAACTTATTTTCTGGCTTCTTTAATTAAATCCTAAGATAATTTAACTATTTTTTTTTCCATCCATTGTAATGAGCAACTTACAGTACAGTAATTGCTAGAACAGTCCCCTAATAGTATAATGCAGTTGTTTCTTAATCAAAGGCACAGTGGTTAATCTCTAATTGGAAAGAATGCTGTATTAACTAAAAATAACAAACAAAAATTCATGTAGTGATTCTACTTGGCTTATATGAAACTCCAAATGAACACTGAGTTACTTAGAAAAATATAATAGATACCTATTTAAATACTCATACAGCAAAAGAGCCAAAAATTGGCCTCAAAACCAGTGAGGAAGGCTGTAGAATGTTGGGGTTATTTAAGTTCTTCCTATTCCAACAAGAAGTGCTATTAAGAAGGCCAGGTTTCCCAATAAATACAGGACAAGCAGGACTGTTTCAGGTCTCATCTAACAAAAACAAACAAACAAACAAAATATTATTTTAAAACATGAAAATTACATGATCACATTGTATATTTGTAGCTAAATTATCTATAGAATGAGATGTAAGATTATTTGTCTTTATGTTAAGACTTACCGATCCAAAACTGCAAATCTCAGAATCTAAAATAAAATGACAAGAGTAAAATACACAGTTTATGCATTCTATTATTTAAATAATAAATTTACAAATAATATTTTCCAAAATCTGAATTCAAATTCAATCTGAATACTGTTCAAGTAGGTCAGTAAGATTTTCTGTTTGATATAAATTAATACTTAGTCGATGCGGGTGAGCTGTTACATAATACCTTTATTTAGCAAGTCTGCATTACGTTGACCAAAATTTACACATTTATGTTACAAAAGAGTTCTATTTTCAAATAAATTCTGTTCTTTTGAACATTCAATTCATCAAAGAATCCTAAAAGAAATATTGAGACGTTTCAACATTGATGATAATATAATATTTCACAATGTTACTGATTTACTGTATTTTTATCAATTAAATAAAGCTTTTGTGAGGTCTAGATACTTCTTTTTTGAACGGTAGTGTAAATTAATATATTTTTCAAAATAACGTTATACCCTTTTTCTTGGCGCGCAGGTTAAGATCTTGAAGAACGTATGTCAGGGCCTCCCAGGTAACAAAACCTCCCATAACTTTTAACATCCATCCATCCTCCTTATATTCTTCAAACAGTGCCAGACCAGTGAAAATCGCAGCAACTGTGTCACAGAATAAAAAGGGATATTGTTATTCTTCTTTGGAAACAGATGTTGTTGATGAAGATAATAAAGTTGTTGTCATACCTGCGAGGCCTTTGATAGCTAAAGCAATGAAGGAATGGGCCCAGTTAAAAACAAACCTCCTGCAAAGAAAATCATCACATTAACACTAATGCTTCCCCCTCGTTTTTCCATTTCTTATTTGGTTAAGAGACGTTTCTCTCACCGTTCATGATTCGGCTCACAGCGGAAAGCAGCAACTATGGGCTGAATAAGACTGAGGATCATCACCAAACAGCCCAGGACCGGATGAGCCCCCTACACACACAGATACACACAGAGACACTCCACTTTAATCATCTGAAATAAACAGTATTTCAATTTAAAACCCTTCATATTTTATATATCTGTGTGGATATGCATTTTTACTGCCAAATTCTTCTTCATTTTTTTAAGAATGTTCTGTCATTCCATTTTTAATATTCCATGTTGTTATCGTATTGCTGCTGTTGCTGTTTTTAGGCGACTAGCCACGCTTTACTTTTATATTTACTACATGTAAAAAACACTGCTTAAACTACTTATGAACATCATTATTTTATCATATATACAGTCATTTGAAAAAGTTAGGGCACCCTATTGAATTCCATGGTTTTCTGTATCATTCAGGACATCATAAAAAATTATCTGGTCCTTGGCAGGTCTTAAATTTTGGAAAATAAAACCTCAGATGAACAACATCAAATTATATATCACACCACGTCTATATTTATTTAAGAAAAATAAAACCGAGATAGAAAAACCATGTGTGACAAAGTTAGGACACCCTGCCTGTAGATCCACTCTTAGCAGCAATAACTTGAAGTAATAATTTTCTGTATGACTTTATCAGAGTCTCACATTGTTCTGGAAGAATTTTGGCCCAATCTTCTGTACTATGTTGCTCCAGTTTATTGAGGTTTGTGGGTATTCGTTTATGCACAGCTCTTGCCACAGCATCTCAGTGAGGATGAGGTCTGGACTTTGACTGGCTATTGCAACACCTTGATTCTTTTCTTTTTAGGCATTCGGTTGTAGATTTTCTGGTTTGCTTGGGATCGTTGTTCTGTTGCATCACCCAATTTTGGCCCAACATTAGCTGTTGAATGAATGGCCTCACATTAGATTCTAGAATACTTTGGTATACAGAGAAGCTCATGGTCGACTCAGTGACTGTGAGGTGCCCAGGTCCTGTGGCTTCAAAACAAGCCCAAAATCATCACCCCTCTACCAGCATGTGACTTTTGGTATGAGGTGTTTGTGCTGATATGCTCTTTACGTTTTCACCAAACGTGGCACTGTGCATTATGGTCGAACATCTCCACTTTGGTCTTGTCTGTTCAAAGGACATTCTTCCAGAAGTTTTATGGTTTGTTCAGATGCAACTTTGCAAACTGTGCTGCCATGCTTTTTTTTTTTAGATAGAAGAGTCTTTCTTCTGGCAAGCCTCCCAAACATGCCATACTTGTCCCATATTTTTTCTAACTGAACTGTCATGAACTTTATCATTTAACATGTTAACTGAGGCCTGTAGAGTCTGTGGTGTAGTTCTTGGGTTGTCTGCTATTTCTCTGAGCATTACATGGTCTGATCCTGGGGTGAATTTGCTGGGATGTCCACTCCTGGGAGGATTGGTGTCAGTTTTGAATGTCTTCCACTTGTGAATAAACTTCCTCACTGTACAATGATGGACTTCCGTTTTACTCTTTCCAGATTGATGGCAGCAAAAATTGCATTGCTGATGTCTTACCTCCTTGGCATTGTGTTAACACACACCTGAAGGCTCCAGACCAGCAAACTGGCAAAACTTCTGCTTTTATAGAGGTGCTCACTCTTGCTGATGATCAGTTAATCAAAGGCATTTGATTAGCAGTTCCTGACCGTTACTAACCCTCTTAATTTTTATGTTACCAGTAAGGATGTCCTAAATTTGTCAGACATGGCTTTTCCATTTTGGCTTTATTTTCCAAAATTTAAGACCTGCCAAGGACCGGATATTATTTTTTTATTATGCCCTAATACAGAAAACCATGGAATTAAAGAGGATGTCCTAACTTTTTCACATGACTGTATAATAAATATATAATTAGTGTTGGGGGAAGTTACTTTTAAAAGTAATGCATTACAATATTACGTTTACTCCATGAAATCATTAACTAATTGAGTTACTTAGTTACTTCTTATGGAAAGTAATGCATTACGTTACTTTTTGTCACCTGGGTTTTCTTATTTGTTTTTAAATAACAAAAAACCCAAAAGTTATATTTTTGGCAACTGTAAGGGCCCTTTCACACTTTTCACAAAAGTAAAATTAATAAGCCTCAGGCTGAAGGAAGTGCCTCTGCACCTCATTCCCAATTTCTCTCAACACGGAGACAGGAGAGGCTTCAGTGAATAAATGGGAAAACAAAGTAACTTACGTTATTTATTTGAAAAAGATATTTTGTTGTAAATTTAAAAGCAATGTGTTACTTTACAAGTTACTTGGAAGAAGTAATTTGATTATGTAACTCACATTACTGTAATGTGCCACCCTAACACTGTATATAATATTTAATTAAAAATTAATGTTTGTTTATTTATTCATTTATTTTAATTATTATTTATTTTTATTTTTTTTTGATGTATTTTAGCTTACCCCACTCCAATCCTGGGCATAAGAAAACACCAGAATGAATGCGATGGCTGTGGCAGTGACTGACAGGGCCATCAGAGACACGTGGGCCTTTAGAACAAGAAATAAACTATATTTAGTTATTTTAAACATTTAGCAGGTTTAGCAGGTCAGTTCATGTACATTCAAATGAAATGTATCAAAACAGATGAAACACACAATTTGAATGTATATTAGCTACATCCAGTCCAATCATTTTTAAGAGAGCTGATATTGTGCTGAAATGTAAATTACTCAATATTATCTTTGTATTTACAGAACAGTTGCATAAAAGTACTATTGGGCTGTAATCTATTAAATTTTATATAGTACAATAAAGGTAGTTAATGACTGTTAGTGATGTTCACACACCATAGCTAGCTTATTATCTTATCTTGCTCACACTAACTGCACACATACTCATTACTGCAAAGCATTTATCAAAGAAATTTTCCCACTGTCATGCTGATGAAACAGATATGTCAACATGACACACGTAATTCACTTACAAATGAGCTGATGAACTTGATAAAGTGGCCCACATGGGCAGGACAAGGCTTTGTTTAGACAGCATGCTAGCCAACTAATCTGAATCTGATTTTTTTTTTCAGCATATACAGCTCAAATCTGTTAAGTTGCTTATAGTCTAAACAGCGAAAAATTTAAATCCAGAATCTACATTTTTACAATCCTAATCCAGCCAAATTCATGTCTGATTTTTAAGCATAGGAGTTGAACATGGCGCTAATAACACCTACAGTAGGTCATGGGTTTGATTGCATGAATTAAAAAATGTATACTTTGCATGCAACAAAAACACTGCCAAATGCATATGTGCAGATCTGCATGCAATCTGAACTATGGTTACTAAACCTGACTACAGTATCTAAATGAATGGATCAGATGTTTTCATTTGCGCAGTGCACACAATCAGTTAGCATTACTTACCATAAACCAGAAATCTTTACCGCAGCAACCGTGTTCCTTGGCAACTCCCTTTAAATAGCGCGCTATGAGCATCCCTATACTGCCCGTGGTCATCCAGGAGATTAACATCAGGCAACCTGAAGCAGATCATTATCATCAGGACAACAATAACGCTGATGTGGATCTAATGTGGATCTAGAGGCAGTCTGTCATGTGATGTACTCACCATGTGCTTTAACAATCGCTGGGAATTCTTCAGCACTTGTAACGACCTGGCTTGGATCCCGTAAGTTAGCCTTGGTACTACTGACATATTTATTTGTATGGATCTGGATGTTACCTACAAATGACAGGGATGCAAACACATCATGGGTGAAAAAGGTGACAAAGACACGCATGAAAAAAATGTGCCAAAAATCCTGGAGGAAAACAAAGACTTTTAAGATGACAATTACACGAATTTACCATTATATCCAGTAGATGGCAGCAGAGGATCACTCATTAGCTCAGTTTTGACTTCTTGCATTTGGATTTATTATAAAATGACTATTATAACAAATTTTAGTACTGTACTTAAGTAGTATAGCAAGTACAATTAAATAATAATGGATTAAATATTTTGAAATATTTTTAGATTTAATTTAAAATCTTAATTTTTAAACATTGCCTTAAAAAGGACACATCAAAAAGAGTGTTTTAAGTTATCTTTAACTATCCTTAATATATTCAGCCAACACAGACTTGTTACTGCTGTAGTTATGTTACTCTGCATCACTTAATGCACAAGTCTATTTTTGACATCGGTTTGTCAGATAGTTTGTTCTGTCCATTGCTACAGTTATCACTGTCAGTCATAGCAATGACTGGCGCAACAATTTAGTGGATTCACGTGCATAATTTTTTACACTCACGTTTGTCACAGTCCTATATCTTCAGAAACCGAGCAAAGGTCTCCTCTTATAGTACAACTGACAGAGCTTTATCACGCTTTATCACTCAATGATATAATCAATGACTAACTACATAATCAATCTTTTATTTACACCGTGTATGCTTTTCTCTCTCTCCCATTCTAAAAAGTAGATGTATGAGCGTGTAGAACTCTACTTGCGAAAACAAAAATGAGCTCAGAGTGGATTCTGACTAACCTACAGAAAACACCTCTGACTGGCCATTGCTTTCTACAGAGATGCCTGTGATTGGCTACAATACTCAACACTGCAAAAGCACGTTGTAAATAAACGTGTGGTTCTGTAATTTGAAACCAAAGCATGCACCAAAGAAACCAAAGATTCTGTCATCATTTACTCATGTTATTTCACTTTTCTGTCCAGAAATCACAAAGGGAGATGTTTTGAAGAACGTTTATGCAGATCTTTTGCGTGCAATGAAAGGATGCAGTGACTAGGGACAGTCAAGCTTAAAAAACACCATAGAATTAGCATAAGAGTCCATACTACAAGACTTCTGAAGCTAACTGATAGCTTTTTTTCAGGAATTTTCATTATTCACTTACAATCTTATCTTCTGTATATTCAAACTTTCTGAGCATTCTGCTAAACTTCTTTACTGTGCAGTATATGCATTTTATGGAAGAATGAGAGTTTGCAACAACTTGAGGGTGAGTAAAGGATGAGAGAATTTTCATTGTCATATATGATAATTATGATTATGATAATATATGAATTACTAAAACTGAAACAAAAATAAAGCCAGCTATAAATATTTAAAAAATAATATTAATGATTATAAAAATAAAATTAGTTAAATGATTTTTAAATTAATAATAAATTCTATAATAGCAATAATTATACTATATACATATATATTACTATTCTAATTGTATAATTTATGGACCCTTTTCACAAGACTGTGATGACGCGTTTAAATGATCATCAGCATCTTTAATCCTCCAAAGTTTTTTATATTTTCATTTTTAAAAAATGTATGTACATTTATAACACTATATTTTGCATCAAATTTAAAAAAAAAAAAAAAAAAAAAAAAAAACTAATAAAAGCAAGGGTGTTTCTAATACAGTGTCTATGGGAGTGACGGTAAATTTGATATTGTTCTCTCTCCTGACTGCCGTTATCAGTCTTTCTGTATTTTTTTTTTTTTTCATTTTTTTGAAAGTCATGAAAACATTATCATGGAATTTTTCTTTTGCTATTTGAGCAAATGGGAATGCAAAAAATATATTTGTGGTAGTCTCCAATTCACAGCTATAGAGGTTTACCCAGCTATGATGACTTCCGCTGTTGAGAAACCCGGAAATGTGAAAAATTATTATTACTATTATTACTATATACATTTTTTATTAATATAAAATATAATATCAATAGGAAATTTTACTAAAATAACACTACATTACATTTGACATTTTTTTATGTAACACAGAAGCACAGACCTTGACTGCTGGAGGTTCCGGCAGCAATCATGAGGTAATACTCGCTAGTAGACGTTGCTCTACTTCCCGTGCTAATGGCATTACGGGAAGTAAAAGAACAATTGATAGTATTTCCATTCGTCAGCGTTGTCTTGATATCAGTCACATTCCCCTGTAAACATGTAGAATATGTGTGAGTGTTGGTATATTATCACAAAACAGAAATGGTGGCATAATAGAGGAATATACCAGTGAGAGAATAGTTGGAGCAGTTTTTCCTGTGGAAATAGCCTGTTGCACTTGGAGGTTGCCGCTGCTGTCCTTACCACAGATGTAGATGTTGTCATTGCCCTGAAAGTACAAAAAAAAAAAAAAAAAAACCACTTTTAAATCCATATGAACATAATGCTGTCTCACTGTTCCAGGATAAACAAAATCACATGCAGTATGGGGTTTGCAAATTTTTTTTTGGTGTAATGGAAAATTAGTCAGTGCCGACAGAGGTCAGTCTCCAGATAAGATTCAGCTCAGTTCAGCACATGAAGATCTCATGTTTCAGAAAAAATGTAATATGTCTGACACCCACTTGGATGTTTACAGTGTATTGCCACATAACTGCTAATCTGTGGAACACCATCACTCTCCAAGTTCTACATATCCCTCTTTTTACATAGGCTTGTGTATTCAAAATTTTTAGACAAATAAAGCAGAAAAAGCCTGCTGATATCTCACCATTTCCTGGTCATCTGAAAACCCAATAGCAACGTATCCGCCAGCTTGCCCAAACATTTCAATCCTCATTTCTGATTGGTTAGATGATGTCTGAACTGCCATGAAGTAGCAGTCTGTGTTGGCAGTTGGGTCACAGCTGCTGGGCTGACTGAAGCAGACTTTGGTTTTCCCACAATCAGGATTTGATGGAAACTGAAATGAACAGAGCAATTTCTGCTGAATATAAAACAACATACAATACAAATAGATAATTAATTTATCTGGTTTTCATGTTTGTTTTGGTTTAAAATAAAAGCTAGACTTACAGTCAGAGCTGCAGTTCCAGAAGTTCCTGTATATGCCACAGTAGAGCTCTTGACACCAACCCAAAATGTAGAAGCATTTTTCACAAATGTTGCTCTAAAACAACCCCAAATGTTCCATTACAAATTACAACAAGAAATATAATCGAAATTGAAAAATAAGTATAAGAATCATACAAATGATAAACTTAAGATGCATTAAAAATTCTACCTGAATTCTATATCGCCGAGCTGTCCAGATGTAGGGGCTGTCCATTTAGCTTGAATCAAACTTTTTTTACTGTTTGATGTGTGAGAGACTGCTCTACTCTGAATAATATAAAAATATAAAAAATAATATAATATAAAAATGGGGCAGTTTCTGATAATTGGCCAATGTTATTTCAATAACATTTCAATAACAAACTAGCTTATTAGTAAAATGGATATGAATACAGTTTTATAAGTAGCCTTAAGTGTACCAGTTTACTTGTATATAATATAACATAATAAAATATATATTTGTCTGTGTTTCTTCTCCACCAAACACTATGTAAATAATGTAGATAAACTCACATCCGCTCCATCGCAGGAGAGGAGCTGCGCATTACTGTCCATCACATTAAAAGTGCCGATGGAAGTAGTTGATCCGACTTGACGTGCTTGTAACATAAATCCTTCAAATTTATCTGCTGATTGGTTGTTTAGTGATACTGAGAAAGAAGAAACAGTTCAGTGGAACTTCCTTACATAAAGACAGACCCTGATCTAACTTAAATGAACTGATATCTTATGATGACCAGCTGTAAACAACATTTCACCAGTTACTGTCAATAGTAACATAATCTGATTATAAATTATAAATTCATATAGTATAGTGTTGTGTAGCACAGTAGTATATACTATAAATGCAGTACTTTTTAAATATGCTATAGGATAAGCATTTATAACATAATAACAACTAATTTCTAAAAGTTGTGTCTACTGGAACTGCAAGTACTAACTTGTATTCCCTTAACAGCTAAAAAACCTGTTTCCAAAGCAAAGTATCTGCAGAATTAGCCTAACCTGTGATTTGATCTCCCTCTTTAAAGGTGGTCTTGTCAGCGGTGACGGTGAACGGAGCAGAGCTGGACTGAGCGATGTTAGACCCGTGACTAGGCTTCATAGACCCACAAACTGCACTGACCCGTCCGTGACCGTAACTCTGCACGACCCCAACACAGCACAGGAGAACATACAGAAACATCTGTGGAGATTCACAAACCCACTGTAAGTAATAAAACCATCACCCGCATCAGAGGCGATATCAATGAACAGCGAGAGAAGAAATACAATCTTGTTAAAAACAACCTTTGGAAGGAAAATCCTGCTACTGTTGTGGCTTTGTTCTGGTTGAAAGTACTTGTGCGCTCAAGAATCCAGTCACTGCTTCACTGTAAATAGCGTATTGTCATTGTGGGCGGAGTTTACCTGCACAGGTAACTGATGCTGTAGGTAATGCTGCGGCCACGTCGTAATTCCGAGATGACAACACTTCAAACACTTAATGTGTTTCTATGGCAGCACTATCAACGCCAAAGCCCTCACGTGCTCCTGAACTCGTAATTACAACTTGTAAACTCCTATTTTCTGAGAGTTACGACTTGGACCAGTGACAGTTGTACCACGTGACCGCCGCCGGGTTCATTTAGGCGCTACCTCTGAGTTCGAGAACATGGAAAGCTATGAGTAAAATGTCACGTGTTGTCATCTCGGAATTATGGTAATTACGACATGGCGTGAAGGCAGCATAAGGTAACAGTGGGCGATCATGACATCCCGTGAGGCGGATATTAATGGGTAAGCTAGATCATGTCTGTTCTTTTTTTTTTTTTTTTTTGCTGAAACAATAAATAACACAGGCTTGCTTTCAGACTCTTTTAATTAAAACAAAGCAGGCCTGTAAATAATAATAATAATAATAATAATAATAATAATAATAATAATAATAGGTTGTTTTCCAGATGAAAAATTTGTCTTATCTGCAACTTTTTAAAGAAAACATGATAAACATCTCTGAAAAAAGTGGGAAACGCACATAATCTGTCTATACTAATTGTATTTTTGTACAGTATAACTGTCTTAATGAAGCATGTGAAGATCAGATATCACGCCCAGTTAAAAACAATTCAATTGACAGGTGTTACGAGATTTTTGGTTTCGGTGGGCGGAGCAATCATGAATATTCATGAGTTTCCCGGACATGCGCGATTGCGCGTGGGCTCCTTGTATAAAAAAAAATTGTAAAAAATAAAAAAAAAAGGTAAAACATTTTTTAGTGTTGTGCAAAAATGCCTAAACTACATATCTTTCATCATTTCATAACAGTGTAATGTTTTATTAGTTTGCAGTGCACTTTTGTGCAGTCGCCCGTTACTAAATGATTGCAGACATTCTTTGCGGAATGTTAGGATAAAGTACAGCAAACTTCAGCTAGTTGTATATTTATTTCAGTTCGTTGTGCTGTTCATTTGTATCTTGTGATGCTTTAAAACTGTCTTATCATTTGTTGAATACATCACTGCCTGCAACAAATGAAATAAACCTGTATGAATGTATAGGAGGACTTTTTTTATATATTGGTGTGATGATCCATGTCTTAACTTACCCTGTTCAACATTCTCCATGTTGTCTGGTCATTCTCCAACTGGTCTGGTGAACTGTCTAGTTGTAAACTATGATAGTCTTACACTGCTGCAAAAAAATGTTGCTGAAATTTCATTGTTTTTTCGTGTTTCCACTATATAATATTTAAACATTTGTACAAACAAATACAAATTTACAAATTAAGATTATTACAAGTAAAGGTTTATGGTTCCACTTGCACATGGTGAAACCAAGAATCCCAAAACACCTGGATGATTACATCTACTGATTTCCAATAGAAGTACAGATATAGACGTGAACCAACAACCATTTTAATTATTTATTGTTATGCTCGTTACCTTTTAAGTTTTAAAACGGTCATCTTGGCAATGAATGAAATAACGTTCACCACCATATCAGTGGCCTAATAAAAATTTTGCAGCCTACACTGATGTTATTCTCTGTCATCTGTTCTTGCACTGTACCTGGATGATACACAATGATCACTGATACGAATGCATGATCTATTTTGATGCACAACAAACACTCATTCAACATTATAAGTCAGAAAGTTTAATAAACATATATATTCTATAAGGCTTTAATCAGTGGAATAAAGACTGGATTGTGGCCTTGACTAGCTTTTGATAACTAGATATTGTAACGTGTGTTGGTGTGGAAGTTTGATATTATGTGAGACAGTAACATTTTGTTTTTAAAAATATGAACTCAATAGTGACTCACACTCAAAGTCCAGGAAAATGTAGTCATGCAGGATGTGATTAATAAAGTAAAGTTCTCCTGAATGAATCATTATTGAATTCTTGTTATAAACTAAAAAGGTTTATGCACCAAAACAAGAACATAGGAGAAAAGATAGTGTGATGTAAATGTCCCTGTTGAATCTGCTGTATTAAAATATGAAACATAATAGAGATATGTAAAAACAACAACATATTTCTAAACTTGATTCTGGCATTTGATTCATGATATTACCATTCAAAAAAATTTGGGGGTTACTATGATTTAAAAAAAATAAATGTATGCTTTTTTTTTTACAAGGATGCATTAAATTAAAAAAAATGAAGGACATTTATAATGTTACAAAAGATTTCTATTTCAAATAAATGTTCTTCTGAACTTTCTATTCATCAAGAAATCCTTTCACTGTATAATGGTTTGCACACTTCAATAAGCGCCACCATTTTCAACTGTGATAATAATCAGAAATGTTTCTTGAGCAGCAAATCAGCATATTGAAATGAATTCTGAAAGATCATGACACCGAAGAGGAAAAATCTGACAATATAGAAAAAAACCTTAAAACAGTGATCAGAATCAGAAACAGAACCAGACAGATCTTTATTGCCAAGTGTGTTTACATACACAATGAATTTGTCTTGGTGACAGGAGATCAAAAAAAAAGTACAGACATAGTGCAGACATACATATATTTTGACATACATATAATAGACATACATATAATCAAATTAAATGTAAGTGCGTATACACACACACACACACACACACACACACACACAGATATATATATATATATATATATATATATATATATATATATATATATATATATATATACACTTTTGTCCATGCAATTTTGTTTAATCCAAAATTGTTCTTATGTATTAAAGGAACACTTTCATGCATGTGTGTGTGGTCTTATATTCCTGTTCATTTTGTAAATACAAGCCAAAAGTTTTGAACAATCACACCAGGATAGATTAAAAATGATTAGTCCACAGATAGGCCTACAAGTTTATTTCATCTGTAGCACTCAATAGATATCAACTAATAATGACAGTTTTAAAGCATTGCAAGCAACAGCACAACAAACTGAAATCAATGTATACAACTAACTTAGCTGAAGTTTGCTGTACTTTATCCTAACATTACACAAAGAATGCAATCATTCAGTCAGGGACGACAGCACAAAACGTGCAAAGTAATAATATACTAAACTGTTACGAAATGATGAACAAATGTAGTTTAGGCGTAAGTTTGCACAACGCTGAAAATATAATAACTTTTGTGGAAATATTCCATTAAACCTGCTGAGATACAAGGAGCCTAAACTGAAAATCTCAGTTCCACGCGCAATCGCGCATGTCCAGGAAACTCGTGAATATTCATGATGCTCCGCCCACTGAAACCGAAAATCTCGGAAACCTAAAATCTCGTAACATCGGTCGTAGCTGTCGGGCAAGATGGCGGATGGCAGCGGCGGCACATAATATCCGCGTTCTGATTGGTCAGATCGCCTGTCAATCAAGCTCTTTGTGAACGGACAATTGTATGCATATATTCCCCATATTTTCGACAGAAAATTAGTTTAAAAAAAATCACGGTTAAAAAAACCGGGGAAGCAGTATGAAAATTCTTCACAGTGTAAAATGATCAAATTCTCCTTTAATTTAATTCATTTTTCTAATGCATATTAATACATTTATTGGCTTAAAAAACAAATTGAATGGATTGTTATTATATAATAAAGAAGTACTCAGCTCTGATGTTAGCACTCCTCTTTTGGCTTTTCCATAAAACATAGCATCAATTTAATTAAAATACCTGATATTACTTTTATCGATAATAAATTCCCATGAGAAATTGCATTACTGCTTTTTCCAATGTGGTGTAAATAATATACTGTATATAGTCTACATTTTCTGTAACTGTATGTTAGAGAAAACTGATCTGTGGACAACATCTAATTAGCAAAGATGCAGATAAAAAACTGATAGGCTACAGAAGAAATGTACAGAAAACTTAGAATTTGTAATTCAACGTGTTTTCCTTGTAGGGGCAACCCAGAGAATTTAAATCTCATCTGTGTTTTCAATTCCAACCATGCTGGCGTTATATGGCAACACTGTACCATAGTGGGTTAATCACACTGAACATATGTATTTTGTATGCTACATGGGTTGTTTTATTAAGCGGTCACTCTTAGATCAAAATTGAGATCAAAAATAATGCGGGGCATCTCTGTAAGGCATGAGTGAGACTAAACTATGTATATCATTGTACCTGCAGTAGTTTGTTGTGTAAAGTGTGTAGGTTCATGAAGGCAGAACAATGAGCATTTGTTGCCCATGGGTAGACAATGAAGCAACCATGACTTGGCAAAAAAGAAAGACTGCCCATATTGGGAATCTAAATTAAGATCTGTTTGTAACAGCTCTAAGACTTTGTAATATTAATTTAGAGAATCAAACAAAAGACCAGTTGTATTTAAAGGTAAGGAATCTATTCTTTTTTTCTCATATGTACTTTCATAATCACAAATGGGCATAAATCTGTTTTTTAACCAACAATCTAAATATCTAAATATGCTGGTAGTAACTAACAAGAGTGTAAACATGACAGAAAAACCTCTCTAAAAGCGAGTTGGCACAATCAAAAGATAAAATGTTTCCATTTCTACCAAACATCTCAGAGAGTAGCAGCACCTATTTGTGTCTGCACAGGGTTGTGAATGTAAAACTACGTCCTCTGAACTTCTCAGGAAGGGGGCAAGAAGTATATGAGAGCTTGTCCTTGACATAATCATAAATCATATAGGGCCTCCAGAACAGTGGCGATAGACCAAGCTTGTGTTTCACAACTGAACGGGCAGTACTGTCCGTTTTCATTGGTCAGCTCAGGTAAACCTTTCCAAGGTGATCTAGATCAAAGAGAAGATATAGATATGAAATATTGTATACTGCGCAAATGACTCATACTCAATCTCCTGTAGTTTCAAATCATTCCACCATTTTGAAAGAAATGAAACTGTATTATTGTATTGGTGTGAGCTGTGTATTACCTTTCTAAATGGTTATAAAGTCTAGACAGAACATTCTTGACCAGGTACACGCTTTCGTTGTACTTCTCCTGGCCCATTTTCTTAGCAAAATAAAGTTTGGCTCGTAAGAAGTATCCAACTGGCCACAACCATTCCTGTAAATGAACGATGAAATGTGCATAGTTAAAAAAAATAAATAAATATTTATAGTTGTTAAAGGGATAGTTCACCCAAAAATGAAAACTGTCATCCTTTACTTGTTCCAAACCTGTATGAGTGTCTTCTGTTGAACATAAAAGATGACGTTTTGAAGAGAAAGTAACGAATAGTTGCTGGTCCCCATTGACTTCCATAGTATGGAAGTCAATGGAGACCAGAAACCAAAATATATTCTTTTGCATTCAGTGGAAGAAAGAAACTCATACAGGTTTGGAAGAACTTGAGGTTGAGGTAACAATGACAAAATTTTAATTTTGGACAAACTATTCCTTTAATGTAATGTATGAAAACATACAGGTCCTTGGTGATAGTTGAATCCTTTCGCACAGTTGTAGTTGTCATTATCCAGGGCGTTGTCATAAACACCGCAGTACACCAGATCACTGTTAAACAAATACAGACACACCAACAAAGGTTTCTACATACAAATGACTTCACCAATGCTCAAATGTTCTTGTTCTAGACTAAACCACTTATCAAACCATGTCCAGTCAGCCAGCCAGAAGAGCGCACTTTTAACACAAGTAGCTGCTTTAACCAAGAGGCAGACAGCAGGTGTTGTTTTCTACTCACTCTGGATCCAGCGTTTTCATTCCCAGAGGACCGAGCAGCTTCTTCTCTACTATCTCTAAAGCCTTCCATGCTCTTTGCACTGTAAACAACTCTGGTGCCTAGTGAAACAAAGGACTGTATGACAGAACATCTTCAAAAACTCTTGGAAAGAATCTCTTATAAGCACTTGGACTCACCACCACCATGGCGATGGTGAAGTTAGGTCTGAGTTGGTAGTCACACCAGGGGCTAGAGGCCCCGTAACTGTCTTTGTAAATGCATTTCTTGTGGACCAGGTCAGGATGTTGCTCATTTGGGTCTGAAGGGTCTTCTGACACGTAGAAAAACCTTTCAAAATTCTCCTGGATCCTTTGATTCCACTCTTTATAGGACACCGACTGTTCTGTTCCTGGAAAAAAGACACTGTAATGGTCATGACGAATCTTAAATATATGAAAATTGATTAGAATGCTGAATATACTGTATCATATCAGTGAATTATGATTCTACTGAAGGTGTGTCTTTTCAACAGGACACGAATGTTTAGACTCAAAAGTGAGTCACTGTAGAAACAATCGTACGCACACGGCACACCACTAAAATGTTGATTTGGTAGTAGTTTTAACCTTTTTTGATGGAATGTAAATAAAGTAAAATAAAAGTGGTACCTTATTTAAAATAAAGTACTAAATAAAATAAAATGAAATAAGAAAAATAAAACAAAAGACAAAATAAAACCAAACAAAACAAGATAAGATAGAATAAAATAAAATAAAATAAAATAAAACAAAACAAGATAAAATAAGATAAAAACAAAAAACAAAACAAAATAAAATATTTCATTACTGGCACCTTATTTTGGAATAAAAATTCATTAAAACTAAATGTTTTATTATTGCCACTTTATCTTGTAATAAATGTAAATAAAACAAAAAAAATACTGACACCTAAAATAAAAACATATTAATAGTAAATATTAATAAATATTTGTAAAAATCACTTTGTAATAAAATGCAATATTTAATTACTGGCACCTTATTTTGTAACAAACAAAAATAAGTAAACACTGACAGGTCATTGAGAATGAGAATGTGTTAAAGAGGATGTACCATCTCTGTGTATTGTGACAGAGGAGTATGGGTAATTTCCATTCTCATTCATCGTCATCAGCCAGCGCACCACTGACTTACAGAGACCCACAATCTCCACCGCAGAGCCGTCCCTGCACATAAACACAACACCATCATCCACTTGACGTATTGAGGACTGGTTTATCCAGGCTCAAAGCTACTCAATCTCAGTGTTTCACATTGAAAGCATTCTTTTGTGCTAAATACAGTGGATCATTATTATATGGGTTTAGCATGACAGATATATTAGCGGGTAGTTATAGTACCTGGGTGTGGCTGGAACACCTCTATTATGGGCTTTGTCGCTCTCTCCCATTTTATCCATCCACGTCCCACAGTTGAAGCGATTTCCACCGTAAACAAATCCTGTCTCGGGATTTACTTTGGCCTCCACGTTAAAGCCTATGGAACAGGACAATAGGAAAAGCAAGGTATGGTTTGAGACAGACAGAAAAACAGTCTTAGAAAACGACTCACCTTCACTTCGCATGTTGTGGTCGATCTGTGGCCCTGCGTTTCTCTCTCTGAACTCTATTCCCTGCATATGACGCTGCATAGCCTCTTGAATGACCACATATAACGGCTGGTCGTGAACCTGATACAATTCATGAACAAAAATATTAACAGTCTTCAGTCAAAATGAAACCATGCCACATCAAAAATAAACATAAAAACAATAGTTTGTGCATTGTGCCTTTATAATCTTATTAAATATGTACAGATTTGCATATTAAAAGTGATATATACTTAACATAAAATGTCACAACCTTAATTTTTTTTAAACAATTGTAAAAAGGTTGTTTAATTATACAAAACATTTACAGACATTAATAAAATAAAATAAAACAAAATCAAATAAAAAAACATTGACATTCTGGAATATTCTGGCCATACATTTCACTAAAGCACTTTTTAATATGAGGACTAAGGCTGTTAAGCTCCAAAATGACAAAAAGCTCCACAAAAACAGCATGGTGGTCCACATTAATCATATAATAGTGTAGTGTGATGAATTTAATGTTATTCACTTAAAATCTGGCCCTATATATAGCATTTCTATGGAGCTTTTGTGTCCTTTTTGAAATTTGAACGCTCCAGTGCTAATTCATTGTATTTGCATGCACAAAAAAATCTCCTTTTGTGTTAAATAGAATAAAAACAATCAGAAAACAATACCTAAAGACCTAAGTCTGCACCTATTATGAACCATGTGATATTACATTTAGTATATGAGCAAAATGTCACTATAAGATAATGGCCTTGAAAGATGCTAACCATTGCTAATGTAATAAGCAATGGTGAAACCAAATCATAAAACTTGAATGTTTATTTATTCCAGTGACTAATATGTTGGATGTTATATGGAAGTTTGGTAAATTAAGTTGTACCTCCCCTTACTGAATCATAAGTAGGGCATGGCATTGTACTGTATCAAGTATTATAAGCAGTCAGAGATTGTTTCCATTCTTCTTACCACTGTCCCCAGGGGCTGTGCCTCAGAATCATCAGTGGGATACATACGTGACACAGGACACATAAGAATATCTGTGCCGTTGGGCACAATATTACAGTAGTCCTGGATACACTGAAGCCACCACCATACTGCATCACGGCAGTTGTAACGGGCTGCGACACCCTGACCCAGCAGATTAGGGATCAGACCGTGGCGCATCGTGCCAGCAAAGGCCAAGATGATATTTCTGTCAGAAACAACATCAGATTAGAGGATGATCTCAGAGTTATTGGTATGCATTCTAAAATTAGATGCTCACCTGGCCTCTAGGTACCTCCCTGTCAAAAGCATGAGGCCACGCAGGGCTATGAAAGTGTCTCGCCCCCAACAGCGGAAGATTCCAGTGGAGAAATGTGGCAGACCTGCATGGGTGAAAACATTTTTTCATAAAACAAATCCCACATTAAAAAGTTTGCAATATGTAGAAGTGTATAAGTTGGTACATCAATAATAATTATTTTAATCAGTTGCATTGCTGTCTATGCAGGGTCAGAGAGCTCTCAGAATTCATCAAAAATATCTTAATTTGTGTTCTGAAGATGAACGAAGGTCTTACAGGTTTGGAACAACATGAGGGTCAGTAATTAATGACAGAATTTTCATTTTTGGGTGAACTATCCCTTGAAGCCTCATTAAGCATGTCAATATGTGAGTCTATGCATAATTTTATAGGCATATTTTAGACAATATGCACCTATTTTATAGACACTTTTAGACAATATGCACCTGGGGCCCTGCCTGGTATCAACCAAGTAGTTCTTTTTCTGTAATTTAAAGCATTAAATAAATATAAAAAGTCCTGTCAATCAAATGATTTACAGTAGATGGAACTGTTTATGAATCCAAACCTGCAGCAAGAGAAACGCAACACTGCTCCTCTTGTTTGGTCACACTGTTGAGTCTGACCGGGACATCCTCCAGTTCGGGAGAGAGAGGCGGCAGGGCAGGGACACGACCCACCCCACACATCTGAACTGACCCCAGGGCCAGCTGCTTAACCAGAGTCGACCCATTCTGAACAAAGCTGTAACCCATTATACACATTTACAAACTATACCCCACACAGTAAAAATATTAAATACACTCTCATACTCCTAAATATTAAACTTTAAAAGAGAACTAACCTGGACATTTGGTTGAAAACAGCATCTACAGCCGTGGCGTACGCCCCGACAATAATGGCATCAAAATAACAAGGCACTAAGTAGCGTGGGATATGTTTGAGGTATGTAAATACAGAGCTGAACCACTTTCCAACCTATGAAAAATAAGAAAAATTAATTTAGACAAGAAGTATGCCACAACAAAGTGCAAAAAAACTAATTTTATATATTTTTTAAGATAAGAATGATTTGAAAAAGACTCAGGGTGAGTTGCATGCCAAACTTCATTACTTCCACCCCAAACATTACTAAAAAACATATTTCCTTTCTTACCTCCCGCAGAGCTCCACCTTTATTCATTAGGCGAGAACTCACGTAATCGATCATCCAATCACCTTGTCTGAGATTGTCACAGAATGGATGTCCAAGGTCATTTTTGGGCCGAATTTCTGACAACACTGACACGAAACCTGTGAGTAATAAAAGCATGAGGTTTATACAGTCACATAGCTACAGTGACCCGAAACCAATCCTGTTACAGGTGTATTTTGGCACCTTGTAGGCCTCCATACTTCAGTGGCATCCAGGATGGTATATTGTAGCAGCCACCACCATCTTCCTGTTCCTCTGCTTCACAGCGGAATAACAACACGTTCAACTCAGCCAGAGTCAGTTTGGACATTAAACTGTTACATAATTTAAAACAACAGGTCTTAGTGAGAGAACTGAATTAAACTGACTCATATCATTATGTATTAAAATTAACTGTCAAACAGCACATATTTCGCTTTCTAAACAAATGAATAACTGGGAATTGTGTTTGAAAATAATTAATGTAAAAATGACTCACAAGTCTAAAGCTATTTTCAGGATGCCAGGGACATTGCTGTCAGTCAGACTGCCGGATTTATACAGCCGGTTAAATTGTGAGAGTTGAGTTCGCAGGTAGCCGACCATTTTCTGAGAGTTTGAATCGAGACTCAACCTGTGAGATCGGTTGCATTTTGAAATGAATTAATGTTCATTTAAAGGAAGAATTAGAGAGCAATTATTTATTCGTGCTTATGTGGTTTTAAACAAACGAATGCTGTTACTTTTTCCATGGAGCTTGAAAGATGAAATGTTATGTAAAAATCTGTGGAAGATTCTTGTGAATAATTTTTTGTGTGTATGTTCCATGGAAAAAATTACAGCATTTTTCCTTTATACAAACCATGGTCACCATGATTATATTATCATGACATTACATATTTCTTGGTTTGTTTGTGGTTAAACACCTTGCCAGCTGCTGTGGCTATTTTCAAGGTGGCAAAATATTTATATAAATATTATTTTTAAATATTTTTGGGTGTGTTTAAAAAAAAAGTCGACATATGGGTGAGTAAATAATTGTATATATATATATATATATATATATATATATATATATATATATATACACACACACACACACACTATTTTATTTATTTTTCAAATTATAATTTTTTTACAATTATTTACCCATATGTCGACTTTTTTGTTTTTTTGAAACAATTATATTAAATAGAATTCATTTCATTTGGTGTGTGTTTGTTTACCTGAATGCAATTACACTACCAGGTGTGAGTTTTTCAAACAAAATCTCTTCAACAAACTCACTGCGGCCCTTTGAGGTGGCATCTCCCTGTTTTACGATTTCACTGTCCTTTAACTGAAAATAAACACATGTATTCAGGCCTACATCAGAAGGGACATGCTTTGTGCACAAGTACAGTAGTCACGAAACTATACACTTCCATGAAACTTCTAAAAAAAAAAAGAGTATACCAAAACAAAGAGCATGCCAACAAATACCCAGAATACCCACAGAACAGGTTCTCTGTCTGTTAGTCTTTTCTCTGTCCGATGATAGCCATACAGATATAAATGTGATCCCGGCAGCCCTCCCCTTCATGTCGCAGCGCAGCTGCTACCAACACTAGTGTCATGTTACCTGGATATGTTCGCGGATCTCGACTGTGTAGTTCGGCATGCCGTTAATAAACCTCTCATCTTTCACATATGACTCAGTGTTTCTCTCCACTGTACGTGCTTCTAAAATCACCTCCTCGATTTTACCTGCGAAATGAGATGGCAGATAAGAAAAAAATATGTCTTGCTGGTTTACAAGTGTCACTGATTCATAAGAAGTCATACTTCAGTGATATTTGAAGAAAAAATGAAATGTCAAACTACATCATGTGCAACACGTAAAATAAAACAGATGAGTTTGATTTCAACAACATAACTGGAAAGCAAAGTGCATTCAGCGCTAAAAGTGTTTGCATTTGTACCTGGGATGTACATGGGGGCCAGATGCTCCCTATATTGGTGTGTTTCGGGGTTTTTAAAGGCTGTACGAGACACAGTCACAACAGACTGATGTGTGCTGGGACAATGCCTGGTCACAGCCACAGTGTCTTCATCCAGCTGATCTACGTAAACCTTTGACATGCATGATGAACACATATTAAGACACAGACAGTCATGTGCATTGATAGTGGTGTAGTCAAGTGGTGATAGGTGTAGGCTACAGCTTTGAACCTTACAAAACCACTCTAGTAAATACTTTACAGCTCAAATAACATATTTGAATATGGAAAGAGATCTTTTACAGAGGTTTGAAAAAGTATTTGGATAGTTAAAGATGTGTGATAGTAATACTCAGTGGTATTTATTTAAAACAATATAGTACACATTTACATTTAGTCATTTAGCAGACGCTTTTATCCAAAGCGACTTACAAATGAGGACAATGGAAGCAATCAAAATCAACAAAAGAGCAATGATATGCAAGTGCTATAACAAGTCTCAGTTAGCTTAATGCAGTACACATAGCAAGGTTTTTTTTAAATTATATAATAAATAAAAAGAAAACAGATAGAATAGAAAAATATTAGAGCAAGCCAGAGTTAGAGGCCTTTTTTGCTTTTGTTAATTGTATAATAAATAAAAAGAAAACAAATAGATAGAATACAAAAAGATTAGAAAAGTTAGTGTTAAAAGAAAAAATAATTAACAAAAAGAGTTTTTAAATGTTAAACACTATATGTGTCACAGTCATGTCTGTCGTGTGTGTCATGTGTTTCCCTCCATGCCCATATTTGGTCCTTCCTGTTCCTGTCCTCGTCTAGTTGATTGTTTGTCATTTATTTCAGGTGTTTGTGTTAATTATTATGTGTGTTTAGTTCCTGCCTGTTCTGTTCAGTCTGGTCTATTCATTAACCCCGGTGTTCCTGTGTGCTGTGCCGTGCCTTGCCTCGCCTCGCCTCGCCTCGCCTCGCCTCGCCCTGCCCTGCCCTGCCCTGCCCTGCCCCGCCCCTGCCCCGCCCCTGCCCCTGCCCCGCCCTGCCGACTGTATATTTTGAGTTTACCTTCATCTCCTCCTTCATCCCTCCTGTATGCACCTTGACAATATGCTGTTCAAAATGAATTTAAAAATATCTGAATACTTTATTGTTGACAAATGTTAGTAGAAATGCAAAAAGATTTCATAAAAATGAAGTCTGTCCTGAGAAAAGGTAATTTGTTTGCAGATGCAAACAATATCTACTGCATAATTCATGCATTCATATACATTTTCTTTAATTTATTCATATTTTTTAGTTAAAATGATTAAACATAAGGTTTATACATAAAAGGTGTTAAATAAAAAAAGAGAATGAAAGAAAGAAAAATTTGTAGAGATTAATTAGAGATATAATAAAGAGGTCCAAAAAGATACTTTTTTTAAAGTGTCTCTTAAAAGTTCAAATACTTTTTGGGCCATTGTAAGCGTTTTAAATAAACTTGTTTCACATGTCTTATTTTAAAAAGACTTTGCATTCTAAGTTCATTTGATATGAGGGACAAGTTGAAAATATTCAGTGTGTCACAGTCTGATAAAGTTTGAACCTGAAACATTTCTTTAATCTAAATTTAATCCAAAGGAATAAAACTGTCAGCAAAGTGACTGAGTTTAATCAGTAGTTAATAAAGAACTTGATTACGAGTATCAAAGTCTCCTTCTGCTGTTGGCAGTTCTGACTCATAACACATTTTTTTTATATCAGTTATGAGTAAACATGATCCTGACCTGGGCGAAGCCCTTCTCTGCCAGCTCTTGGTGGAGTTTATTGAGGGCAAGTTTTCCTGCCATTATACCAGTCTGGAGGTTCACCTCTCCAGCAGAAGGCGGCAGTGCATCAGGATTCCACTTGGGGTATAGACGCCCTTCCTTTACTACTGAAATCTGAGGGGGAAAGAAAACAAGGTTGGTTAGCTTTAGTAGTCAGCTTGTGCTGGTAGACAATGTACCATCACCATTATGTGGGCAAAAAGCATTTCTGCATACACATTTGCAACATATTTGCCTGTTTGCTGCAAGGAATCCTAATATAAAGTGATCAGTAGCAAAGCGTTTATGGCTCAGGTGACTGGATCAAAAATAATTTCAAAGATGGCAGCATCCAGGTTGTGCATTTGCAGTGTTGCATTTACAGTGGAGTTAATCCCATTAAGATGAATGGGAATGCTAACCAATAGCTTTATCCAGGTATATTAGAACCCCCTGGGAAACATTTTGACTGAATAGAAGGAAAAAAAATAACAGAAAGGCTTTTGTTTATGTATGAATACTGACCCAGATACAAAAGACTCCGGCTGAGTGAGAAGAACAGAAATGATTTGCAGAGAGAGTTTTATAATCAAGGTGCTGACAGAACAAAAGATTCTTGTTACATAATTGGGAATGACGTAAATAATTTAAAAAAAAAAATCTATCTTGTTACATAAAAATCATGGAGGGTAAATGAAATATGATATTCATGTAACAAAACAAAATCTTAACATTGACTACCATTCAAAAGTTTGGGGTCGGTAAGATTTTTAAAAGAAGTCTCTTAAGAAGTCTTTATCCTCACCAAGGCTGCAATTATTTGATCAAAAATATATATACAAGACTAACAAGTCACTTTTGTCAATTTAATGCATCCTTGCTGAATAAAGAATTAATTTATTTAAAAAAAAAAATCTCTCTGACCCTAAATTGTTTTATGGTAGTGTATGTTCAAAAAGCAGAAAAATGCTCCCTTCAAAGGAAGTAGAAAGTCAACAAGACCGAAGTTTGTCCAAATCTACAAATCCAAAGTCTGTGTAACACTCTGTCTATTAAGATGTCCGGTTATGACTTATGACAAATACTGCACTCATTAAATATATTTTGTGTCATCTTAAGGTTCCTTTCATTTGTTTTGAAACAACAGATACTACATCATGGTGACTTGGAAGCCTTGCAACCAGTTTTCTTAGAAGGTGCGTTCACACTAAAATGCTGTCTGTTTAGTCATTGACCAACTGGAGCACAAGGCCTTAGGTTTCAGATTCAACAAAATCACTCCAGACATTTTTACCTGGTGAGGTACGAGTTCATCATATCCTCTAGTGCTGCCTGAGGCACAGCAGGCCATAGAGACGATAGCAGTGCTAGGTAAAGCATCAAACACCGAACGAACCTACAAGAAAAACAGCTTTTTTTAATTTAAATATTATTATAACAGTATAAAAAAACAGTAAAACCAGTAGTAATTACCTCAACATATAAAACACAAAATATAAACACTTTACAAGATGTTTAGTCTAAAATACTGTAGTATGTGTTGGCTCTTTACCATCAATTACTGACCTGAATAGGACAATCGTTGTCATGAGTAACATCCAAAAACATGGCGTGAGCGATTGACGGCACTAAAGGCCTGAGGTTTGGTTGTACGAAGGAACCTACTGGCTCCCCTCCGAAACGATATACCAGTCGACCTTCTTCATGACTGTCCACAGCACTCATGGCCTCTGATGAAGACAGAGCAGATCTTCTCATTAAAAAGGGCCAAACTTAATATGACAGCCAGGGTTGATGTTGCAGTATAATTGGATGTTGTTGTTTTTTTACTATGGCACTTTTCATCCTCTCACTAGCATATTTAATTTGTGTACTAACTATATATGTACTGTACATACATTACAGGAGAATTATGTCATTTTTCAATGGAAGTCATAAACATTAGCACCACAGCTTGATTGCTCATCATTATCCAAATAATATTTTCACATTTTTAGAATAATTTGACAAAAATTCCAGATTTATTGGAAATTACGCACAATAAAAAGCACACCAATTTTAAAAAAAAAAACTTTTATAATGGTTGGATATGATGTAAATGTCACCTTAACTTCGGACACCAATATTTGTTTAAATAATATGAAATATTTTCACATTGTAAATATTGAAATGGTATTTATAGCTTTAAAAACTTTATTTTAATGATATATGTCTACTCCAGGTTCAAGGGTAAAACAATACAATGAAACATATTAGGTAAAAGAAAAAATAAGCAAAAATAAATTATTTTAATGTGGCCTTCATATAAAAAAAAAAAAAAGATCAATATTCTCTGTGAAACACAACTCAGATTGTATCAACAGCAGCTGTGGTGTTTTTAGCTCATTTTGAGGAATGAGTCAACATAATTTAGTGTCATAATCAACAGCATGCCAACATTTGCTGTATTTGCATTTCACACATCATGTTCCTTAATTCTGTGCATCACTGCAACTGCATTTCCCAATCTCTGTGCGTCTTACCTCGGATAAGGGAGGTAATGCCAAGCCTAGTCATAAAGATATTGTCCAGCTCCTCGCTGCCAGTGAAGAGCTCAGCCACCACAAACAGATCAGGCCTGTGCTGACGAGCAACAGCCAACATATACTGCAGCCCACCCAGCACACAGCAGGAAGGTTAGATAGACAGAACGATAGATAGGGTGAAAGGTAAATAGTATAGAAGCAATTTAAGCAAGACAGGCAGATGAAGGTGTGCAGTGTATGACAAAAAATAGGAACATGCTCAGGTTACATAATCAGTCATTATTGCATAAAGCAGGTTTATTAGTAATGAAATGTGTTATTAATGACATATTATCATGTACATGTGAAATGCATCAGGTCAAATTAAGTGATGGAGAGAAAGAGTTAATGTTGCCAAAAAAGATATGAATGTTTTGAGTAAACAAAAGAGGAAGAAAAAAAACACAAAGAGCAAATTTAGCATCAAGGGCAAACATGTGTCTCTTGCAGTCTGCAGTACCTCTGACAAGACTGGTTATTCCCAGCCGATTAACAAACAAATTGTCAAGCTGTTCACTTCCTGTAAAGAGTTCGGCTATCACATAAAGATTGGGCCTGACCACTCTGGCTGCAGCTAACATGGCCTATAGACACAACATACAAGATGTCACATCCAACAGTACATGTCAAATACCTGCAGTACAACCTCAGAGGGAATGAAACTACATATTTTTCAAATGAAAACGATCACTTTATGAATTTACAATGACACTGCAGAACCTTCTGAGTTCCTGCCAGTAGCACATGATGTCATTTGTATAAATATATCATGAAATATGCATGCAGATCAAAAATAAAGTGGAAATCTGAGCATGTACCTCAGCCACATGAAGGGGTGTGGAGTGGCAGTTATCCAGACGCACACCGGAGAAATGTTTGGCTGTGATCTCCGTGTACTTCTTCATGTGAGCCCATAAGTATGGACAGTCCTCTGGTTTGTCGCCATAGCGAAGTTTCACGCTGTCACTCCAGCAAACAAGCTCTCTTCTAAGGTAAATATTAGATCCTAAAAGACAGATAAATTAATTGTAGGCTCCTTAACCAGTTAGACATTCTTAGTCACTTTCTAGACCAGCATCAACCAGTGTGGACCAACATGCTGGTATTTTCATTACCGTTCAGCAGAAACCAAAATAGACACATATTTTGACTCACCTGGCTCTGCAAAGTTTCTGAGCGGGTCATCTCCCATGACCCATCCGTTATGGGCAAGCAGATGACAAGCATCATTTGGATTCTGCATCAGCTGGTTTTCCTGCTCCATGGTCATGTCCTCAAATGGGAAGGTAAAATATCTGAATCATTAAAACAAGGCCGAGCTGTAAATCTGCCATTCTCATCAGCGTATTTACAACAAAATACCAGATGTCTACAAGGACCACTTCTGAGGAAACTTTAGATTTATTTGTGGAATAAAAAAAAAGTTTTGTTTGACGTAATTAAAGGTAGTTCACTCAAAAATGAAAATTTCCTTGAAATGTACTCAAGCCATCCAAGATGTATATAAGTTTGTTTCTTCATCAGAACAGATTTTGAAATTTAGTATTACATCACTCGCTCACCAATGGATCCTCTGCAGTGAATGGGTGCCGTCAAAATGAGAGTCCGAACAGCTGATAAAAGCATCACAATAATCCACATGACTCCAGTCCATCAATTAACATCTTGTGAAGTGAAAAATTGTGTATATTAATGAAATCCAACATTGAGGAAAATCGTCACTTCTAATCAAAATATGAGTTTATAATCCATAATAACAATTCCTCCAGTAAAAAAACGCAACCACTATTGTCCTCTGCCATCATAACCCACCAACAAATTTGTTTAGAACAGTTTTGGACAGTTTACACTTGTAAACAGTGCTTAATCTGTGCATACTTGTCTTGATTTAGACTAAACGTCTTTTTCGCCAGAAAAAGCAATGTTATAGATAGAGGACTCATAATTTAGCAAAAGTAATGGTTTGAAGGTAAAATTGTCATTATTTGTGGATTGTTGTGATTCTTTTCTCAGTTTGAACTTCCATTCTGACGGCACCCATTCACTGCAGAGGATCCATTGTGAGCAACTGATGTAATCACACTCGTCTACATCTTGGATGGCCTATCAGCTGATTTCAGATTTCCTTACTCTTTTAAAATATGTAAATACAAAACAAGCTGTGGCTGGCCAGTCAGATGATCTCTTCCTGTCTAAGTGGGCAGTTCTTAGCCAGAATATGTTGCAAAACAGACCAGACTTTATGCTACCAGTGTTGCTATGCAAGACTACATAATATTTACCTAGTCACCAAAGGGTTTGTCCGGGTGACAGGTCCAAGCTGAGGGCCGTGGGCGGCGAGCCTTTCATAACAAACCGTTCCCACTATGCAGTTTATAGCCTTGAATAAAGTAATGATATAAAGTAATCAGATTGACATCAAAGCTAAACAGACAGATCATCTGTGAATCATGCACAAAGAAACCAACCTTCTCATGATGACTATGCATTTCCTTATAGCATTCCACATTAAGCTCCTCTAGACTCTTCTTAAACCAATCACAGCACTCTTGGATGGATTTGGGACCGTTACTGTTGTTTTGATAAGCACATAAGCGGAAAGTAAAGTTTATTTGTTTACAAAGTGCTGCACGCTGGCATAAGAAGAAAAACAGACATAAAACCTACATTTAATGTAGAAATGGATGAAAACTAATTAAGGAAATAAAAGTAATATAATATAATATAATATAATATAATATAATATACGTAATATAACATTCCAAACTTTGGTCAAATGTTTCTGTATGATTATTTGACAGTGAAAACTTGAGTATTGGCTGCTAAAAAAGTCAGCTGTGCCATTACAGGAAAAAATCACGTTTTAAAATATATTATAATTGAAAATTATTCTTTTAAATTGTAATTTTTTAAAAATATTACTGTATTTGCGATCAAATAATTGTAATTTGTTCAACAATTCAATAACAATATAGACTTACAAAATATTTAACATTTCTGTAAAAAAAAAATAAAAAATACTTTGACCTATTGTACTTTGACAAATGCATATAATTTTATGTAGGGTCTGCCATGTTGATATTATATGACCATCTGAATATTTTTATAATTGTGATTATACTTGACCTTTGACCTATGAACTTGACATTTTCATGTGAGGTAATTAATAACTAAACAGATATTTGGTCCCAGAAAAAAAATACTAACTCTATCCAAAAAAAACCATTAATCATTAAACAGAACTTGAACATGAAGTGAACTCACGTGTGTCTGCCAAACATCTTCAGTGCCAGTTGCATGTCTACAGTGTTGCTGAGGCGTCTATACTGTGAATCCTGGATGACTTTCAATTTTGGCTTTCCCTCCAGCTCAGGCCCGGCAGGTCTGTTACCTGCAGATGGCAAATACACCCAACTTAGCTCAGACCCTACAAAATACAAGTGAAAGAGCATCCAAAAACATGCTAACAGACACTCACCAGCCTGAAGAATCTTCCTAAACTGCTCTATGGCTTTCTCAATGTTCACCTGTAGAAACTCCCATAGTTTCAATTGGGAGAAAACCTCCATCCACAGAAGCCCTCTAAGGATCTGAAACATCAAGCCAATTTATTGGTCACCACAAACTTTAAAGTTTTTTGGAATATAAAAAACCTGTGACACCCTCAAGACTCACAGTAATGCGTTTTTCATTCTCAATAAGAGGTGGAAGGCCGCTGTCGTTGTATTTTCCATCTGCTATGGCACAGCTGAAATGCCACAGGGCTCTGTCCAGCAGCCAGGCTGGCTTCAGATGAGGAGAGTTTACCAAGTTATAGCCACACTCTGGATGGAGTCTGATCCACTTACTGTTGGCAGCTAACCAAAGGAACAATCATAGAATCATAGTCTATACAGACTGAGGTACAGACATTATTTCATCATCACTTTGACCATTTATCTATTTTATTTCAGCCAAAAGGAGTGCTTTGTTTTCAAAACCCAAACATATGGAAGTGCAAACTTGTGTACCTATTAGTATGGGATTATATTACATACACTAAAACAACAGTGTGCACATATTAGGGAAATGAAAAGGTGACATGTAAGCATACTTAAATGACTGGAAATTAATTGTATGCAAGTGTCTGATAAGGACTGGTATGTTTGCATAAAATAAACCAGTAAAATCAATTTCAAAATGGCTCGTTAAGTGTGATAAACTTCAGTCTGGTGTTTAAAGAACTGCTCTGATTCCACATTAACAGTATCACGGCCGTTCTGCTCCACAAATGATGACAGCTGTGTTTAAAAGATTAAAAAGCAGCAAACACTTCCTGTGGCAACTTACCAAAGACATCAGAAGCGCCTCTGAGTCCAAAAGTATTGATATTAATAAAATACATCCTTTTTTACTTCTTGCAGCCAGTGATTACAAAAATCAGTATTTTGTTTTGGGATAAGACTCAGAAAATATACCTGATGCGTGGAATTATTTGGTATTGCATATTTATAAGCATACAACATATGTAAATAGCCTTCCCTTTTCCAGTAAGATAAAATGTGGAAACTTCAGTGTGTTCCTTTTAAAGTTTCATTAGACTCTATTGTGAGAATAAGAATAAAAATGAATAAGAAAAAAAAAAAAAAAAAAGAATACTGACCACCAAACATTTAAACTGTAAGAAACAATAAAATGTCCCATATTTACACACATTTATATTCTGGGGGGATACTGCCATTTTTTCTATACTAAACAATATGTTTGAAAAATCTAATTAAGAAAAAATAAGTCAGACAGGAAGATTGCTAAATTTTATATGAATAAGCCTGCAATGATGTCAGTAGAACGCCATCAAGTTGTGTGACTTTAACATGCTGGGAGCATATTATATTCATAATATATTTCAGAGCGTGAGCTGTAGGTTTATGTAATATTAACTCATTTTTTTTAAAGGTTAGTATCATTTAATTGATTTACACCACTGCTACAATTTAATTTCTGATTGAATCTCAAAGGGTTAATTGAGGTGACTGCCGCCTGTAAATGCCAATGTCTCATATTTAAAACATGCTGAAATCTTACTTTAACATCTACAGCTAACATACCGAAAGCAACTAAAATGCAAACCTTTTGGTACCCTGTTGAACTACTTCTAAACCCTGCTGAAGCACTTTTACAGACTAACCAAAACAAAGCTGGTTGGCAGGAAACGGTTTTCAGTTTGACACCTTATTAATCTATACAGTGTTTATGAGGTCAGATGTGTTCCCATCACATACATGCAGCAGAAGGCAACATGAAACATTAGAATGTCACAAAGAACAAGGTGCCCAACATTAATCTTCCTGTAGAGCGACTGAAAGGTCAAAAATTTCAACCATTGTGCCACAGATGTGACCAGCTTTCATCGACACTCTGATCGCTGCAATTTATATATAAATAGCCTAACCACTTCGTTCTTGATCTGCTGTGTCATTCTTCAGAGGTGACACTGCCATTCCAATAAGATGAACAGCCGAAGCCAGAGGCATCCAGACGCTGGAAACACGATGCAGTGCTGGAAGGTTCTCCTAGCCTTATTCACTACATGCTAAAGATGTAGCAGAAACGTACCTGTGTGGTTGTACACCACATCTGTGATGCAAAGCATGTTCCACTCTTTCTTCATTTTTTCCGTCAGGATGCCCACATCCATCCAGGTGTAATTCTTGCCAGGTGGGGAGAAATCAGGGTTCAGCTCCAGCTGATCAGCTATGGAGTAGCATGACCGTGATGCGCCTAGTTTCTGAAGAGGCATGAAGTGGATCATATTGTAACCTGAACATAAAAAAAAAAAAACATGTATAAATAATTCCATCTTCTTCAGATAAATTGAGGTTTTTTTGTACATTACATTTCTAAATTTGGACAAAATAGCTTGTTACTTGGTGTTTGCCTTAGCCAATACCACTAATTATTAAAAAACTGAGCTTGTTTGCAGCTGAAAGGGATATTAATATTAATTTCATTTTGTCAAATTAGAAAATGCTTGTCCAGACTTCTAAAAAACACAGGCACATATGGTCTGCATGCTAATACTGTATTTATGTGACACTGAAAAGCTGTAATAACCCATAGATGGTCCAAAGTGGATGAAGTGCAATCTGGTTTTATGTGGAACGTGTCTTTGTCTTATATATTCCACTCTATAAACCCCAATAGGGAGTAAATACCCATTTTATAGACATTAGTACTGTATATGTTTGTCATGCATGAGTTTCAACAGATGATTCATACCAGTTTCCTTGGCCACTCTGAGTCTGTCTAGCCATTCATCCAGAGGGCCCAAACACTTTGCAAGGTAAGTCTGAACTGTAATGCAATCGAGAGGCAGGATCTTCCTCTCATGGCCAATACGCAACACTGGATCCACAACAATATAGCCACCTCCGGTTCTTTCCTCATGCCTGCATACACAGTAGGGTAACACCTTTTTTTTCTAGGAAGGCGCTAGGTGCTGCCCAAATTCCAAGAAGTAAAAACAATAATACAACTTACTCACCCACACCCAAAGTAATACTGATAAGATCCTGCTATCTCCAAGTCCAGTTTGCAGTATTTGTCTGAATCATCCTCTCTGCCGCTGGGGTTCACCCACTCCAGCTGACGGAAGCTGGAGCTGATGAACTTCTTGCCCAGTGCTGGGTAGTTGGTGTGGACATGCACACTCTTACCCTGCAGGGTCGGACCCAGGCGGAACTGAAGCTCAAAGCCTATGTGAATTGAAATGTGAGTCACATGAGAAAACAGCAGGGAGCGTTGCACGTCAAATAACCCTGTAAATCTTAAGCTTTTGATTAAATAGTGCATTTATAGGTCAAAATCCTTGCATCGTTAGTTATTGTGTTCAGTAACTTATGCTGTAGTCCTTAGCAACTTTTTTTTTTTAAAAAAAGGGCTTAAAATATACTTTTCATGTATTGTGTAATTTATGTTTTAGAACAAATCATTTAAAAGAAATACTCATAAATATTTGCAGTTATCTATTAATATGTTCTTTATTTCTCCTTTAAAGACATTGGTTATAAAAACCATGATGTTGCTTTTGCATGTTTTGTTTTAGGGTACAATTTGAAAAAAAAATATCTAATGCATGGTATTTTAATGCATATTTAGAGACATACAGTGCAAAAAGCCAGTGCTAAAATGTGGAAATTGTAGAACATTTATGCTGTACAACAAAAATCTCTTCAAGTAGACTTACTCATAAATCTAAGATATTTAAGCTATTTTACAAACCCATAAAAATTCCAGAGAAAACCCATGGTTTAAGTAAGCAGTATGCTGGTATTCCATTTCATATACAGCATCAAAATGACCTTTGCATAATATAGTAAACTATATTTACATTATCTGCACTGCAAAACCTCTAAGCACCACAGAAAATGGCATAGAACACCAGCACATTCCTCCACTATATATAGCGGACAGCTTTTTGAATGTGATATTCGGTGCTCATGCACCACGAGTAACACGTAAATCTATCCAAAGCTCCTCCAGGGGTCCAAAGTGCTGAGTTGCAGAGAGTAATAAAGTAAAAGGAATAAGAATGGTAGAATAAATGATGAATTAACACCAGCATTAAAATGACACAATAAATATATAAAAGAATAAAATAAACATCATGATAGCATAGATGATGATGATACTGCATTTGCGATGCACAACTGTATAAGAAAGGAGTTGTAACAATTAGACCTACCTTGCTCCAGGCGAAATAGAGTGCGCTCCAGTCTCTCCATGTCATTCAGGAGAAGCACTCTGGTCTGTTTACCACGGAACATGTTGGCGGTGCTTTTTTGGGATGCCCTTTAAACACAGGAGAGGTTACCTCTGGATCCCCAAGAGTGCAGGCTGCCATATGATAACAACGAACAACATGTGAACAATTTGCTGCAATTGATATAGGCTAGTGGGGGATTTGCATGTTTCACAGATTCACAGTTTCTTAACTAATGTTTGCATAAAAATCTGACCTACTGACCTAACTTGACACAACAGCACAGGGATAGATAGATAGATAGATAGATAGATAGATAGATAGATAGATAGATAGATAGATAGATAGATAGATAGATAGATAGATAGATAGATAGATGGATAGATAGATAGACAGATAGACAGACAGACAGACAGACAGACAGACAGACAGACAGATAGATAGATAGATAGATAGATGTTGCAGTGTAACACCAATCACACAATTTCCAGTATATACATGTCTACTGTATACTGTAAATTACTTTGCACACATACACATGCATAGCATATGGTAAATAATGTATGATTAAAGAATAATATAAACATTTAAAAGCTAAATTGTAGGTACTGTTACAACACTTAATGAACATACTAAAAAGACATTAAAACAACCAAAAAAAAAAAAAAAGACTTATCTTGACACCTGAAGCCTCTTATTGGAATTTTGTCCAGGTGATAGTACTTGACAGGCATTTCATGCATTAGTATGTAAAGTTGTAAAGTAACTATTAAAATGATGTGCCATAACTTAAATTAGTTATTGAAAGTTTAATTACCAGCAACATCTGACAGACTCCTCACCGAGGTGTCACCCAATGTTGGCCAAGGAGCAGACCTTATGTGTCTAATAAGGTTATGCATCTGAGGTGACATGACCTTTCAGTGACCCTAAATATAGCTAGCACCTTTGCAGTATCATCTCACTGGTTACATCAGGCAAAGCCTGTGAGGAACATGCATTGACCATGCAGCACAGGTGTATTATGTAATATATATTAATTATTATTGTTATCAGTAATGACTATTTTATAGCCAATTATTTATTATCATTTATTATTATTACTAGTGTATTTCAGCAAAATAACACAAGCAAAAGCTAACAACAGCCTGCATGCCAACACGACTTGGATTACCTGAGGCGTACCTAAGGCCCAATGCCACAGGTAATCACGGCCATGCTGATTATTCAGTACTATAGTACTATATATTTGTGTTTGTGTGATATTGCTTACATTATTAGTAGGATTATACTACGGCCTTCAAATAAAAAGCTATTCTGTCTTGCTCCATTCAAATCAATTACAAATTACAAACTGTTACAAATAACAAAAATGTATTATTTGTTACAAATACCAAGTAATAATAAAATTTTTTTAAAAAAAATCAATAATGATAATAAACGCTCCTAGGCCATTCAAATTCAAGGATTAAATTTAAATATTTAATAATAATCTTTGTAAATATTTTTTTTTTAATTGTTTGATTTTAAAGTGTAATATTACTAACTGTAAACTTCTACTTCCAGTCCTCAAATGTTTTTTTGGACTAGGAGCGTTTATTATTATTACTTTTCACTCTTACTATGCATAAATTTTGTAATGAAAGCTGAATTTCTAGTGGAGCTAGTTAGATTGTATCCAGTTAGTATAGTTTGTCATTCATTTTAGCCCCACCCACACGTCTAAGGCATTCAACCAATCACACGCCATCCTGCAAAGAGACCGCCCATATCTTACATCGTGCCATGCAACTGTGTGTTTTCGTTTTCTGTTGTGTGCGATGGTAATTTATTTTAGATGAATGGAGGTAAGCATATGTGTTTTTTTATCCTTGCGTCAGCAGTTTATTGTGCTTGTCTGTCTGTCTGCTTATTATTATTTTTTTTACACATGCGCAGACGTCTTCTCAACTAGGAAGTAGCTGCTGCTACAGTATCAGCAAGTTCTTTGGTATCAGTGTAAAGGTGAAAGTCGCTGCTGGTTGTGTACAGTTGAAGCTTGTTTTTATGGAAGAGTTCGAATTTCCACACTTTGTTTCCATTAACACTTTTGTTCTTATCTATCTGTATCAGTTTATGTCATCAGTCTAACGCACATGACCTTGACCCATATATCTCACTTTACATTAACTAAAGACACCAGTCTGTGTCATCAAAACTTCAGCTTGAATTTGTGGCTTCATTATTTTTGCTTTAATTTTATATAGATCAAATCAGTGACTGTGAGTGTTGAAACTCTTCAGTCTTCTAGTACTGTTCTGGAGTCAGTAACAGTTGCAGTCCCCTCCTTATCTTTATTTGCAGGTTTTTCAGAAAAAGATGATTAGACAACAAGCATTTAAACAATAGTAATACACAGTTGATTATGTGTATTTTCATCAATAAATTATTGACATGAAGTCCTATGTTTGTTGGAGACGTACCGTGTTACTACCACCTGTTTCAGCAACATATTGATTGCTTTTCAAATTACCAATGATTTTGCTGTAAATATTGATTCATTGCAGGTTCTCATGAAAATGTGGATTTTATTGCTGCTGCTCTCAGTATGTTCAGAGACAGTCATTTGCTACAAAGATGGAAAAGTTGAAGTGGCTTGTGGGGACATGACACCCCAACATGACTATGATCCCAGCACCAAAAATCCACCATTTAGCATCAAAGCAGACAAATCTCAATTCAGCCCTGGAGACGAAATCAAAGGTCGGAATACTGTAGCAGTATTATGATACTTGTTATATATTAAGGCTTTTAAAATATTGCAAATATATATTGAATAATGTAGCATCTGTTGTTCATATTTACAGTGACATTATCAATGGCGTCTTCAGAGGGCAAACATTACTTCAAAGGATTCCTCATAGAAGCAAGAAATGCTGGGAATCTCGATGAAAAAGTTGGATCGTTTAAGTTAATCAATCCTGACATATCTCAGCTTCTTACGTGCGACAGTAAAGAGGTCAGTGATTGTCGCATCCTTTTATTGAGAACAAAATATTTACCACAACACTGAATGAATGACTCATATACTCATTGAGTATATATTTCTAGTTTTTGTTATTGACTCAATTCAATTGAATACTTAAAACAGGAAGACCTTTTTTCATCAGATAAACATAATTTTTAATATGCACAGGGCTCTGCTGTGAGTCATACCGGTGAATCCCATAAGACTGAGGTCCAGGTGATCTGGGTTGCACCATCTGACTCTCCTTCCAGTGTGCAGTTCCTGTAAGTATTCAAATGCTGTTTTTACCCACCTTGATAGTTATGAATCTTGATGTACTTTTTCTTTGCTTTCAGGGTAACTGTTGCCCAAGGCTACAGAGAATACTGGGTGAAGAGTCCAGGTCCCGTGGTGTCCCAAAAAAAAGGTGTCACACCTCCACCACAAACTACCTTTGGTGGGTCCAATGGTGCCCAAACCACAACTTCCTCAATACTGTCACGTTCGGTGAGTCAAACAATGCTAAAGTTACTGGAATGACAGTTTACACACTGTCATGAGTTTGTGACCCTTTCAGCCTCCAAATAATAATAATAAATAATAATATTCTCATCTCCTCTTCAGTTCACTTCTGAGGGCTGTGGAAGCAAGAAGTCCTGTCTGAGAGATCCAGAGGGCTGTGACCCACAAAACGACACTGCGTGTCACTTCCTGTCCTTTAGAGCATTGAGAAGTAGTGTGATGTTTGAGCTCAGTGGACCTGCAGAGGGTTACGTGTCCTTTGCCTTATCACAGGACAAGTGGATGGTAATATACACAGATGCTTATAATAATTTCTTATTTCACATCTTATTGAATAACATATATTAACATGACAAGCACTGTGTTCTCTTATGAATTATATAATAGAATAAAATTAACTGAAACACAATAAAATATGAAAAAACTTACACTTGAAGTACTAAAATAACTAAAACTAGACTGAAATTTGAAAAAATAACTTTATATACTTTTTTTCAAGAATAAACAAAAATAAAAATGACAAAAACACAACAAAATATTATTATTATTATGCCTTTGAATGACATAATAGAATGTCTTGGCATAAATAATAGCAAATGTGTTGTGCATTTCAGGGGAAAGATGACGTCTACTTGTGTATTAGAGACACAGATAGAGTTGAAATCAAGGCTGCATATGTTTCTGGACGGACTCACCCAGAATACTCTTCACAGGTATAATTGTATTGAACAGTGAAAATGTTTAACAGTACACAGTGGTTTAAAGTTAAATAACTCGACCTAATGTCATTTGAAATCCATATGACTTAGTAAACACAAAAGATGATTTGCAGAATGTCTATGCTGTTCTTTTTCAAACACTGAAAATAATTATTGACAAGCAACATTTTTGATTAATAACGAAATAAATAAATTTACTGCTGCTTCTCACACAAAGCTATGGCTTTAGAGTACTTGATACCCTTTTACTGTTGCACTTTTTTTTTGTTCAGTTGAAGAAAGAAAGAATGGTTTTGGAACAGTCTAAAACAATTAATACAAAAAAAAAATCAAGGCATTATTAATAAAAATTTGCTTTGAAGTCTTTGTGCTCGTATTAATTTCTAGAACGTTCTGAAAGACACAGCATGGAGGCTGTCAGATGGAGTGATTCAGTGTAGCTTCCGCAGAGACATAATTCTCCCACCTGAGAATCTGAACAGGTTCAATCTGGACCAGATGTACTACCTCTTTATGGCTCATGGTCGAGCTGAAGATGGTGAGATATTGCTTTTTTGTTTCTTTGTTGTTGTGTTTTTTCATTGGCAAGTAGTATCAAAAGATTTGTTTCTCTTTCTCCAGGGCGAACCCATCGACATGACCGCCAACCTCTGATTTCAACCTATCAGACAGCCATAATGGGACCTCCTGAGGATCTAACTGGATCTCGATCGCCTCTGCTCATGAAATATCATGGTGAGGCCAAATAATAAAACTCTGTTTACTGAATGTGATTTATAATATGCCATTCAGTGTATTAATCAGCTATACAGTGCATTTGAATGCTGAATTAAATATATGAAATAATATATTCAAAACAATTTAGTGGGTTCGGACATTTTTTCGGCCTGAGTTGTTATTGTTAACTAAAATTAAATGTGTTAAGAATCATTATTTGGATCGTTATAAGAATCTATAAGAATTGTTAATTGAAATAAAGCTGAAATAAAATGAAGTATAAATATTATATGAAAAAATAAATTAAATGAAACTTAGAAAAAAACTTAAATGAAAATTAGAAATGTTGACTTGTCAACTGAAATAACTGAAATAAAATAAGTTACAAAATCGCATAATAGAATTACTCAAACTAAAATTAAAAACTGAAAATATAAAAATAAAAGCTAAAAGGTTAAGTACTATAATAGTAGATCGATTTAAATATTTCGAAATGTTCAAAATATTTTGATTTAAAATAAATTTCATCAAATAAATGAAAATTTAAAAATAAAAGCTAATTAAAAATAGTATTATGTACTATAATTGTATATAAATAATACTAAAATAAACCTATTTTGGGCTCTTGGGGCAGGAAATATCAACTTAGCAAACACCCAGAACAGAACATTCTAGTAATTGCAAAGTAACACCCATGTGGCAACATTTGCAAAAAATCTAAAAGTTTATAGATAACATTTGGTTTCTGTAGACTGTTCTGAGACTCAGTCTGTTTGTCTCTATAGGGGCTTTCATGCTGATCGCCTGGACATCGACCGTCAGTGCTGGTGTCATCATGGCACGATACTTCAAACCCGATTGGCCCGAAAGGAATATTTTGGGGCAGAAAGTCTGGTTTCAGGTAGGAGCTTATTTGATACAATGAGGATTTCATTAGTTTTCAAATGTGAATCATCAAGGCTTTTTGTTTCCACAGTTACATCGAATGCTAATGGCCCTCACAGTTCTGCTCACCTTGGTCGGCTTTGTTTTGCCTTTTATGTACAGAGGAGGCTGGAGCAAGGTAACACACACACACACACACACACACACACACACACACATATAAATGTCTGCCTGTGAGTAATACTCATGCTTTTAACAGTGTGTCATATTTTCACCCCCTTCATCACACACCTCTGACTGTTCAACAGCACTGCCAATGTGTCAGACCCACATGCTGTCTGCTCAGAATAAAAAAGCGAGCGAATGAATATCCCATGTTAATTAGAAGCGACCCACCCTGTGGCATCTTTTTGGCCTGTTTCTGAAAAACATACCCACTTTTCTTCAGGGATTAATCAAGCACAGTGTTGATCGAGTGTCTTATTAAGTCTGCAAGTGCTGGTTTATTTGAGCCTCAAGCCGACACGTGTATCCATCCGTAAGGCTGAGCATGAGGGACACATTTGTGACTCAACAGGGGCATCTGTGACATCCCTCTAGCCAAGTATGTCAGAGCTTCTATCACTTCCTGTGTATGACCAGCAGAGGGCGCCCTGTTCCCCCAAAACCCTCCCCCACACAAAATAATATCCATCAACATTGTAATTTTGGCAGCCTTTGAAAAGCTGTTTTCTGTCATTACTCATTGCTTCATGAAGTTTGTTGAATCAAAGTTTGTTGGCAATATTAGCTTCATGTTTACAGTGGATTCTAATCTGTATTGTATTATCCACAGCGGGCAGGCATACATCCCTATTTGGGCTGTGTTGTCATGGCACTCGCTGTCATCCAACCTGTCATAGCACTTTTCAGACCTGCACCAGACGCCTCAAGGTAAATCTTGGTGACAGTACAGCACAATACAGCAGAAAATAAATGTCCAGAATGAACTACAAGCATACAATTTACTATTTACTATGTACTGCATATTATTTTCTAATATATTTTTAGTATATATTTGTGACCCTGGACCACAAAACCAGTCTTAAGTCGCTGGGGTATATTTGTAGCAATAGTCAAAAATACATTGTATGGGTCAAAATTATAGATTTTTCTTTTATGCCAAAAATCATTAGGATATTAAGTAAAGATCATGTTCCATGAAGATATTTTGTAAATTTCTTACTGTAAATGTATCAAAACTTAATTTTTGATTAGTAATATGCATTGCTAAGAACTTCATTTGGACAACTTTAAAGGTGATTTTCTCAATATTTAGATTTTTTTGCACCCTCAGATTCCAGATTTTCAAATAGTTGTATCTCAGCCAAATATTGTCCTATCATAACAAACCATACCATCAATGGAAAGCTTATTTATCCAGCTTTCAGATAAATGTATAAATCTCAATTTCGAAAAATTGACACTAAAGACTGGTTTTGTCATCCAGGGTTACATTTAGTATTTAGTATATTACATATCAAATATGTTTTTGCTATAGTTTAATCTAGATTGTCACAATACATTGCTATGTTGCCATGTTGTCAAATTGGATAAAATGTCTCAATCTGATTTAATTGTGTGCTGCACATACTCTGGCAAATGTAGTGATCGTCTGGGTTTTCTATATATAGTGTGTGAGAAATAGTATGAGAATTATGGTATTCTGAACATACACAGAGCACATAATTTTATATGCAGTATATTAGTGCTGTCAAACGATTAATCACGTTGAACCGAATCCAAAATAAAAGTTTTTGTTTACATAATATATGTGTGTATTGTGTATATTTATTATGTATATATAAATACACACACGTACATGTATGTATTTAAGAAAAATGTTATATTTATATGTAAAATATTTCTATTTATATACAATAGAAATTATAAACAAATATTGTAAATATACACAATACATACATATATTATGTAAAAAAAATATTTTGGATGTGATTAATCATGATTAATCATTTGACAGCATGAATATATATATATATATATGTGTGTGTGTGTGTGTGTGTGTGTGTGTGTATGTATGTATGTATATGTATGTATGTATGTATGTATGTATGTAAATATATTTAAAATTAAGCCTTGTTGAACATAAGAGACTTATTTCAAAAAACGTAAAAAAAAAATTCCCAAATTTCTTACTGACCTGAATATTATACAAAGCCCCTGGATTCTTTATAAAAATGTTGAACACACAGTATGCGTACTGCAAAAATAGTATGAGTATGATAGTATGAGATTTGAACTTACAAATCCTCTGATTTGTTTGTCAGGAACTATATTATTATAAAAATGGTCAACACACTATACATACTGCAAAATATGTAGGACAGTATGCAGTTCCAGTATACAGGGCGTCTGAATTTGTTGTATGTTATCTGTACTATTTTATAAACCTGTTGTGTAGATCACTGTTATATTAATATTAATTCATAAGTCATGTTTTTAAATGTCTTTTCTGTATAACCTGCTCTCAGGAGATATATTTTCAACTGGATGCATTTTGGAACAGGAACAGCAGCTCAAGTCGTGGCTGGTAAGAAACAATGCTGTAAATAGTCTTGAATGGGTAATTATGTGGCTCAGATCCATATTAACAACAAAGCTGACTACAGAAATCAGCTTTGTACATTCAGTAAAATTGAGTTTTGTCTGATTAAAATTGTGTAGTTTTTTAGGTAGCTGATTGCATATCATATGTAATATTTTATAGTTTACTCTTATGGAGGCTGGTCCTGTTTTTTATGTCTGGGGTTATGATTTTTAATATTAGTTCAGGGGGACCTGAAGTATTAGCAGTATGTGTTATTAAACACTGTCATAACCAAGCTGTGTGTTTTCATGATTTAGTTGTCACCATCTTCCTTGGGATCCATCAGCAAGCTCTGCTCCTGCCTGCTCCGTGGTCCACAGGGGTCCTGGCAGCCATTGTGGTGTGGTTTGTGCTGACAAATTTGGTTCTGGAAGTCCATCGAAGGGGATTTTTACCTATAGGTCAGTAAACTGCCCTCAGACATGTGTGTTTTGTATTCATTTCAGAGCAGTTATTTATTGTACGAGTAGTGTTTCTTTGTGCCTATGCAGGAAATCATTTGTGCTGTTTGAATCCATTCAATTGTAAAAGGTTTTATACTGCAGTAGTAATTGAAATGTTGGGTTGAATGCTAATCAGTTTGAAATGCCACAAACTTTCAGAGCAAAACAATATGTTTTTATACTAGAAAAAAAAAAAACAGGTTATTTGTGGATGCTTTATTCTTTAATTTAAATGTGCATTCGGTATTCTTATTCTTGTGCATGTTTTTCAGGTAAATATTTTAAAAATGTCAAAATCTACACTGAACATATTAATTCTGATGACACAGAGGAGATTGTGTTTGTTACTGATGAGAATGAGACTTATAATGTGGTGAGTTGAGTTTGTGTTTACTTCATCATGAGAAACATATGCATTTATTTGATGATATATCCTGATATGTTGCTTTTTTTTCCAGGAATCTTGTTTTAAAAACGTAGCTCTGGCTATTTATCTTTGCGGAAATCTGGGATTTCTAACTGTTCTCCTTTGGACCATCAGTGCAGTATGACACACTCTCAGCAGTCGTTTACACATTTAGTCTTTGGGACTTTCACTAATTGTGCCTATTTTAAAACATACCAAAGAAAATATAGAGTAGGATTTAATTATGACAGGCAACTTGTCAATTTACAGTGATTATTAGAATGAAGAAGTTGTCTGATTTGAAATTAAATTTCTTTTCTGCTGAGGTATAAATCAATTTAGTATATTTTTTTAGCACTTTTTTGTAATTTATTTTTTTATTATATGTACAATATGGCTTAGCTATAAAATTATTTGTTGTAAAGAACAACTTCTGCCTGTTATTTAAATGTCTCTTCCTGATCTGCTTTTTTAAGTCTTTTTTTAATCTGAAGAACATATTTCCTTTGTGTGATATTGGGTGGCCGCATTAAATTAACAGTTTACAGATCAAGTAATTATGCTGGTCTTGACACTGTGTGTTTTTTTCTAAATATGAAATCACGTTTTAACCACCTTATTCTTGATTCTAGTGCCTAATATTGATTTGTGCATTTAAAGACTGTTACTGTTGCCTGAAATGTAAATATTATTAACAATGTGTCCGTTCTGTACAAAGACTGAATGTACTTTGGATGAAGTGGACCGTTTATTTGAGGTTTTTACTCTGTAACAGATCAAACACCATTTTTAAATCAAATGAAACTGTGTTACTAGCTTTATCTTTTAGAATATGTGCATAAATTTTGTATTAATATGTGTCTTTGCACTGTTATTTTAGTCCTTTAGGATCATGTGTACCTGTGCTGCTGGCTGTCTGTTTTAAAAGATGTTTTGGTGATTTAATTCATGAAGATTGAATATTATGCAATTTATCTGTGTGTGCGGTAATGTAATTTCTGTGTGTGAAGTTTTTTTTGTTCTGTGAAGTGTTATGTTAATACAAAGACAATATGGTGCTATTGCTCGTCAACATAACTGTTTTAGTATAAATAGACAATTGCCTTTAATTGAGATTTATTTTTGAATTCGTGTTTTGAACACATGATTGTTCAAACGGTATGCAAAGCAAGTATTTTCTTGAGACTGACATGGATTCAAAGGTTAGCAAGCAATACTGTTTTATAAGCATGGCGGTTTGACAAATATGCACATTATCTGTAGACAACAAAGCAACAGGTCATTTTAAAATAATAAATTATTTTCTAAGATTATTAAATAGATTCACGGGTTTCACACTGATTGTAACTGAAGTACTGAAATGTAATCTGGATGTAGAATATTATATATTAGAGCAATCGAATTCAGATTAATTATTTTAAAAAACAATGTCCCTTTGACAAAAGATACCAAATTGATCTGTTTTCAGTTATATTTAACAAAATACATCCATTTTGTATACATTTTCACTTAAATTTTATCCTAAAACCCTGTAATACTGCTTCATATTTTCATATAATTTAGGAATATACAAACATTGCCTTACAAGAAAATACAATATGAATATACAATACATATTCTCCTCAACTTGGTAGACAAAACACTAAAAATATGGTTTATAAGTCTCTCCGGATACCTCATCAAAGAGGAATCACAAATATGCATGAAACAGTACAATCAAATAACATTTAGGCATCTCGGCGTATGCAGATTTTTTCTGGATCATTAACAAAGTCACACAAGCAGCAGTAGCAGGTGTATAGGCTGTCACAATAAACAGATGAGTTTGAGCATTGAAAATTCTCTTACGTAAAACAGCTGCAAATTGACGTCAGTGTCCATTTCTACTCATTGTTCGCAAACTCCCCTGCCTCCCAGCGCAGAGCCATGGCACTTTTACGTCGACCTCCAGTGTAGGGTTCAGGAAACTAGTGAGATAACAATAAAAGTGATTTAATTTTCTATTTATTTATTTTTTTTTAAATATTCTACAACCTCTGGGCAACCTTATATACTTAAGTTACAGATCATTGTAATTCCTTGTAGTCAATATGATATTCAACTTTTGCTGTGACACTGCATACATATTTACATATACTTACTCGATGATCACATGACAAAGCTGAACGATCCATTCTGCATGTTTTCATTGGAGATGAAGGAGATGATTTACATTTAATTGGCATGTCATCTGAAATGAAATTGACAACCAAGAATGAACAGATCTTTTCTGACAATGACATGCATGTATTTGCCGTCTCATTGATGTAGTCATTATTTCAGATCAACGGAATGAAAAATTCTCTCTTGGCATAAAGTACCTGTAAACAATGAGCTGTCCAAACGGTTTGGAGACATCAGGTAGTGATCCTTCGAGTAAACACTGGCTCTTTGACGCCTGAGTTCCTCTTCTCGCTGCTTCACCATCTTAATCTCCTCATCAACTAGAGATATCGAACTCCTGGACCGCAGCTTGAAAAACGGGTTGTTGAGGAACATCTTCTCTTGGGTTTCCTCAGAGGCAGAATTCAAGTTGTACTCCGATGAACTTCGAATGATGAGGTTCGATGTCTCCAAAATGATGACATTAGGGGTATCTTCAGGTCTCCAGTCAGCAGATTTGGAGGACACCATCTTTCCATGCCTTGGACTTGGAGGGAAAGGCTCTGGCTCGAGGATGATAACGTTATTGGCGGCCATGTCTTGTATCTGTGCGCTCTTGGTTGGTGAGGAGGTAATGATGAAAGAAGGCGTCTTGTTGCTGAGAGATTTGGATATACTTCCATCATCATCATCCTGGTCTTCTAACATCTTCCTTTTCTCATCGACTTCTTGGCATAGTTTTCCAGGGTTCAAGTTGGCAGATCTCGCCCTTATCTGTACACAGTCACTGGAGTATGATTTTGACATTCCCCTCTCACGCCTCAGGTTCTCCTCACGCTCCAAGGTTAGGCGAATCTCCTTCTCAATTGGGGTCTCTGGGTCATCAAACAGTGATCTGTAACTAGAGTCGTCCAGACCTGAATCCTCAGAGCAAGGGCTGAACTGGGTGTGTGCGTAATCCTCTACAAGCGACAAGCTCTCAAGATCCCTCTTCGGCCTTTCGATGTTGCGGACAGGTGTATACATGAAACTGTGACTACCTTGGCAGGTGCCAGATCGAGTTGTTGGTGTGCTTGCTTGGTGCGTCAAGTTTTTCGTTTGTTCTTCGATCTCTAGCCACTGTCGGCGAGCAACTTTGAAATCCACATGTTCTGTGCTTACGTTCTCGCTTTTCATTTCCTGAATCACACAATAATCTTTCGGCACCTTTTTGCTGGAATCGGATTTGACGGAATCAAATGAATTGCTCTTGTGGATTGCTGAGCCTCGTCCAAGCTCCTCATCGTCTTCGGAAATCTTGGACAAGCCGTGGAACAGCGTGGAAGGATTGTAAGATATCTCTTGTGGTTGCTCAACTGGCTCATTTTCCGGTTGTTCTAGTATTGCTTCTCCCACCGGAATCTCCAGCTCTTCAGTTTCCTTTGAAATGTCCTCAGTATTCTGAACTGTAGATTTTTGAATAAAGAGTTCTTGTGCACTCAGCTCAAGACTGTCAAGGTAGGAATCATCATCTTCCTTATTTATGGAGGAAGAGAAGATGTTCCTCCATTTCTCATCGGTTTCGCTGTCTGATGACGCCGCAGCTATTTCGACCCGAAGACACTCTTCTAGCTCGTCAGGGTCATGGCAAGACTCCGTGGAGACGTCTGACAGAACTTCCTCTCGGATGTAGTGCTCAAGGATGGTTTCTTCTGGATCTTCACATCCAAAACTTTCTAAGATGGCTTCCTGTGAGTCAATGACCAATTGGTCTAACATATCTGTATCGTCGACATCATCTGGTTGAGGTGCTACGTTCTCCATTGGTTCCTGTCTTAGTGAATCTTGCCTCTTATGCGTGACATCATTCTCATACACGCTCTCAGCACTTGACGGAGTGTCGGATATTGAAGAGGTAATTGACTCATTGCGATGAAGTTCTTCTTGAGTATCCTCCAAGACAAGCGCCTCTTTCGCACTGCAAACATCTTCCAGATCATCAGCCTTGGTCTCTGTAGGAGGTAAGCCTGCTAAAATTTCAGCCACAACTTTTGTACTAATGGACTCTAAAATGTCAGCATCACAACAGACTTGTTCATCTTTGTTTCCTGTGTCCTTGCTCTCAGGTAACTCAGTCTCCAGGATTTCCATTTCACAGTCAATTATGTTTGGTGTGCTGGAGTTTTCACTTGTCTCCATGGTTACAGGCTCAGACAGGGACTTCAGCTCTGTATGCTCTGGATTCTCAGGATGAGAACAACCTGCAATCTCTTCCAGTCTATCCACCTCTTCAGGCTCAGTCGTAGCTCCCTGCAAGAGAAAAAGACGATAAAGAAATTCAAAAGCAGCAAGAGAAATCTCATTTCCCTAATCACCAAAACATTCAAAGCATATCAAAGCTAATTTGCACCCACTCATGTTTAGTACAGTTTTTATGTAATGCTAAATTTCCGAGAAAGTTTTTCAGGGCTTATTTCAGGGTTAATTTTTCAGTCTTAAGGGGTTACCTGAGCTTGAGTCGATGTGGTTTAAAGTAATATTCCTTGCAAGAGGATCTGAGTTTAAAACCTGCTTGATGGATAACTTTTACAAATAAATTAAAACCATTAAAATATTTAGAAATGGTGGCACAATCATGGCCGTAGCCAGCTTTGAAAATTAGTGAGGACCGGGGTATGGGGAGTTAAAGAACTGAGCTATAAAAACCCCTACAAATACAACACATTATATACACTATAAACACTTTAAGAGAGACAGTCATGTAGATGTTTGTGAAAGATATTTTCTCTGTTTTGGAGGGATGGTCATTTTTAAATCATATTTATTGCATTAGAATTTATTAATACTTTTAATATGGGGTGGATAATTTTATCAGTTGCTTATTATTCATGCAACAATACATATTACTGTAATAGTTTTCATTAATAATAATTGCTGTATAGAAGATAACTTTGTCTAGTGCTCCTATAAATGTTTTTAGCATGACTTTGTGAAAATTTAACTACTATACTGAATGACACAGCATGGACTTCTTTATTGTGTTTGCACAGGCTTTTCCATTTCATTCTGTAAACTTCTTGTTCTACAGATCTGCGTACTTAAATGCTACTGTTTTGCTCATCCCACTATATGCACACTAGACACTTTCTACAAACACTCCCTACCACAAAGACTCTTAAGAAAATATATGTCTACTTGAACATTGCACTACAAAATAATACGTTTACTTGAGCATTGCACTACAAAATCTTTTTGCACTATGCACTGTCTCCCACAAAATCTCTCTTCTGCACAATAATGTACAAAATATATATTTTTTCTGCACAATTTCATGTACATATATCTCTTTCGCACAATTTCATGTACAGTATTTATGTAAAGTTTTTGTACAGTCTCAGTTTGTGTATGTGTGGACAACTAGGTATAGCAGTTATAGTATTTTTAGTATATGTATAGTCAGATAGTTAACTGTTGTATAGCTCTATTGTTTTTTTCCTATACTTGCATTGTTGTATGTTTATCTTATGTTTAACTAGTATGTAGCACCGTGGTCCTGCGAGACACAACATTTCGTTCCACTATATGTCCACACATGTAGCAGAATGACAATAAAGCTCGACTTGACTTGACTTGACTTTGACAGCATTGATAACATTTCTGACAGATAATATCATGATATTTTTTTGCTTTTCCCTTACTGAATGTGCTATCCTGTCAGCAAAACCTGTCCATGGGCTTTTTTGATTGCTGTCAGTTTAAGTGCAATTAAAACAAACAAAATCCGAAAAATAAATAAAAATAAACCGAAATGTTTTGCAAATAAGATAAGATAAAGATATCGCTGACCCTGCAACTTCCCACTTTATTAACTTTCTAAAGTGTCAAATTAAGTGGAAAAGACAAGTCCAAATCACAAATTCTAATGGGAACTAAAATGAAAAAGGTGAGTGAAGCACACCTAAACGCGTCAAGCAACACCTATGTTTTTTCCCCTAATCTTGAGGCTCAAGTGTTGAAAGGCACCATGTTGTAGGCCTAATTGCACAGCACTTCAAAAACCAGGTTAGTTAAGTGTTAGTTTCATTCTGCATAGAAATTCTTACCTTTTGAACTGACTCTGCCAAATCACACCTTTTTACATCTGTTTAACACATAGTGTGAAAGCTATTTTTAATGTGTACAAACAGGCATTTGAAATTCACCTTCGCTTCCTTATGTAAAATATGCAACATTTATGCCCTACATGAAATTATTCCAGTGTATAAGAATAAAGTGGAAGGAATTGTTTACTATTGCAGTGATTTTTTTCACAAAAATGGGTTTTAGGCCTAGGCAGAAATAAGTAGATTCATTATATAAGACTGCAGAACTGGCTCTTCTCCTCATGCATGAAACTTTTGTCCCGCAGTTAATCAGCATAGGCTCTGGATCAGACCAGGAAAGGAAGAGAAAGAAGAAAATCCCTTGAGGGCGAAATCCTCTGACTGAACATCCTCATTGACCACAGTTTTTTAAAAATTTTATTTTCATATTTCTATACATATTGAGAGGGAATATTATGTGAGAATTAACAATCAATCACACATTGCACGTCGTTATTTGTCCTGTCTTGTTGATGTGCCTCTGCAGAGCGTTTGATAATGGCAGTGTGGTTTGTTTACATGGATTTTTCTGATCTCATTCGTACCAACTGCCGAGTGCCAAAGTGATGTGTGATCTAACGCTCAAACTCTTTCTGACAGACAAAATCAGCTGCCATGGGGATTAGAAAGGGGATTTTTTTTCCCTCAGAACATCAAAACCACAATTACACACTTTCATGCTGAACATAACGTGATATCAGTACAATATGGAAGTTGTGCTGAAATCAAAATGCACAAATTGACAGCACCATTCACAGATTTCATAAGCTGTTTACATCACTTGAAATGGCTTGAAATACTTTCACCGTCTTGCTTCCTTGATACCCGTTTGGTATAATTACCACCACTGCATGAAAGTCTCCACAGCCATTCAAAACTCAAGCGGCATGCTAATGCGACCACTAAAAACAGTCAAAATTATGTGACATTACCATCCACTTCAGCGCCTGCCCATTTCACCCCAATCAAGCTACACAAAGGCACAAAGCCTCATGAAAATGACAAGCGGTGAAGTGTTGACTACCATGGCAACACCCCCCTACCCGACTCCTCCTCTCGCAGTTCAGCTTGTGAGAAAACTTCAACACACTCGCACCCTCTCCATCTCAGCATTTGTGTCATGACAATCTGTATTCCATAAATTATTCAGTGACAATAACATTTCCATTGAAGGCAGACGGAGGTACAAGCGTGTCCCAGTACCTACCGTGAGCTTTAGAAACAGGAGCCAGAAGGAGATCATCTCTACCTTGCCAAGAAAATCTTCTCGGTGGAACCCGTAAGCACTCTGGGGTTGAGCAAATGTGTTGTGGATGCATGGATAGGAAGTGAATTTGGTCTGATATGGGAGTTATTGGCAGAAATGTCATTGCGTATTGGTCTGATGTCACTGATGTTGGCGTGAGTGGTCACTTCAGGGCATCTTCCTGGTACACTCAACACTCAACTCTGATTGGTCGCTCCATTGTTTTTGCTGACTGATCAATAGTGGCTTGCCAGTGAGTGGCTTGTCAGTGAGGTCAAGTGTCACTTTCTGATGGATTTCCTTAAATGACTTCTTTTAGGAAGTGATGTCATGGGGAATGTAACAGTTTAGGGTGGAGCTATCACTTGAGAGATACATTTTGAACTGTTTCAGTATCAAAAAGTTGTGTGCATCATTGTGTGAGCATAGACCATTGAAAAAGAGCATTTTAGGCTCAAGGTTGCTCTATTCAGAATGAAATAATAACCTGCATGGAGCATCACAGTAACAGGTGCTGGGGGGCCAGAGCGTAGGTGGCCATTCAGACATATGTGACTGGCACAGAGCCCTTGGATATGTTCTCAGATGAGAAAAAATGTCACTATGCGGCATGAGAGCACTGCAGACTAAGATACAAATGTCTCAAATGGAGAATTTTGAGAGATTTATCAGCTTGAATGGAAGAATTACTTGAATGATAGTGTTTGTTTTATTTGCACGACTATAAAAATTGATTACTTGTACTTTTTGAGAAAATATTTTGTGAAGATGCTTGTAAATAGTAAAAAGTGGCTTTAATACAGCAACAGAATTAATATTAATAAATATATGTGAATGAAGTACAATTCATATGAATATGAAAAGGAATATTAAATGTATTTATAACATAAAATGATATATACAGTATGTCTGTAAAATCATATGTTTATAAAAATATTTCTATAATAGAATTTGTTCATTTGTATAAATATTATAACATAATTATATATATATATATATATATATACATATTTATAAACACAAATTATTAATGAAAATATAAAAAATATATATATACATATATATTAGAAACTTTTAAAACAATTCTATCTATCTATCTATCTGTCTATCTATCTATCTATCTATCTATCTATCTATCTATCTATCTATGTCTATCTGTCTATATATATATATATATATATATATATATATATATATATATATATATATATATATGAGACATTTAGATGTCATAGAATATGTTACAGTTCTAAATAAAAAATCTGAAATATATTTTATAATCTGTATACAAATTATATATATTGTAATTTACTTATAGATGATTTTATGCACATTATATATATATATATATATATATATATATATATATATAAAATGTGAAATTTAGTTAATAGTTAAGTTCATGAAATTTAGAGAGCTTAGAATTTCAAATCATGAAATTGAATGAAATTTCAGTTATAAATGTGGTTTCAGTTTATAAAGGAACATACCTGATTTTAAGTTGTATTATAAGCCATTATGAATACTGGATTTTATTAATAAATTTATGCATACAGGTTTAGAAAATGTATATTTTTGCTGACATATTAATAGCAGTTCATGTGGCAGCTCTCTGCTCTTCTCTGCATTAATGGGAGTGTGAAATGGAGCAGGAGACTTTCTCATCTGTAATCATTTCCAAAGAGGATCCATCCCTGTCTCACATTTACCCCAGGCACACACACTCACACACACATGCCTCCTCTCACCCACGCGGACACTTTAATTCACTCTAAAACACACACTCACACACCCACCCACACACACACATTCAGCTGAGAAGCCCAGTGCTGATGTTGTCTGACAACATCTCAGATCTCGTATTCCACGTTTTCTGAAGTGCTTGAGGTTTGTACAAGCTGCCTGGGATTAATTAGACTTTCACAGCCTCTGTTTCTCAGGTTGTTCCACAGCGACAGCAACATTTTCACGTTTGAGGGTCAAATCAGAGAAGACGTTGATGAATACAAACCCAAAATAATGAGTTTTATTTATTTTATATGACTGATCCATAATTCTTACAAATCCATGACATGCCAGCTTTTAAAAAATGCAACAATATACATACCAAATATCAATGTAAGTACTTTTTCAATCTTATTTCACACATTTATAATGCAACAATATTAAGTCTGATATAAAATACAGTAGAAAGAGCAAACAAAAAATCTAAATCTTTAAAAAAAAATACAGACTGCAGATAAAAACCTCATGCAAGCGTACACACTCTCACACACGTTTGCACAAAATCAAGTCTCTTTAGACAGTGTCAGCTCAAATCCAGTGAGTTTAACATCTGTTTGTAAAAGCATCTCAATAATATTACATTCTTTACAGCACCCCAGAAGAAAATATAACAGCAATCCACCACAAACTCCATATAAAACCAACAGCATGACACCTAAACAAGTTTATTCACCCCATATTCATTTTCACAAAGTAGAAGTCTAACTATTCATAAAGTTCTCAGTGTCCTACCTTGTTGTGATATGAGCAGAGAGAGGACAGGGTACGTGCTCAGCGATTCTGTCTTGGCTGAAGCTCTGCTTCTCTGTAACCACAGAGACTGTGACTTACTCTGAATGTACCAGAAACAGCCAATAGCTGAGCAGCCTCAGCCGTTCCAACACACGCACACAGTCTCACAAGGAATTTCTTAAAAGCTTTCTGTCAATCAAGCATATTCTCAAGGTTTCATGTAATGGGTTTCTCATCGTTTGAGAATCGACTGTAATACTGTCCTCTCAAAACCTGCCCTCTGCACTGACGCAGTGGCCAAGTCAAAGATCAAGGGACAAGTTGTAAACACTTGTCACTTCTTTTAGACCAATTTTGATGTGAATCATGTCAACAAATACCTTTTGTTTTACTGTAAGGCAGGATAAATTTACTTCCGAAGAAAAATGTGTAAAATACTAAAACTTGTTTATTTAAAAGAATGTAACTTGTTTTCTGAATAAAAGTATATTTAAATATATTTTTTACTCAATTGGTTATTTTTTCCTGATTTTTTCTTTCCATAAAAATTACTAAATTTATTGTTAACAAAAAAAAAAAAAAATTCTCAAAAAAAAAAAAATTGTATTTAAAATAGTTATAAAAAGTAAAGTAAATGTAAATTGTTTTAGGGATGATTATATGTTTTTCTTTTTTTTGTACTAGAAAATGTGACAACATCACTGATTATGTATTTATTATGATGTAAATATATAACTACTGCATATTGTATTTTTTCAACAGTTTGATAAACAAAAGAGTGATATCAGTAGTGTTGACATATAATTTCTGGTGCAAAAGTAAGTTACCAGATATTTTTTCCTATTTGATTAAAATTGAAAAAAAAAATAAATAAAAATATTACCAACAAACAGCATAAATTACAGAACAGTCAAATGAAGAACATTATGTACAACATGAAATAATGAACAAATGCTGTTTTTGGCACTCAAATATGATTCGTGTCATAAGCAGTTTTTTTTTTTTTTTTGTTTTTGTTTTTTTTTTTTTTCCAGATCAGTCTCTCAGTCCTTTTCATCCTCATCAGGAAATACAAGATGTCGACATTTGAAGAGGTTACATGTATTTTCCTAGCTGAGACAGTTTGATTGGCAGCGCTGTGGAGAGGACAGTGAAAATACTTCAGTTTAACCACACCTAGATATTCTGCATGCACGTGGTTAGTTTGTTTCAAGCCAATCAAAATCCAGCACGATCCAATCAATCAATTAAATCAGTTGATTTGTCTGCGGTCTGTCATTAGAGAAGATGATGGGATTGCAGTTAACACATTCATCCTGCACTGGCGTGCCAAAATCAGGGGATGACAAAACAGAGAAAACAATGAATATGCAGAACGTTGAGGATTTTAGCATTAATTTTGCGCCTTATGTAATACAAGCCAAGGATTATTACATAACACTCTCTTTAGCAGATGTTATGAAAGACCTCTTGAGCAGACACAACGTCTTAAAAGCTACCAAGGACAAAGTGCTCAATTATAGCTGATGGGTGAGAACTGTGCATTACTATGGTGGAGAAAAAAAAAAGACAACTACCCTAAATCACACATTAGCTGTCGGAAATGTCTGAACCTATAATGAAACAAAATAAAGACAGTGTGTAAAGAATTAATAATGATTCCGAAAGATATCTTAGAAAGCTATTATGTTTTATCAGCCATTACACACATTTTCCATGGTAACCATAGCCTCTGCCACCATACCATAGAAATTGTTACTACAATAAGTGACTATGGGATTTCTTTTCTGAATCTTTCATTTTTATTTCTTGACAGGTTTGACAGTGTTAGTTGTTGTTGTTTTTTACTATATAGCTACAATGGTAGATTTTTGTGTTGTGGCAAATCCCAAGTCTGATATCTATTTAGCAAATCTTGTTGTATTACTTCAAAAACAGTCAATGCACTAACAAAAATGTACCACAGCAGCAAGTTAACGTCAAAGCACATATTTATTTTTTTATTAATCATTTAAAAACAAAACAGTTGTTATAAGACAAGCAGTAAGTTTCATTTCATGCATGTCATACATTTTTCCAAGATGCTTTACATATGAAACCCTAACAAAATGTGAAGATATAGACCACTAGGTGGAAGTAAAGCAGCAAGAGTTTACTTGAGGAGACGGGTTCACTTTAGTACCCCTCTGACAGATATTTTAGTTGATGATAAGTCTTATCTAGCATTTTTAGAGGTCTGGCTGTCAGCAATGTTTCTTTGCTTTCTTAAAGTTACAATAAGGTTCGACATGAGTTAAAGTATTAGGCATCATGGACTAAGAATCAGCATTTCTAAAGCAATTATTAATTGTTTATTGGTGACTCATGGTTAACCATAATACATTAACTAATGTTAATTTATACAACTAAAAATTTTCAAAATGTATTGGCATATGTACAGTGGGGAAAAAACTATTTGATCCCCTGCTGATTTTGTTTGTTTGCCCACTGACAAAGAAATGATCAGTCTATAAGTTTAATGGTAGGTTTATTTGAACAGTGAGAGACAGAATAACAACAATAAAAAAATCCAGAAAAACATTTCAAAACAGTTATAAATTGATTTGCATTTTAATGAGTCAAATAAGTATTTGACCCCTTCGCAAAACATGACTTAGTACTTGGTGGCAAAACCCTTGTTGGGAATCACAGAGGTCAGACTTTTCTTGTAGTTGGCCACCAGGTTTGCACACATCTCAGGAGGGATTTTGTTCCACTCCTCTTTGCAGATCCTCTCCAAGTCATTAAGGTTTCGAGGCTGATGTTTGGCAACTCGAACCTTCAGCTCCCTCCACAGATTTTCTATGGGATTAAGGTCTGGAGACTGGCTAGGCCACTCCAGGACCTTAATGTGCTTCTTCTTGAGCCACTCCTTTGTTGCCTTGGCCGTGTGTTTTGGGTCATTGTCATGCTGGAATACCCATCCACGACCCATTTTCAATGCCCTGGCTGGCTTCAGTGCCCTGGCCCTGACGGTACATGGCCCCGTCCATCGTCCCTTTGATACGGTGCAGTTGTCCTGTCCCCTCAGCAGAAAAACATCCCCAAAACATAATGTTTCCACCTCTATGTTTGACGTGGGGATGGTGTTCTTGGGGTCATAGGCAGCATTCCTCCTCCTCCAAACACGGCTGTTGAGTTGAGTTGATGCCAAAGAGCTTGATTTTGGTCTCATCTGATCACAACACTTTCACCCAGTTCTCCTCTGAATCATTGGCAAACTTCAGACGGGCCTGTACATGTGCTTTCTTGAGCAGGGGGACCTTGCTGGCGCTGCAGGATTTCAGTCCTTCAAGGCGTAGTGTGTTACAAATTGTTTTCTTGGTGACTATGGTCCCAGCTGCCTTGAGATCATTGACAAGATCCTCCCGTGTAGTTCTGGGCTGATTCCTCACCGTTCTCATGATCATTGAAACTCAACGAGGTGAGATCTTGCATGGAGCCCCAGTCCGAGGGAGATTGACAGTTATTTTGTGTTTCTTCCATTTGCGAATAATCGCACCAACTGTTGTCACCTTCTCACCAAGCTGCTTGGTGATGGTCTTGTAGCCCATTCCAGCCTTGTGTAGGTCTACAATCTTGTCCCTGACATCCTTGGACAACTCTTTGGTCTTGGTCATGGTGGAGAGTTTGGAATCTGATTGATTGATTGATTCTGTGGCAATCCCTTTAAGAGAGTGCTCCTAATCTCAGCTCCTTACCTGTATAAAAGACACCTGGGAGCCAGAAATCTTGCTGATTGATGGGGGATCAAATACTTATTTCACTCATTAAAATGCAAATCAATTTACAACTTTTTTTAAATGCGTTTTTCTGGATTTTTTTGTTGTTATTCTGTCTCTCACTGTTCAAATAAACCTATCATTAAAATGATAGACTGATCATAGTTAGTGTTAGTGAGGCCAGTAGGGGGTGCTCACCCTGCAGTCTGTGTGGGTCCTAACACCCCAGTATAGTGACGGGGACACTATACTTTAAAAAGCACCATCCTTCGGATGCGACATTAAACTGAGGTCCAGACTCTCTGTGGTTATTAAAAATCCCAGGATGTCCTTCGAAAAAGAGTAGGGGTGTAACCCCGGCATCCAGGCCAAATTCGCCCATTGGCCTCTGTCCATCATCATGGCCTCTTAATCATCCCCATACACTGATTGGCTTCATCACTCTGTCTCCTCTCCACCAATAAGCTGGTGTGTGGTGGGCGTTCTGGCGCAATATGGCTGCCGTCGCATCATCCAGGTGGATACTGCACACTGGTGGTTGATTATTATTATTATTATTATTATTATTATTATTATTATTATTATTATTATTATTATTATTATTATTATTATTATCATTTCTTTGTCAGTGGGCAAACGTACAAAATCAGCAGGGGATCAAATAATTTTTTTCCCCACTGCAGATATTAGCATTAACCAAGATTAATAAATGGTATGAAAGTGGTTGTTCATGATACCTGATGCACTAAAGGAACTGTCCACCCAAAAGTGAAAATTATGTCATAATTTACTTTCATTTAGTTTCAACCTTGTATGACTTACTATCTTCTGTGGAACACTCTATAAACTTTGAGATCCAAACAACACTTTAACTATAAAGTTTTAATAATCATTCTTATTCACAGCTTCAAAGTCAAATTGCTTTCAGAACAATTTTTTTCCGGCTTCTGAATGATAAAATCATTGACAGTCAATCAAAATCCATCCAGATTTAATGAGCTTGAGCATTTAATGTGACATAAAGGCAGAAATTTATTATGCATTGGTGTGTATGCTATTATAGTTATCGTTATAGTTATCTTTACTTTCCTGAACGCGTGGTGGAGACTGACACGAAAGAGAAGAAATTGTTGAATAAAGTCATTATTTTCATTTTCTTTGCATAAAAAGGTATTCTCGTAGCTTTATAACATTAAAGTTGAACCAGTAGACTATTTTAACTATGTCCTTACTACCTTTCTGGGCATTGAACATTTCAGTAGTGTTATGTCTATGCAGGTTCAGAAAGCTCTCGGGTTTCATCAAAAATATCTTAGTTTGTGACCTGAAGATGAATGAAGGTATTACGGGTCTGGAATGACATGAGGATGAGTAATTAATGACAGAATTTTCATTTTTGGGTGAACTATCCCTTTAATGTTAACATATGGAACCTTATTAAAGGGTTACCAATAACTCAAAGAAATGCAAGGAACTGAGAAAAGTTAGTATGGAATTAGAAACCAAATTGTCTTCTCACTCTTCGAATGGTACCTGTGTCTGTCTGGTCTTTGGTTTCATTTCCAAGCATCTGTCTTCCAGAGCTGGAGGTTCTGATGGCTCCAGGCCTGATCTCAGAGCGGTACACCGTACTGTTGGGTTTGAAGATCTTGCTGCGGTAGCCCAGAGGGTGGTACGACAAAGTGGCTTCCTCAGAATCTTCATCATCATCACTAATAACTACCAGTTCAGCCTGGATTCCTTCATCTTCCTCATCTGATTCAATGTTCTGATAACCCATGAAGATCATGGTAACAGGTTCACCAGATTCCACCTCAGGAGGGAGGAAGCTCACAAAGTTGACACTTGAGTCTTCCTTTTGATTCAGAGGGGAAAACCGTCCGAATCCCAGCCCGGAGTCTGCTGTTGGAGTTATCCGAAGCTGTTCCTCATACTCTTGTATGGGAGAAGATGCTGGGCTGATCCTGGTTATGCCACTGTATTCACTATTAGCATATGATCCATTTTGAGCCAGTTGGTTGGTGCCCAAATACTGGTTGGTTTTAGTGCTTGGAATGTAAAGGGCTTCTTGTTTGGTAACGTTCTCAGCCTGAAAGGGACTCTGGTTCTTGTTGTGCATCTGAAGGCCATGAAGGCTGATGTAGCCTCTTTCTGTCCTCTGAGGGGTTGTAGGTCGACTGAATGGGCTTGAAAACACTGGTTCGTGGTATTCCACATCAGTTGGGTCTTTCTTCTCTGAAGCTTTCATCAGAAGTTCCTCTACTTCAAGAGGGCTCATCTCATTCATGTCGTTCTGGGAGTCCCGTCCATCAAGTGGCAAGGCATAGACAGATTTATGCCCATCATCATAGACCTTGATGCCTTGTTGTTGGAGATCCAGAGGTGCGATGGTGGCTGTGGAAAGGATGTGACTCTCACCAGTGCGGAGATTTTTTTCCACACTGATCTTCATGGTGTATGTAGCTGAAGGAAATAACAGTGTTAGACACAAACCACCACAAACCAAATCAACAGATTTAAAAAATAAAAATTAAAAAAAATCTTAAATGTATAAAAAATATTTATCAGTAGTTAAATGTTCTTGAAAGATGTCTCTTATTATATTTACCAAGGTTGCATTTATTTGAAAAAACAGTAAAACACTAATATTGTGCATTATTATTATTATTACAATTTACTCAAAAGTTTTCTATTTTAGTACATTTTAAAATGTAATTTATTTCTGTGGTAAAGCTGAATTTTCAGCATCATTAATCCAGTCTTCAGTGTTTCACGATCTTTCAGAAATCATTCTAAAATACTGATATGGTCCTCAAGAAACATTTCTTATTAATATCAATGTTGAAAACAGTTTTGCTGCTTAATATATTTGTTAAAACCATTATGCATTTTTTCATAGTTTTTTTTTTTTTTTTTAAATACAAAGTTGAAAAGAACAACAATTTTTTTTTAAAAAGAAAGTCTTTACTGTCATTTACTTGGTGGAGGAAATATTCTAGTTATTATAATTAATATACTTAGAAATATCCTCTACCCATGATAAAAACACTGGCTCTATAGTGGCTTATTGCTTTAATAAAAAACATGTCATCTTTCAGTCTGTAGCTAGATATAATATCCTGTTCAGCTGGCGATATTTTGATTATTGGGCCTCTTTCATAATTCTGTGTCATGCTCATGATTACAGTCATGGATAATATCTTATTCTTTTTTATTTTTTATTTTTTTCATTAAAAAATGAAAACAGCATTTACGTACCTTGAATTGCTATAATTACAGAAGTGGACAGTTTGATGACATGTTTGCACTGTCTAAACATCCTGACATATTTGTGCAATATTTTAAGTGCTCATTATATCAGCAAATAGTTGGTGGTGTAAACAAAAGCCTTCGTTGTACCTTTTTTCTCCTGTTCTTCATCAGTTTCATGTTTTCCTGGCTTGACACTTCTCCTCCTGGTTTTGGGAGTATAGGACTTTGGGACATCAGGTATGGCAGTGTGGATGTATTGGACTGGCTCTGTAAGAAGCATTGTGTAGGTCTGTTGATGAAGTGTCATGGGAAAGAATGCTGTACAAATAGCAATATAGCAAAAAGAAGAATTTTCTTTACCTGGCCGGATATTTGCATTTACTTCCTGCAGGGAAATACAGTAGTTTGTGCAGTACCAAAATGGGATTTGATGAAGAGATAAGAAGAACAAAACCAAGTTTCATACAAATCACACCAGATCACATATCACGCAAACCAATCCTTTCCTCACAGCAGCAACTGGCATCAAACAATTTTAATCTTGACGTCAATTTGAAACCGAGGGGCATCTTCACAGCATGCTGCATTGTAATGATTTCCCTTGAGTTCCCAACTCAAAAGCTGATCCAATTTAAGTGGCTCGGTGTTATAATAAGCGGTAAGGAGTCTCCAGGTCTTTTAAAGTGATTACACAAGCAATACCTTTATGATGTCCTCTGGAGTTTTCTCCACCTCCTTCAGTTGTTTCAGAACAATCTTCTCTTTTGCAGAAAGCTCCAGCTCTTGTGTCTCCAGAATCTCAATTTCCTGCTCTATTCTGCAAAAGATGCAAAAATTTATTTACATACATTATTTATATACATATTTATTTATATTTTTGCTGATTGTTCAGTTGAGCTAAGTTATATATGAAATAATGCAACAATTTTTTTTTAGCTTAAAAGCATAGTTCATCCAAAAATGAAAATTCTGTCTTGATTTACTCAACCTCATGACGACCCAAACCTGTATGACTTTATTTACTTTGCAGAACACAAATGTTTTTGTCCATACAATGAAAGTAAAAGGGGTATAAAACAACACTGGACCTCACTCACTTTTATTGTATGGACAAAAAATAATACTGAGACATTTTTCAAAGTATCTTCTTCTGTGTTTTACAAAAGAAATAACGTCATACAGGTTTAGAGGTGAACAGGTGAGTAAATGATGACACAATTTTATTTTTTGGGTGAGCTGTACCTTTAATTTCATTGTGTGCAAACAATTTGAATTTATAGAGTTTCCAGAAATCCTGGTACAGACCCAGACCAACATGTTGGACACTGATTATTATTCATTTATTATTTAATTTATTATTTGTTTGTTTACAAAAACTTGATTTCAGAACAACACACAAAAAAGAAAGAAAAAAAAAGAAAAAGATTATAACATATAAATGGCACCTAATTTACATCTCCAGTCCCTAAATAGGCTTTTTCCCTAAAGCATAAAATAATAAGCTAAACTAAACATCTTTAAAAATAATTAAATTACAAAAAATATAATAAAAAAGAATCAAACAGAAGTACAAGCACAGGTCTGATTTCTGATTATTAAAAACAAGTACAGCTCTGGTTTCTTTTCAAATAATATTTCATTATTGTGCATCATGCATCTATGTAGTCTAATTTAGTACTCTACCAAATTATAATACAGTTATTTATTGATTGATTGACTGTATGCCACAATAAAAAATACAAAAAAAATAAAAAAAAAAAATCCACATTTTGACAAAAAAGTCTAACAACTGTAATGTGTAAAAAGTAGACTGTTTTCATGAAAGTCACTCTAATGGCACCTCCTTGTGTAATTTTTCGGAATTGTTCAGTCTTTAACATTTTTTATGGCATGTGCAGAGAGCTGATGATACTGAAAATTGAGTTTTAGTTTCAGAGTTTCAGAATGATTACCCTCATTTTGTTTGGGGCCATGAACTTATACATCAAGATAACAGAGGAGATGACAAGTCTCCTCTGTCCTGTGATTGTGGGGATTCTCATCAGGTTGCGTTTTCGCTCTTAATCCATCTGATTTAAACAGCAGCCATCATATTGTGGAGTCTATTCGTCAAGAGAAAGCTCTGTGGAGATTTGAGTCCTTTAAGGCCTTCAAATCGATCTTAACAACTGCTGAAAAGCAAACTTCCTTTCCGTCTAAATAAAGCTCCACAGGGAGAAACCAGGCAGGGAGTGTGTCTGTCAGCACTGTATGGGAACTCTCATTATAAGAGAGGGGTTCTAGCTGAAAAATAGTTTTTCCTTGGTTATTTTGTCCTTTTGTTGTGTTAGTCTTTCTTCCTGCTTCAGGTATGACCTCCTGCGCAATGGTTGTTTTTTTCCAGACAAAGCTCTCACTGCCAAGACGGGTTGCGTAAGTAGACAGTTTATGTAATACTGTGAGTGAGGTCTGTCTGTCTAACCCTTGGCTAACACTGAAAGCCCATCACAGTGGTTAAACAAGAATAATCCACTTGCTTCTCTCAATCAAGACAAGATGAAGCTGTGAACCCTGCACACCATTAGTGATAGAGTTTTTGTTTTTTTATATTTGTGGAAATGTGAGAGTACCTGTCAATATTGCTCTGCAGGAGTTTAGTCTGCTGCTGGTTATCTTCAGTCTGGGCCTTTGCAGATTCCTGCTGCTCTTCGGTCAGGGTGCTCAATCCGTCCATCAGCCATTGTTCCCGTAGAGTTTTTTTCTATTTGTTCAAAGAAGGCCATAGCATCTTGTGTCAGCCAGTTTATGTATTTACATTACAGTGTTGTAAATTAATCATAAATTACACCTTTACACATTACCTAATAAAATCACAAAATGCAAACACATTTGGCTGCAATAATTTAATGATCATATGAAATATGTTAGATATTTATTAGATATATGTTGTAAATATTTTAGATATTTCAGTATTTCAAACATGCATTCAACTATTCATCTGTTAATCTATTAATATTTATTATTCTATTAATAATAACAGTTTTATTATTACTTATTTTAATATATTTTAATAATAATATATATTGTATGCATGCATATGTACAGTCATGGGCAAAAATATTGGCACCCTTGGTAAATATGATCAAAGAAGGCTGTGAAAATTAATTGCATTTTTAATCCTTTTGATCTTTTATTTAAAAAATTCACAAAAATCGAACCTTTCATTGGATCATAAGAATTTAAATTGGGGGGAAATATCATTATGAAATAAATGTTTTTCTCTAAACAATCTTTACAAATATATAAAAATAAATACATTAAATACAATTGCATGAAATAAATTGTGTGTGTGTGTGTGTGTGTGTGTGTGTATGTATAATTAAACAATAATTATAATTATATAAGTATTATAATTATTATTCATATCAATACATACCTTTAGATATTGTAGCTTTAATTTCTCTCCTTCAATATTTCTTCGTTTCTTTTCTATCTCCTCTCGAATTTTTCTTTTGCTCTGTTGAGAAATCAGAGTCACATTATGTAAAGTAAAAAAGATCCTAAATCTTTTTCATTTCACCTTAACCTCCATATTCTTTTGTTGTTTATTTTTCTATGTGGCGTTTAATGTCTTGCTATTAACACAAGCATGCATGCTAGAGAGAATTAATATGGTCTTTTTGAGAGGAAGGCTTTGCAGCATTATTTTTAACTCGCTAATAAACCATGACTACATGTATAAAATGAACAGCTCAAAGGCTGAGTGTGGACAGAAATAACACATGGACCGATTTCTCCATATACACTCTCAGCGTTCTTTAATAGAGTTCATATACTGACAGAAATCAACAAACTTTTAAGCAGATAAACATAGATTAATCTCTCAGATTTGTTGTGTGGCCAGTAATGGTTGAGTGGTTCATATCATTAAGGCTACAGAAGTGTTAAGACTATACTATTAAGAGACTTACTTTTTTTCTGATTTTAGTTAAATAACACAATAAAAACTCTCACCTTGTCAAGGTTACCAGACATAACAATGCAGAATTCTCATGTTATATACTGTACATGTTTCAGACAGGTTTTGTGAGTATCAACTTGACAATAAAGCCAAATAGCAATATATACAGTGATAATATTTCACTTGCCAATATAAAACCTCAATTCTCTGTTACACAAAACCAAAAAAATACAAATACAAATCCAGCCTGATACTCACTGTTATAGCCTGCAGTCTCTCTCGCAGCAGGGTTTCTTCCTCCATTATGATCCTGACACAGAAGGAAAGAGAGAGAGGGATAAACAACCTATTCTTGCTAACAACCTACTGTCAATGTCTGTCTAGAAGACTAAGAACAGGTTGGTAACAAGCTGTGATTGGCACGTGTGGGTTGGCATGAGAGAAGTTTTGGTAGGGGGTGACTTGACGGTGGGCGTCAGAGCTGGAAGAAAGAAAAGAAGTGCTGGTGGGGCTCTTCTCTATGCCTGAAGGATAAATGTGAACATAAAAAATGAAAGATGTACATGGTTTGAAGTGTGTGTGTGTGTGTGTGTGTGTGTGTGTGCTGGTTGATGGTGTCCATGATGTGCTAGCTAACCATAACAGTCATAGCTGGCATGTCACTCTTTGACACTTCATGCGTCAGATATATCAACGTGGAGTGCTTTGTCTGGGACAGTGTAACATAATGTTTCATGTCAATATATAATAGATAAAGAGCCTAACATTGCTGTGCTGTTAAACAGACAGAACAAGCCTGGGTCATTTAGTTTGTACTTAACAGAAGAGGTTGTGTTAAGTGCTGTCAGCTCAAATGAGTTTTCATGATGTCATGTATTTAAAAAAAATAGTAATTTAAAAGTGAAGTGTGTAATTGCTGCACCAAATGATAATAGTGGCACCAAATGGAGTTGCAATGATTTTTACATTTCCTGAAAAAAAAATAGTACTTGTCTGTAGCAGATGTAGCCGCTATGAATTGTCTGAACAGACTGAAAGTAATTTAATTCTAAACAATTTTCCCTCAGAAATTGCTAGTAAAGTTCACAAATAATAACACATATATTTATTTACATTTATTAAATTATAATTAATTTAATAAATTATCATTATTCAAATAGATAGTTCATCCAAAAATTTTCTCATTAATTACTCACCTTCATGTTGTTCCAAACCCGTAAGATCTTCTTTCATCTTCAGAACACAAATTAAGATATTTTTGATGAAATTCGAGAGCTTTCTGACCCTGCATAGACAGTAATGCAACTACCACGTTCAAGGCCCAGAAAGGTAGTAAGGACATTGTTAAAATAGTCCATGTGACATCAGTGGTTCAACCGTAATTTTATGAAGCTACGAGAATACTGTTTGTGCACAAAGAAAATGTGTTCCCAAGCGTACCACAATGAAGACTGACACGGAAGAGAAGAGAAATTGTTTAATAAAGTCGTTATTTTTGTTTTCATTGCGTACAAAAACGTATTTTCGTTACTTCGTAAAATTAAGGTTGAGCCATTGATGTCACATGTAATATTTAAATGATGTCCTTACTATGTTTTGTGCCTTGACCGTGGTAGGACCCTTGCTGTCTATGGGGGGTCAGAAAGCTCTCGGATTTCATCAAAAATATCTTAATTCGTGTTCCGAAGACGAACGGTCTTATGGGTTTGGAACGACATGAGGGTGAGTAATTAATGACAAAATTTTCATTTTTAGGTGAACTATGCATTCATTTAATGTATTTGCAAACACAACTACTGATGGTTTTCAGACAGGTTTCCCTATTGCCAATTATGTCTCTGCACATTAAAAGAGAAAAGAAATTTCAGCTTTAAATAATCTTTGGTGCATGAAAAGCAAGTGTTGAGTTGATTTATGAAGAGATGAAGCTGAATATAGTGAGATAAAACATTACAGTGCTCTGTAAATATCTGCTTTGTACATCCAGTGCAGTATTGATGCCATATACCCTGAACTTCATTCAAGGCCATTTCTCGGATGTTTGGACTTGCAGAGCAAATGTTGTTGGGGTAAGAATAGCCCGCTAAAGACAGACTTCACCCCCCTTTGTACAGAAATAAATACATGACCAGCAAGATATACACTCTGCTGTCACAGGTGGACTGCAAGGTTACATGGCATTCAAATTACGACATTTAGTTACGAAACACACGTGAATGACAGAGCTCTCTGGGGCCAAGAACAGAATATGACGTATGAATTTGAAAAAAAAAAAAGAGAAAAGTGTTTCTTTCCCCCATGTTGTCATATTTTGTATTGAAACAGGAAATTTGTGGCAGTTTATTATTTTATTTTATTTTTCCATACATTCATTTGTTATTCATTATTAATAATTACCACTATTTTCTATTTTACTTTGCATTTCTTAATATAAAACTTAAGTAAAAAATAAAATAAAGTTGACTGTCAACTTTTAGGTGTACACTAACATATAGGCTTCAAAGCCAACACATTTGGGCAAAAAGTCACAGATCTACATTTCAAGAGGTCAAATCTGTTGAAAAACAGCAAACTGTCAATATTACAATCAATATTTCTTGGTTTTACCCCTCTTTCTCCGGCTGAAGTGTGATTTGTGCCCCATCTGACAGGTAAAGAGTTGTGTAAAACAGTGGAGAGGCCATTGCAACATGCGTGCTATGTGCTGTCACATGTGGCCTTTGGTTAAAATGTCAAGCTTGTGTTATGTCCATTTCTTAAACACAAACTGTTCTGAAGACGTGATGTCTTAGATGAGTGTCCATCTGACAGCAAATGTGTACAGGCTGCCCTGAGTGTAATAATGCCTGCTCAGATTGCACCCTTCTGCTCTGGTTCGTGACTGAACAACTAATGCTATCTAACAAACAGATCTACAACAAAGCAAACAAGCACATGTTGTTGTGATCTAACGTCACTAGTGACCTTAACATGTGCCATCAGTCTCTTATTTTCCCTGCAGATTCTCAAGGGAACCAGGAACTTGCAAACAAAAATGACATTTCCCCTAATGACACTGGTGTTCGCACTGATAGCGACCCATCATCTCTTTAAATGTCTTACCACTTAACAAGATGCCTTACTAATTTGAGATGCAGCTTAAGTACTATATGGCAGAGAGAGATGCATTTACACACATTAGTGCATTGGGTTTTGTGAGAATGTGAACTCAGAGATGTCCCTGTCCTCACATACCCTTTTACACTTAAAAAAAAAAAGCATTGGGATTAAGTGGTATATTTAGAATAAAACAAATATTTCTGAACAAAACTAGGATGACCAGAGACATAGTCACTTAATGCACTAAAAAGAGTTTATTTATTTATTTATTTATTTATTTTTAACAAAATAAATATATAAATAAAGTACATACAATAATTATTTTCTGCTTTCAATAAAAAATACTCTACATAGTATTTTGGACATGTTACCATGGTAATACTGTGTTTTACTGGACAAGAATTACACTATCAATTAAAACTTTAGACACTGCTCATTTAACATGATTTTTGGGCTACTATTTTCCTGTAATCAAAGCTGAAAATAACATATGTACGATGTATGGAAATTATACATTTATTTTTTAATTAATAATATTACCCTCCCAGGGTTTTTTTTTCCCCATTTGATAATATATTTCCTATTATCAGGAAATTTGTGGAGAGACATATTGGCATATTTATTATTAATTAATACTAATATTTTAAATTTTATTATTTATTTAATTTTTAATTAAACCTAAGTAATTAAAGCTATAAAAGAACAAATGTATTGGATGAATGTATTGGAAATAACAAAATAAAATAAAATTCTCCAGTCATTCTATGGTGAATATATATTTTTAAGTTCTGAAAAATCATTATTTTTTTTTTAATTAATTAAAGAATTTAATAAGCATTTAGATCATTAAGAACCTCAGAAATGCCTAAAATTCTGCCTAGTTGTGCACCATTAAAAAACAAACTAACAAAACAGTATATTAATATTTTCATAATTTAGTATTTCTATCTGATACTGTCACTCTACTATTCATAGTACTGCCACACTATAGGAATGGCACTACAACAAATTTCCAGTGAGAGCAAGTAGTGTGACACAAGAGAATTATCCATTATAGTAAAAATAAATAAAAAAAAACCGTCTACAGCTATGATGAGAGCTTTAGTTTCATTCACAGTACAATAATGAGCTCACAGTCACAGTTATACAGTGGTTATATACAGGGTGGGTCAGGGAACAGCTCCTCGCCTCAGAAGACATTTACCTGCGTTTAATCTGACCTCTTTCTCTGTCCTGCTGCTGTCCCTTCTCTAAAAATACCTCACTGGCCATGCACAATAACAGAGCAAAATACTTCATGGTTTATAATGACTTCAAACTGCTTTGTTTCATTTTTAATGAAATTTACACTCTACACAGTTTTATACTACTTTAATTTTATAACTGCAGTGTTTAAAAAATGCTCACAGAGAAGAGCTAATTTATGCAATAAATATGAATAAATTATGCCTGTGAGTGGGCGGATATTATAAACACACACACTCACATACACCCACATGTGCTTCTGCATATAAATGTCTCCCAGTTTAATGTTCCAAAGCACTCCAGATCCACAGACTGGAACTCTAATTCCTGCATCCAGAATTCCGATGCATTATCATTCCTTTGTGCCTCAGTCAGCTCAGATTGCAGCAGCCTGCCTGGGTTCAGTGAGGGAATTAAGACGCCCAGTGTGGCGACAAACAGGAGAAGGTCATGCTGGTTAGTCCTGCCCACGCTACTTCTCACTGCCAGGCCTGAGATGGGTGCTGCGGCAGAAAATAGCGTCCGTCTCACAGCTGGACTGTCAGCGCTGGCTGAGTTATGGGCAAACGTTGGCCCTCAACCTCTCCTCATGTTTGAGACCCATCAGCTGTTAAAATATTCACCCCTATCCTCCTCCTCTTCTTCCAGACCATGCCAATCACTTTCTTTCTTCCTCTCATCTTCTCTTTCCGTCTCCGATTGTATGACTCAAGCCTCACAAGCAGGTACCCAAAAAAGTACTGTAGCGTGGTATAGTCATAGTATGAGATGGCAATACTGATATATGTACTGATTATATGATATATGTGGAGTTCCCACATTTAGATTCTCTATAATTTTATGCATAATAATAGGGTTAAGATTTTTAACAGTTTTGTTATAGAGATTGTACTATAATTTCTAGCCATTTCTAGCTTAGCATATGAGAAAAATAAAAGAATTAATTTGAAAAATGTTCAATTTCATTTTAATTTGAATGACTTTCAGATATTAAATATTTTATGACTTTTCCATTTTTAAAAAATATTTTTAAAAAATCTTATGCTTTTCAGATATTCATTTTAATCCTTAATTTTAGAAAGACATTTTATAGAAGATGATCTGTTAAATTAAATTCATAAAAATATATTCATGACCTTTTATTAAAAGGCTTTTAACATACAGAATTGTATTCACTATAGATAACTGTTTATATAATTATTTTTAATATATTATTAATATTCATTTTCATTACTTTTAATTTCATTAATTTTAAAATGCTAAATGCTATAAAATGCAAAAATGCTATAGTGGATACAATTTGGATTGATGATTATTAATTTTCATTACTTTTTTTTTTTAAGTTCCCTACAGAAATTTCTTGACTTACCATATTATTAGTTTTGACAACTTTTGCTTTTTAAAATTCCATAATGTTACTGGGTTTTACATGACCATGGGATCTCTGAATATGCTATGAAATTAATTTATTGAATTAATGTATTTACATGAATATGGTAATCATTACATATACTGTAAATCCATGATATTCAGTGAACCACTACCATATCTAAAAACCAGGGTAAATCCATAGTATTTTACAACTATAATATGAAAAAACTATGACAATGACTGTTGGATATTATATACAGTTACTTATATACTTCATGGTATCACAGTATCATTTAAATGTCAAGGTATATGAATAGTAAACAAGTAATACCATGGTATATATCAAAGTACCACATATTACCGTCAGTGAACCATAGTACCGACACAGCAACTTCAAAATCTGAAACGCAATAACTAAAACCTGCTGTAATCACAGCAAACAGCCTCTCAGCCACAGACAGATGGACAGATCAGAGATCAAAGGTTTCACGGTGCATGATAATACTGATCAAACAACCCATCCTAACTGCCCGACCTCCCTCATCGCCTCATGTCTGACACAGATTTCAGTCTAGAGACAGACAGCTAGTAATCTCCAGTCTCTAATCTAATTTCTAATGGTTTAACAGTCAAATCCCTGGGGTCTGAAGCCCACAGTGTGTGGAAAACAGAATTCATCTGCCCACTTCCTGTTTCAAAGCATTCCCAAGTAATGACACTTAAAGGTGTTATATTTGAGGAACTATTGAGATAAACCCTCAGATATGCATTCGTTTTCAATAATTCAACAGTCTCATAGCAATTATTCCGCTTACACCACAAGCACATGCGTGATTACCTCAAGCCGTCAAACAAGGTTTCAACCTTAAAACTCATTTGGTTTCAGATCTACTTTGTTACAATTCAGAATGTGGCAAAATTAAATCCAATATAATGCAGTCAACAAACCTGAAACTAAATCAGAGCCCTGCAGTATAAAAAAAGTATTACACAGCTCTTTGGAATAATTGATTCTGATTAGAAAATTGCAATCTTCTGCTGTCAAATATTTTGTATAATGACCGTTAAACATTAATATCGACTGGTCCAGGTAACTTATTTTTTCTCACAAATCCTGGAAAAAGTAATATTTTAACAAATGGTTTAAAGTTGATGTGCTTAATAGATTTGTTTAATGTCAAAGTCATGTAGTTGCTTTTTACTAACATGTATTGTTAAAAAACAATAATGATTTCATGACATTACAAATTTCGAAAAACGTCTGTTGATTAGATAAATATTATGGCTTTAAGATATGAATTTTACATTTCAGCTTAAAAAAATTCACTAGATATTTCTGGTATAAATTAGTACTGATTTCAGTACTTTTTCATGAATGATAGTGAATAGTGAAATTTTATTTATTTTTTATTTTAAGTAATGAAAATATTAATGTCTTTAAAAATAATAATAGTAAAGTCTATAGTAGATATAATTATATTACTTTTTATGATAATTATTAATTTTCATGATTTTTCTTTTTCATTTTAAAATTCTCTAATATTACCAGGTTTTACATGAAATTGTTGTTTTTGTATTGTTTAAAAGTATTTTTTCCAAGGTTTTAAAAGTCCATACTTTTAAATAATTTAAAGTATGAATTCATATGTACGCCACTTAAAAATTACTCAAATCAGATTGATGGAAATCTCTTTATTTTTACATAAAATAATTTCAACTCAAATAATATGTATTTTATATTTATTTATAATAATAATTTGATAATTAGCCCCATAATGAGGCAGATAATGCACAATCAACCAGTCATTATCACAAAATAACCCACTCCGCTTCATGTTTGGGTCCTGATCACCCTGTCAGTATTTTTTATTTATTTTATTTTTTTTTTTTTAATGTAATGACCAGTTGACCAAACATTATAATCACTTAAACACTTTCAGAAACCCATCAGAATCAAATTCAAGAATGTATAAAATGAGATACACAAACGTGTATAGAAGCAGTGTGCTAGAATAATCACATGCAGTCTGATTCATATATATGTGGGTGGAAGACAGAAGCACAGCCTCTCTCTCCCCTCTTGTGGTTTTCTGTGTGCATACCGTTCGCAGGTACGAGCCTTTACAAGACTTCCTGTCACTCAGTGTGGTCAGCTGAAAGAGAGGGGGTGTCCCCGGCGAGGGTGATGCCATCACAATGATGCAATAAGCCTCCTGACACACAACAACAAACTGACCATCTAAAAGTCAGACCCCATTAAATCAGTTGACAAAGGCTTTACGGATCTCCTGTCGTCTAGTCAGGACGGCAGGCAAAAAGGCAGTAGGCTTAAAGGAATTAAAAGCTTACGAATCACTGACACACAACAAAACATAGTTACTTTTATTCAAGCAAGTACAACATGATTGAACTAACCAGTTAACCAAGCAGCATAAGTCTTCCAAGTACTGTCAGATTGTTAAGTGACAAGCAGCAAATTATATTTAGATAGATAATATTGTCACACTAAGCTGAATGACATTAAACAGACAATACACAAACACAAAGGGAACGACACTCACCGGTTGTCTTCTGCTGATGCTTTTAGTTGGGAAGCACTGACCGGAATTCAGTCCGTTCATTCCAGCATGGTTGCATGTGTGTGTAACGAGTGTGTGTGTGTGTGTCCAAGTGCAGTTAACGTAGGTTGAGGGTTGATCCTGTGTTACCATTCACTGGCAGGCTGCCCCTCTCTCTCTATTTAACTCTCCGATTCTTTCGCTTTCTGTCATGCTATCACTCTCTCTTTCCCCCTCCCTTCTCTTTATCCTCTCTCTCTCTCCGCTCTCAGGCTGTCAGAGCTGGGCTGCTCTACCATGTGTTAGCCCACGTACAACTGCAACACAATGTGCCTACACACACACACACACACATGGATCAGCTGTTGTTTCCCTGAGACGAACATGCTGACACACAATTTGCTAAATTACTCCTCTCCAAAATTAGTTAAAAAAAAAAAAACAGTTCAAAGGGTTCGCAAACACTCTTGGGTTTTATCTAGGGCTTTATCAAGTGTGTGTGTGTTATAGTGAACAACCCCCTGCTATGATGGTAATATTTTGTCTTTTTCTCTCTATAGCCTTCTCACTTTCATGTCACAGTAGTGATATGCAAATAACCAAGTTTCCATTCATGGCAGATGTTCAAACTAGGCACATTTTTTTTGTGAAGAAAAATCATTGTAAAACATATTTTGCACAGTTTAAACATAAAATATTTGTGCATCCTGGAAATTTTGCATTACAAATGTCAATGATACCTATTACGTGTGCGAGACGTGTGCTAGAATATTTCTTAGCGATATGACTTACAATATTCATCTTGTGGACAGTTCAAGGGAAAAAAAACGCACATAACCTTATATTTAAGGAGCTGTATCTAGGGACCAGAATATCACAGATCACCATAGCAACCACCAGAACAACTTAGCAACTACATAGAAACACTCAGAACACTTTAGTAACTGGTGAATCAAGCCATATCTGGGAAGCAGGATACCATAAATCACGATTTGAGATATCATTCATTGTAGCACTCGGATAAAAACAGTCAGAACACCTTAGCAACTGCATAGCAACACCCTGGCAACCACCCAATTATGTTGCTGTGCAGTTGCTAGTTGTTCTAGTGTGTTGCTTGCAACCACTCAGAACATCCTAGTAACTGCATAGCAATGTGTATAAACAATCAGAACACACTAGCAACCACATAGCAACACCCTGACAACCACAAAACTATGTTGCTATGCAGTGACTGTTTTTAAGCATATTGCTATGCAGTTACTAGGATGTTCTAAGTGGTTGTTCGAGCAATCACTTTTAATATCCTAGTCCTGACATCCTAGCAATATGCCTAAAAGCAGTCAAAACACCTTAGCAACTGCATAGCAACACCCTGGCAACCACCCAACTATGTTGCTATGTGGTGACTATTTTTAAGCACATTGCTATGCAGTTACAAGGATGTTCTAAGTGGTTGTTCGAGCAATCTCTTTTAATATCCTAGTCCTGACATCCTAGCAATGTGCATAAAAGCAGTCAAAACACCTTAGCAACTGCATAGCAACACCCTGGCAACCACTCAACTATCTTACTAAGCAATTGCTAGTGTGTTCTGACTGTTCTATGCAGTTACTAGTATGTTCTATGTGATTGCTAGGGTGTTGCTATGTGGTTGCTAAGTGTGAAAGCAACCACTCAGAACATCCTAGTAACTGCATAAGGGAGACAATCCAACGCGCTCTATTGACTTTGTATTGCGGGAAGCTTCCATCTTGTCATTTCTGACTTATAACAAAAAACAGAACAAAGCCTAAAAGCTGCTGTATGACAAGGTGTACAGTAAACAAGCTAAAACAAAACGGAACTATATTTTTATAAGCTGTCGACCCCAAAAAAACGAGCGTTTAAGAACACAAATAGTTTTAGGTGTCAGGGTATTTCACGTTGGACCATTCAGTTGGATCATTTCTCAAACAAAAGGAAGGTAAGGAAAAGGGACATTGACATAGACCAATAAAATGTTGTTTCTCAATATATCTCCTCCTCTCAGGTTTACATGGATTGGTGAAATAATCCTTTGACATGGTTAAAAATAATGAATGTTTCCTGTTGCCGATTGCGTTTCCCTCCAGTGGGCATAGTTCTCAGAGTAATATGACACATTGTACTTTACTTTTGTGTCCTTAAACACTCGTTTTTTGGGGTCGACAGCTTATAAAAACGTAGTTCTGGGTTTTTAGCTTGTTTACTGTACACCTTGTCACATAGCAGCTTTTAGACATTGTTCTGTTTTTTGCTATAAGTCAGAAATGACAAGGAGGCAGCTTCCCGCAACACAAAGTCAATGGAGAGTGTTGGATTGTACCACAAAATGTTGCTATGTGGCATTTTTAAGCACATTGCAATGCAGTTACTAGGATGTTCCTAGAAAAAGAAAGTGGTTGCTAGGGTGTTGCTACAGCAATCACTTTGAACATCCTATAAATGTGCCTAAAACAGTCAAAACACATTTTCAACTGAATAGCATCACCCTGGCAACCACTCAACTATCTTACTATGCAATTGCTAGTGTGTTCTGATTGTTCTATGCAGTTACTAGTATGTTCTATGTGGTTGCTAGGGTGTTGCTATGCAGTTGCTAAGTGCGAAAGCAACCACTCAGAACATACTAGTAACTGCGTAACAATGTGCTTAAAAACAGTCAGAACACACTAGCAACCACATAGCAACATCCTGGCAACCACCCAACTATGTTGCTATGTGGTGACTGTTTTTAAGCGCATTGTTATGCAGTTACTAGGATGTTCTAAGTGGTTGCTAGGGTGTTATGACTGTTTTTAAGCACATTATTGGTGTGCTAGGACTAGGATGTTCTAAGTGATTGCTTTAGCAACACCCTAGCAACCACTTAGAAAAAAGTGTAGCAACATAGTTGTGTGGTTAACAGGGTGTTGCTATGCGGTTGCTAAAGTGTTCAGAGTGTTTCAGCACATTGCTGTGCAGTTGCTAGGATGTTCTAAGGGGTTGCTAAGGTGACATATGATATTTCAGTCCCTAGATATGTTGTTCTTGGAGTGTTGCCTATTTGTTCCAGGTGGTTTACGTGAATCCCCAAGACCATTCTCATTGTAATTAACTTGATGAGCTAAGAACTCATTATTTTTATATTGTTCTGCCTCCCGGCAGGAATCCTGTTTCTCATTATTGCCCTGATTAATCAAATCACTCATTGTAGTTCATGTGTGTTCATTTATGCAACATTTGGGAAATTAAACTAAATAACCCTTGATGATCAAAAACATAACTGATGCACTCTTCATCTGGCCCCATGGATTTATTGATCGGATGTAATTCCTAATGTTTATGGTGTGCTAGATTTTGTGATCTGCTGTGTTGTGCGGCACGTGCCTTCACCCTACATTCACGAATCAGCAGCCTGGGGCTTGTACAAAAGTGTCCATGGCAACGGGCTGAACCCATGCCAAGTTATTTGGTCCTAGTGTGCTAAAGATAGACGCACAGCACACGGGAAAGTCTGCACTGCGTGAGATTCCTAAACCATCAGCACCTGTACCTCTTACTGTAAAAACACTACACTAACAAGACACCTATGCTGAAGGAAACCACTTAATAGAGGAGATCAGGTCCTACTGATAACCCATGGTATAGTGATAGTAACTGAATATATTACCATGGTACTTTGATATGTAGCATGGTACAGAATGAGTACCATAGTCATTTACCATGGTATCTAAAATGGTACTCCTAGGTACTTTGTGTTAACCATACATACAAAAAAGTGCTGTGGATTGTATCATGGTGCAGTGATGGTGTAGGATGGTAATACTATTGTATTTTGAAATGCACCATGGTATTTCCAAGAATATGAATGATACTACCATGGTACATGGTCTAAAATGCCATTGTATTAGCACAGTACCATGTCCAAAAAATATGATAGTAGTGAATTAAAGATTACCATATTATCTATGCCATTATATTTATATGGTAGTCCTAGATACTTCAAAGAGTACCATAGTATTACCAGGTTCTAAAAGCTTTGTTATTATCACAGTACCATGAACAAAAAACATGGAAATGCTATGGTATGTTTTGTGTTAAAGTGATAAAAGTGAACACCAGTGTTGCTTTGATGAATTTGATGTTTAAATGAGAACTGTACGATTGCCATATTCATGTACCATGGTATTTACATGGTACTAAGGTACTTCAGATTCTACCATGATGTAGCATGGTACAGAATGATTACCATAGTCATACACCATGGTATCTAAAATGGTACTTCTAGGTACTTGGTGTTAGCCATGCTTACAAAAAGTACTGTATAGGTAGCATGGTATAGTGATGGTGCAGGATGGTAATACTATTGTACTTCGAAATACACCATGGTTCTTCCAAGAATATCAGTGTGTGGTGTGTGTCACCTTGATGCATGCGTGACATCATCTCTAAAAACCATAATACTATTGTATTGGATATTGATTTACAACAATAATCTTTAGGAATGCACTCTCTCTCACACACACAAACACACACATCAAGGGGACAGCTTGCAGGGTGAACACAGAAAACTGGGACATTACTGCAGGCTACTCCTCATACAACACCCTCGCAGCCTGCCACATTCCTGCTGGCCCTCTAATGAACGGAAACCCAGGGCGGATCTGTCACCAGAACGCTGTCCTGCGCAGCCTGGAAATGGTGGAGCCAAGCTGCCTACACACAGTCTGTCATATAGGGGAGGAGAGCAGAAGAAATCAAAACATGTAAAATAAAACTGTATCTCCATTTGAACAGCTGTGAGAAACACAGACCTTTTACGAATCTGTCAGTTCCAGATGCAGTTGTGATGTTATGAATTCAATTCGGCTGGACCCGCTGAATGACAGCTTGATGTCTTTGAAGCACCAGTCAATGTTTGTTTGTTGGCTCAGATAGATAGCCTCTCTTTCACAACCCTGCAGGAGAGCGATAGAAAGGAGAGGGGGAAAAAGAGAAAGAGAGAGGGTGAATTATTTTGTGAATGGCATGGATAGAGATAAATAGAACAACAACAGAAAGCTAGATAGACAGACAGACTGATAGACAAATGATAGATAGATAGATAGATAGATAGATAGATAGATAGATAGATAGATAGATAGATAGATAGATAGATAGATAGATAGATAGATAGATAGATAGATAGAGTGAGTTTCAGAGTCTGCAGTGGCCTCGTTCTTGTTGGGTGCAGTGAGTGGTAAAAGTGAAGTGGCTTCCTCTGATCCATTAGAGCGTCTTTCCCTCATCAGCGAGACAAAGAGGCTGTCAGAGGACTGGAGTGACTCTGATCTCCCACCCACGACACACAAACAACCCACAATGCTCTCCTGATCTCACTGGGCTGTCAATCTCACTGGAGAGCACATTTCAATGGTACTTTGAGTTGATTATTAAAATTTAATAAAACATATTTAAAATTTTAATTTATTCCTGTGATGGCAAAGCTGAATTTTCAGCATCATTATTCAAGCCTTTAGTGTCACATGATCCTTCAGAAATCATGTTGACGCTGGTGCTCAAAAAATTATTTTTATGCATTTATTTGAAATAGAAACACGTCTTTACACATTTGAAATAGAAACAGAAATTATACGTCTTTACTGTCACTTTTTATTATTTTGGTTATTCAATGCATCCTTGCTTAATAAATTATGTATTTTTAATTCAAAAATATATGTAGATTTCACTGTGCTATACTCAATAATTATTTTGGAGATCTGCTTACAGTCAGAGCTCGAGCTGGTCTAAGTGTGGTTACAGTGTGAATCTGTTGTGCAGGAACACTTGAATCCATGCATGTGGGTGTTAAAGAGAACGAACGGAAGACAGAGTTTAACCTTTACTGTTAGCTCTGCATGAAAACCAACAAAACAGCTGATGATGATGATAACTTAAGTTACATTCAGATCAATACATATATACACCATGTTCTATTAATTAATTTATTTGTGCCTTAATTTAAATGCTTTCAGGCTGAAAGTTACCTGAGATTCTAAACAGACCTTTTCTGAGCTGTTACATGTTTCCGATGCAGCTGTTGCGTAAGCTTCCTGAAAAAGACACAGCAGCATGTGCATCGCATTGTACACGCGTGAATCACTGAAACACAATGGCATGTGAACATATAAAGTTTGACACATATTCCTTATACTGTTTAGGATGTTTATGACCCTACAAAGCTCCATCTGTCAGCTGTAGCCGTTTTTGATACAGGTAGGCTACTGTTGCCATGGCAGCCAGAAAACCCTGCAGTGAGAGAAGAACAAGCTTTTCATTTCTATGTTCTAACAGAAATAACTGGAGTTTGAGCAAAATGTGAATGGTGCTCTGAAAAACTCCAAACCGAGAGTCGATTCCAAAAATAATTGATTCCGTCGATTCCACTCAACGGACATGTCTGAGCATAACTGTCCATTACTTCACTTTTATAATCCCAGAAGAACTTTAACAGTATGTTATGACAATTTTGATCATCCTAGGGACTCCAATCTTTTGATTCTGTTCATCAGAAGCCCCTTTCTATAGGTTACACAACTCAACCAGCAGGTTGTGATCAGTGAAGGTCTTTTTAACTATTATGGCAGACATTTAATTGTTTGATCAAAATTATTGCTAGGGACAATTTAGTAGTCGCTGGATATTGGTAGGGACATGTTGTAGCGTACCTAAATTCTATGCCCTTGAAAATCATAACAAGCGATGACTTTGGAAACTTTCTCTCCTTAAATACGAAGAGGTCAAACAACAAATTAGTTAGGCTACTCCAAAATTCACAAAAAGCGCATGGACATAATTAGGCTTTAATATAAGTCAGACACTCAAGTGAGTTGCTGTTTTTGTCACTTTTCTGATGAAGATATCATTCATTTGTTTTGGAAATGTTTCAATCTCATTTTTCAAGTGATTTTTCTTTCTGTTTTAAAGATTATTATTATTATTATTATTTCGTGCACAAGATTTACTTAAAACGAGGGAACGAATTAGTAGCCTAAATCATGCACACGATTTAGCTACTTTTTCCCTGCATGTCAGGTGCAGGGCTCCGTAGGTTTGATGTTTTGTACTGTTTAACAAAAAAGAAAAAAAAGAAAGAAATCAGAAAAAAAAAGATTTGCAATACGTACGTCCCGATCTAAATCAAACGATTCGCGAACCCGCTCCGATCTAAAGCGAACCCGCTCTGAATTAAAAGATTCACGAACACGCTCCGAAGTCCCGATCTGAATCAAATGATTCACGAACACGCTCCGAAGTCCTGATCTGAATCAAATGATTCGCGATCCACGATCCGAAGTTCTGGTCTGAATCAAATGATTCGCTAACCCGCTCCCAAGTCCCAAATGGTTTGCGATAGTAGCTTTGAGGTCCCTATCTGAATCAAATGATTTGCAATAAGCTATGCGATCCGATTGGAGCATTTCAAAACCGTGAATCGTTTTGCGACTCAATGGTTTAACGGTTTAAGCATAAACATCTTAAAGACATAAATGTCTATTTGACAACTGATAGGAAACGTCCTATATAGACGTATTGTAGATGAGCAAACACTCAAAAACACAAACACAAAAAATATGTCTTGCAGATGTAAATGCAGACGTCAAATAGCCTGCTACACTCTTAAAAATAAAGGTGCTTCACGATGCCATAGAAGAACCTTTTTTGTCTAAATGGTTCCATAAAGAACCTTTAACATCTGAAGAACCTTTCTGTTTCACAAAAAGGTTCTTTGTGGCGAAAGAAGGTTCTTCAGATTATAAAAAAGTAATCTATGGCATTGCTTGATGAACCTTTTTGAGCACCTTTATTTTTAAGAGTGTAGATGTCTCCATTATGTCAGTGTGCGTCCTTGTAATTTTCTTAAATCATGAATATCAATGCATGGGTAAATAAAGGCTTCAACCTGTAGCTTCTTAACAGGAAATGACTAAAACAATCTCCCACCTGTGCTGGATTTACTGACTTGCTTTGCTGGTGTGTGGTGGGATTTGTGGGCTGAAGGCCTGCATTTCTGCCCACGTAATGACTGGATCAAAGGTTTGTAGAGGGAAGTGAATCTCTGGCAAGTGTTCTGTAACATTCTCTAGCCTGATATGAGCATTCCTCCTGTGTGAAATCATCTGGCCAGCTATCAGATCTTGTCTATTCTTGATTAGAGAGTAAGAGGCCTGCCCATGACACTTTTAAACCATTTAAACACATTTGTTTATTCAGTATTAATATTCAAACATCTTTACATCCACATGCTCTATCAGCTGTGTTTTAAGCAGTTTAAAAATGTCACAGACTATTGCATTATCATGCATTATATATTTTTATTCAGAATTAAAAATTGAGCTATTTGCATTTAATTGGCAAAAAAAAAAAAAAAAAAAAATATATATATATATATATATATATATATATATATATATATATATATAAATTTAAATAAACTCCAAGGTAAGGTTATAGTTCTCAGTAAAATATAGAAAACAAACAAACAAACAAAAAACTAAATTTTATGTTAACAATAATTGTTTTTAGTACCATCAATTAAAATTTAATATAAAATATTTACGTTTGGGGAGGCAGTGGGGTTGTTACAATCCAAGTGAATTTCTTATTTATGAACTGAAATATTCTCTTATATATACAGACAGGGCTGATATCTTGCTGTGTATCTGTAGTGAGCACCAGCCACCAGCAGATGACAGGAAAACTCAACTGATCTTCTGCACCCATCGGATTGTGAGGAACAACTAAAATGCCAATGCAGAAAATAGACATATGATGTACTAATTTATGAATGTATTTCATGAAATGCCTGTAGATTTGTATATGTTTCATTTATAAAACACATTCTTTTGCTGTCTGCTTGAATCCATCATTCGTCATACTTTTAATTTTCCACTTTTTTCATTTTTTTTTTCTTTTCCATGGCAGATCTAGCACCCATGCATCTGTTAACCCATGCAGTATAGCAACAGTACAACCTCATGTTCCATCTAAAGTGGTCAGGACTCTCCTGACTGTCCTCTAATCAGACACACAACAAGATAAAAAAAAAAAACAGTAATTTTGTGAGATATTATTACAATTTCAAATAGATCTTTTAAATTTTAATATATTTTAAAATGTAATTTATTCCTGTGATGCAAGGCTGAATTTTCAGCAGCTGTTATTCAAGTCTTCAGCATCACATAATTCTTCATAAATCATTTTAATATGTGTTCTAATGTTATAATATGTTTTAAAATGTTGTGCTGATATGTTTTAGAAACTAAGATATGTTTTTCAGGATCTTTTGTAACGTTTTACTGTCATTTTGATGTCATTTAATTCAATTTAATTTAATTTTCTGAAAAAGAAAAAAATTATTTCTTAAAAAAATTCTTACTGACTGTTTGTTTTACCTTTTTTCTTTTCGTTGAGATATACGTAGATCTAGTCACTAGTGAAGGCTGTGGGAGTATGCTGCCATATTGTTTGCTTGTTATTTTTATAAAAAAAAAAACCCACTTGATTTAATACTGTAATAATAAATGTTAGTAGTTAATAACCTGGGACAGAATGATTGTTCAAGCTAGTGTGCTACTTTGATAAATCAAAATCCGCTTTAATCTTCATAAACTGAATGGAAATGCATGTCTGGCCATCGCTCTCTAAATGTCAGCACGGTGCTTGAGAGAACATTGTGGCAATTAGTTTCACGGCTCACTGCACTGCTAATCGTGCAACGCCGCGTGTGAAAAAGCGCCATGTGTCATTTGTCAGAAATGAGGCCAACTCTTCATGATGTGTGTGTATATTTATGTGAGTATACAGGTGTAAAGGTGAGTCTAGGGCTTAACAGTTTCCTAGATCCAAACAGCAAGTGTGACAAAAATAAATCTAAATGAATCTGACAGTCTTGGAAAAACCACCCTACTGTGTGGATTCAGTTTCCTATAATTTGCAGTGAGGTAAGCCATACGTTCCTAGAAGAATTTTTTAATTTTTTTATTTTTATTTTTTTTGTTCAAGAGTTGCTCTTTATTTCTCAGAGCTCCAAATTACGTTTCATTTCAGTATCAAATTTGCCAGATGTTTCTCTTAAAGTTCCTTTCATAAATTCTGGCTGATATACTGATAAATGGCCAATATAATGGCAAAAATAACAAAATGGCCTATTTTGTCTGAGTAAATTTAAAATACTGAAAACTTCTAAAATATACAAGTGAATTTAAGCTTCACAACATTATATTTTACAGTATAAAATGGATATTTAACTGATCATTGGATGATGGCAAAGGTAATCTAAATGTAAAAATTGGTAAAAGTGAACAAGCACGCTTAAATATATAATATCGATAATCTCTAATAACAGTCAATATTTGATGTGATACCAGTATATTATGCATCCCTAGAAGAAATAAAATTCAAAACAACTGAGGGGCTGTTTACACGACACCATTTTCATCTAAAAACAGAAAACTATGCGTTTTGGCCATTCATTTACATGACAACAGCGTTTTGGGGGCCTGAAAATGCTCATTTTTGAAAATGGGTTTCAAAGTTCAAGATTTTGAAATTGATACCGTCAATTGTCTCTGTGTAAATTTTAAAAATGTGAATTTGGGAAAACAGTGATGTCACGTGCATTACGTGTTCAGTCTATAGGTGTGTGCGAGTTTCTTTACAACGCGAGATCACCAACTGCTGGCCTGGGATGCATAATACAGCAGCTTAGTCGTTTGTGTGTATCCATGTGACCTAGGATTGTTTTAACAAAGTTAATATGCAACAATAATCAAAACATTTCAAAAACACAAAGGAGAAACTTTTTGTAGTACATCGTAGTCGTGTAAACTTACCATGAGTCTGAATTTGTTGACATACAGTACAAGTAAATGGTTTAATATGGATAGAAGTCATAATTTGATCTTGGTAGAAATTGATGTGAAATATCTGAGTTCATATTGAGGCAAATCTGAACCCAGTTTGTGACATTGTTGAGATCTCCTAAGGAGACACATATGAGATTACTGGAGTCTCTCTTTAGTTTGTGCAGCACAGATTTAGGCTTGTGGCCTAAAATAAGCGACCATCAGGTTCTCTTCAGACACCTTAGTCACTGTAAACATTCCTCCTCCACTGCACAAGTCCATATCTCTTCAGATGTCAGCTTATGTTTTAGTCACACAACACCCACAGATATGAAGCTGAGCAAATGCATCTGTTTCTAACGACTCGATTGTAGGCTGCTAACAAACAGCTTTGCCTCCCATGAGAACTACACCCAAAACCTTCAGTGTCTGCTCTGAAAGCAAATCTATCCATAGATGAGCAGAGAGAGATAGACAGCTTTTTGTGGAGTTTATTAAAATAAAGAAAAAAATGTTCACATAAATTTGCATAATTATTCTTAATTGCATAATTAATTAAATTCAGAGTCAGTTCAAGGTTGCATAAAATCAGCAGCAATGCAGACTTGGTATAGCCTACAACAAAACAGGAATAATCCAGAAACAAGCAAAGACAAATCCAGGTCAGGAGTTACTAATGTTTCTGACATTTAAACCTTTGCTAGAACAGAAAGAACAAGAAAAGATCTGGCCAGTTTGGATATTAAATATTATTTAATCACCGATCTTTGATCTTCTTCAAGCACTTACATGCTGTTTATTTCTTTCAGGATCCAGAAACAGTGAAAACTCTTCTGAAAGTTTGCTGTCGTGATGACAATCATGAGCCACGGTTTACTGTTTGATGCAATGGCAGTGAAGGTAAAACTGGCAAAATATCACTCCAAAAAATAATTAACATTTCATATCTCATCATATGTGACCCAGTTTGAGCACTGCAGTGAGTGTTTTGTCTAAAACAACAGTACGTCTGAACAAGGTCCTTTCCTGACTGTATAAACTTATTTTATATGACAGCAGTGTCTTTTTTGGAAACATTTCATTATTGTTTAATGTAGATCAGAATGGACAGTATTTTCTTTTAGACTTTGCCGTATTTTCTTCCACAATGCTTACCAGTTCTGCAGTACAAATGTTTATTATTGAATTATTATTTCACTTCATAAAACATTTCAAAGTCAACATGAAATCAAAATCATTCCTATTTACATTATTAATAAATATGCCTGGTCTTATTGTGCATGATTTATCAGTGCAAAAAAAAATAAATAAATAAAAAATTCTAATTAAATATTTTGTAAATATTAAATGGGTTGGCAATGCCATTTTATGTTGACTTAAATAACAATCATTTAAATGCCAAGCTCTTAAATTTTCCACATTTTTTTGATACTTATTTCCAGTAATGGAATGCATTCCATTGGCTTGTATTATAAAAAAAAAAAATTAAAAAAAATAAAAAACACTTGAATGGTGTTTGAAATCCCTTTTGCCTCCTCCTCTGCATCAAGCCAGTGAGCTTTTTATTAATAAAATGGCTTGCCTGTGGCACATCAGGGGCCGTTCATGAAAAATTCAGAGGTGTTTAGGATGACATGATCCACAGAACAAATCTCATGAATCTGCCAGCAGCCCGTGGTTAAAGTTTTGAAAACCAGTCACAGTGTTTTCATCAGTATGCTGAAATATGAGAATTAATATTCAATGATCAATTAGAAACAATACAGGCACATAAAATATATATTAGTAAACTAATAATTTAAAATGATTTTAAAATGTATTGTTTTATACAGTAATTTGGTTCTATTATGTCAGCATTAATATTTGGTGATCAATTACATCTGATAATTATCAAAGTAATGATTCAAAAATATTATAAAATTAAATTCTTGTATTTTATTTCATAATAATTTCAAAATTTTAATTTTAATTTAAATTAAATTTATATATACAATATCCATAAGAGATCAAAGAGATCCAGAGTGGTTTTCAATGACAATGTCTGTCTGTCTACAATATTGATGGAGCAGCTGTCTAGACTCTAGACAGTTGAGCTGTATGGAGGTGGTAGAGGTGAAGGTTGTTTGAAGAGCTGGCACTCCATAAAATGAATGGGAAAAGTTCCCTTACCTCTCTAAAGCTGAATTTGTTTATTTTGGAGAATGTGTTGAAATGCTGTACTTCCCCGAGGATGGACACAAAAAGACATCTTCACTATCATGCATACTAACTCCATCAACTAGAGTGAGAATTGCACATGGTCTTTAGGGATGCAGAAACTGCAAATGAAAGTTACTTGAAGCCTTTGTACTTTCATTCAAGCTTTTTTTATTTGCACCAGAGATGCCAGCACGTCACTGCGCAGTGTCTCTGTAGTGTGCACTGGGCCCAGAATTTGAGACAACATCACTGACTTTCAGTTTGAAATCATAGAGTAATTTGGCTGTACGTTACATTTACTTTTGTCTTGTTACCATTGCAACACTAGCAGTTAAAAATGTGAATTTACTGTCGGTGTTTTATGCTCCAAAAATGTTAGTTTTTGTTTGTTTGTTTGTTTGTTTGTTTGTTTTTTGTTTTTTTAAATTTTGTAAATGTAACAATAAATCTAATAATAATAATAATAATAATAATAATAATAATAAAAACCTGTTTCACAAGGTTTCAAGCAATTTTGAGGAAAAATGTCTAGATTTACCAAATTATCTTATTATGATCAAATCAAAAATGTTTATTTCTATTTACATTTATTTAAAGATATTTGCATTGTCCTTTTAATAGTAACCTAGAATCTGCATATTGTATTATATATTTATATTTTAAACTATTTATATTTTAAGCTATTATTTTTTAACTAAATCCGTATTTGTCAATTTAGGGCGAATTGAAATTCTGAAGAGATACATTTTCTGCTAATTTCTTCTGTGTTTTTTTTTTTTTGTTTTGTTTTTTTTTGCAAAGACTGCATTACTGTTATTGGGATGGGTGGACTAGAGTTTATGGCACTTTTTATGGCCTCATTTTCCTTTGTAAGGTGAAATTCTGCAAGCAAAATCTGGAATTTTAGCATGTGGAATTCATATTGGATTCAATTTGTTAAATTTTGAACATGCAATTGGCCATTATGAAGCTGCTTAGTTTGGAAGAGTGACCTCTGACTATCGCTACACTATTGATAATGGGAAGTGGACTTTTACCTGTGAAAGTTTCACTAATGTGACCTGCGCTTAAAAAATAGCTTTCTGTCAGTTAGGCTTCAAATCTTAATGTTGCTGGACAGTTGCAGTGTTCCATTAGTAAAAGCTGTTGGACACAGACTGCAGTAAATATTTGAAGCATCTTTAATGCTGCAATCAATTGCATTCTGCATTGTGTACTGATCCATACATACCCACAGGTCATTTATCACCCAAAGTGTGAAGATACCATGTGTAAGTGCTTGGCCTGAACCCCTAATGAGTTTCAAACTGGACAAACAACTGGCTTTCACAATCAGGCCTTTATTTCATTTCCCAGCTGCCCCTGTGCCATTGTTGGCCATATCCTATACAACATGACTTGAAGTTTTGACCTTTCAGAGCTCATATGCTGTGAGGTAAATATAAAATCAGCGATGTATAAATAAACTGTGATGCTGACAAATGGTTGTTCCATTAAGGTCACTGCTGCACTTAAAGGGCATTCATTAGCATTTAAATTTTTAATGGCATTGGAAGGTTGCAGCTTTAAAACAAGGACATCAATTTAGCATGTGAATTTCACAATTTACCGAACTTAACATTACTTTAAAGAATAGTTCATCCAAATAATCCAAATGTCTTTCATGAGAAAATTTTAAGAATATTGATCACTGGTTTCCATGCATTTACAACAAATTAAATATTTTATTGTGTACAAAATTCAGATAATGGGTGAGCACAGATGGCAAAGGACAAGCTGCGCCAGCCAACCAACTACCATTGAGATGAATAAAAATGCAAATGCCTAACAGGTAGCTTCTTCAGGTATTTTTGGCCCTTTTTCCCCCGTACTGAATGATACCTCAATTTAGGCTAAACCTGCAACCCTGTTTAATATAGCATTTATTTTGTATTATTTGTATCCATTAAATAATATCTTATTTGTGAATAAACAATAGCTTTTATTATATTATACCATACTATTTTTGTTTGATAACAAATTTGATCAATTTTAAATTGCTCAAATTGCATGATTTGTGAAAAAGTGGACATGTAAGCAAAGTTGTTAAAATACCACTAAGGTCTTTAGCTATTTCTATTTATGAATTCCATGCCCTCTGATTTCAGATGTGCATGCTCTCTAAAGTTCTGCTATCACCTGAACAATCATTCTTATTTCCATCTACTGTTTCAGTTATGCATATTTTATCCCACTGTTTTTGTATCAGTTTGAATGTCGAGCGAATCACATTAATTATTAATTCATATCCAATACATTATTCAACAATACATATCCAAAACTAAATTCCTCATCTTTCAGACACAAAATAACTCAAAGGCAGTAGTTGCTTGCATTCAGAACCTGTCATTTCCTTGGGAACCCACAACCCACATTAGCTTTAGCATGTTAGCTTCACAGATTTCAGATCTTGTAGCTTAATATTTTCTCAGTTAGCACTCCCATATGTTAACTGAACACACAAGTAGTACAAACTAGTATTTAAACAAATTACATTGGCTGATTTTGAAGAAGTACTGTATTGAAGTATGTTAGGCTGAAAATAAACCTGTTATGGATTTCCCCTACCTTACCCTAACTCACATGCTACTGTGGTCTTTATTCGAACCACAGCATTGAAAGGCTCAGTAGTTTTACTTGTGGTTACTAACTGTACTAGCTGTACACTTAAATTATTGTTGCTATATGGTTCTTTTTCACAAGATTATGTATATATTATGTATTAACGATTCTATTTGAGTCATAATGCTTAGAGAACGGAGACTTGAAAATGACAACCACTACTTTACATGTTTTGGCTAGACAAAAGTGTTTCTGTGCGATCCAGAGCTTCCATTGTTTAGTTTTTATAGTTTTATTTTCCTTTGGTTTTCTTCATCAGTTCATAAGAGATGAGTTGTATCTGGCAGCGCTCACATTCAATTTAGGTCAATTCACTGACCTACTTTAAACTGTACAATGATAATTACACATGGCAGTCTTAACGAGACCAGCGTTTCCTGATCATGAAAGGCGCTTGTGTGTGTGTTTGTGTGGCATTGCACGTTCTTGATCTGGTGTGAAATTAATGTTTCTTTTAAAACACCCTCATTAAATGTATAGCCATGGATAAAGCGCTGCATGCCAGCTTTGATTTGCTTAATGCAGGAGACGTAGGATGGTGTAGAGGAAAGGATGTGAGTTATTTGACCTCGCTAATTTTCTGACAGAGTATTTTCGAGGATGGTTGAAAGACCACGGGCAATGATTTAAACTTGTTACGCCCTAATTTGTATTCGACCCACAGTCTGTCATATTCGTATATAGTTGTTGACTGTTCACGGCTGACAGAGAAATCATTCCACACCATAATATTTATACATTTTTATGACAGTAGTGATGAAGATACATGAGGCACTTTCCAAGAATAGCATCCCATTCCAATTTTGCCATTTAAGTCCTACTTCAGTAGTCCAGTAGTTGAAAGTATCCAACAATTAATTATGTCATAATGTTATAATTTTGGCATAATCTGATGAATTGCCAAAAAAAAAAAAGTAATTTAATTTTTTTTTTTAATATTAATTTTTATTTTATTTACTTTTTAAAAGAAAATAAATTATTGTATTTTTTGTTTAATTAATGTTGTTAAAAAATAATTAAAATCACATTGAGTTTTAAAATTTATTCAGACATTATATCGCTTTCAATAATAAATGCATAGCTCAAGTAAAATAAATAGTAAACAGAACAACTTGTTATAGTTAATTTGACATTTTTTAAAGAGTTTCATTGTCTATTTTGTGCCTTATTTGTGGAAAGTGCTATTACAAATGTGCAGCCAATTCATTATTGAAGAGACTCAGCAGTTTTAAATGGCAAATGTTTATTCAAACACTGATACAGCACAGTTTTTCTTCATCTACCCTGTTACTGGAGTAAAACAGAACCATGTAACGATAGAAACTAACTGTATTCTCAAAGGGGACATACATTAACATTATTTTTCTGTCTGGTCGCTGCACCATTAACATGTAACATCACTGTAACAGCTTCGACTGGATTCATTCGTATCCAAACTGAACCTCACGTCACTGTGTCGATGACAGTTACACAGAGTGCTAAAGAGTAAAACGTTCCTCAGAAAACACAAACTGCTACCAGCATGCTTAATGCATTTCTAAAATCGTTAGCGCACATTAACGGGTATCCAAACAATCTCTCGACATGTTAGAGATAACATACAATGTATTCTGGTGTGACTTTATCTATAAAGATTGTCAACAAGTCATTTATATTCAGTATAAATAATCACATACGCAGCTGCTACACAAATGCATAATTTACAAAAAGGAAACCAAAAATAAATGTGAAATATCAAACTACCATGCACTGGCTACAGCTGTGCTGAAAGAGTTTGTGGTTTATAAGAATACAGACTTCTATAGAAATGTTTCAAAACTGAATCTTCCCTTTAAAATACCCTTTGGCACATTAATTTACAGTTTATAAAAGGTTACACAGTAAATTATCATGGAATTAAATGTCACTGCTGTAGTTTTTAACAGCTAAGATGGCACTAGATTCAATGAGCCACTTCTCACTCATTGCAAATCTCTTTGTGAACAGTAAAGCCATTTTAATTTTTTTAGTGTGCAGCTACACACTAAAAAAATTATATAAAACATTTAAATGTATATAAAATATTTAATATGACTGTTTGGCCTAAAAAGCTGGAGCTCACAGTGGAATAACCACAGTTAGAAAATCAACGTGGAATATCGTTTTGCTACTAATGCAGCTAACTTTAAAATAACTATGAGAAAATCAGCATTATTTGAAGGAAAACAAGTAAAATTAATTTTGTTATGCAAATATACATTTGAGAAAAGAGTGGAAGATAGACATTAGGTGCAATAATAATGTTTTTTTTTTTCACAATAATAGTCTTAAATGGAAGTATCTCATTAGTATTCATTGGTATTTGTACATAAAATGTAGTTCTTTTTTTCTCTTTTGGATTGACACTGATACATACAATATTATGTGTCTAATAAAATATACATGAATGTGCATTTTACGTGCAAATTTCTACAGATACAGTACATACAGTATGTAAAGTATTTGTATTGCAAGTAGTAAACATGAAGTGCATGTCGTTGTATGACTATCATTTGCTACAGAGAATATTCTAAGCACTTATGGTCATACGAAATTTCAAATGACAGTTTTCAGAAGAGTGCCCTGCGCATTTTTTTTCTATTTTCTCCTTAACGTTTTGTTTTTACATTACGTTCTCAGAATTGGGCAGCACCAATTTTAAAGGTTATTTACAGAATACAAAAATAAGAGTTTCAGCTAGCATAGTTATCAGTGTATGAATAAGTGGAAGTATGACTATATGGAAAATCTTTTAAGATATATGAGATGTTAAATACTTAAATACAGTGGTGCAGTTCAATCTTGGCATGGTCACAGTTCCAACTTCACAGTGTTTCACCAAAAGGTAAGACCATTTCCATATGATATACTGTCATATGTTTACAATGTCGTTATCACAAAACTAAACAAAATTCTGACCAAAACCTGGATTTTGTGCTTTTCTTGCTGCCATATAATTTTAAGTCAGTGAATTCTCTCATGCATAACAGGTGATGCCATTGGAGATGTGTAAAATGTAGCATATGTGTCTACACAACACCCAACCTCTTCTGGTTTCTTCATTTTTTTTTTTTTTTTGTGTCAATAATTACTGACTACTCTTTGAAAACTGGGGTGGTGGATGTTCCCTTGTAAAAAATATTCCTGGTATTGTCTGGACTGTTTCCTCTTTCAGGGATAAGGATCCTGGTTTTTCTGCGCAAGCTCGAATCACGACTCTCAGGACCAGATTCAGTCATTTCCAAGGGAGTGACCCGGATGGTGGAAATGGTCTGGTTGGGATGGTGGTCACCTCCTGCTGTAGATAAAGTAGGGACAGTTGGTACTGCGACGACTTTAGGAGCATTAGAGCCATTCTTCTTTCTGTCCGTAGAACTGTTCCCATTCCTAACGGATTCTGAGCTCTCCGAGTCTCGATTCAAGTCATTGAGCTCAAATGAGTGTCTGAAGCTGCTCTGGGACTTCCACGTCCAGGAGCCACTTCCATCCGTGGAGTGCGCATGCACCAGGGGTCGGCCATTCTCTGGATGGGCTTCCACCCGAATGATGGCTCCAGTGCTGCCTTGACCTCCAGACTCCTCAGTTAGGCTCTTGTAGCGCTGCAGAGGTGCAGTGGAGCTGGTGTGGCTGCTGCTCTCAGAACTGGGAGAGCTCCCCTGCAGGAGACCTTGCTGCTTGGACATTGCAATGACCTGCATGATGCGTGGCTGGCCATTAGAGTTAGTCCTAACCACTGGTACCTCCCCACCCTTCTCCCCAGTCCTCTCCATGCTTTTAAGCCATTTGTCACGGGTGTTACTGGTATTTGGCAAGCCACCCATGTTCTCTTGTGTCTCCTCTGGGATGTGCACCAGCTGCGAGGAACCAGGTCGAGACTGCATGGGTATCCGAGCACCACCAGCAATTCCACTGGGGTTGCTTGGTAGTGTTGTACTTCCAGTGGCCATTTTTAGGTATGGGGTTCCAGGTCCCTGATGTTCACCGTTGATTCCCACAGCTAAGGGTTCAGATTTGCAGCGGATGTCCATGCTGTTTGGAGGGGACTGTCCTGGTCCGCCTTCCATGGCATGCAGGGAGTGTTTATGGTTCTCGTTCTTAATCTTCCACTGCATCAGCAGCTGCTTCGATCGACTTGAATCTACCGAGGAGGTGTGGATGGTGGCGTTGCGGAAAGCAGACTCATCCATGGCAGGCGTATGTACTCTGGGCAAGGTGTTGAAGGTCACCATGTTCTCCTTGTGTGGAGTACTGCGGGTGATGACCTCCACATCTCCACTTGGTCTTTTCAGGCTGCTAAGAGATCCAGCCTGGTGGTGTTGAGTATTGCGATGCAGGATGCCCTCGGAGCAGGAAGATGAGAGACCGTCACTGCCACTGCTGCTCTTGGCAGTTAGATGGTGACCTTGCTGGCAAAGGTCAGTCATAGTTCGATGAGAATCGCGAATGTGAAGCTGACTTGTCTGTTTCTCCTTGCTCGGTTGGAAGTTTCCTACAGCAAACAAACCCTGGATGGACAAAACACAGTATTTCAATTGTATTTCTTAACATACTTAAAGGGTTAGTTCACCCCAAAATAAAAATTCTGTCATTAATTGCTCACCCTCATGTTGTTCTAAACCCGTAAGACCTTTGTTCATTTTCGGAACACAAATTAAGATATTTTTGATGGAATCTGAGAGCTCTCTGACCCTCCCATCGACAGCAACGCAACTGTAATGTTCCCAGGTATAGAAATGTAGTAAGGACAGCGGTAAAACAGTCCATGTGACATCAGTGGCTCAACTTCAATTTTGTTACGTCTTCCGCCATTTTGGAGAGTACCCAAGAACGTAATCAACATAATCAGCATTGTTTACGTTCGGGGAGGGGGAAGCACGTGCATGAACGTAATCGGCATAATCAGCGTTGTTTACGCTTAGGGTAAAACGTGCGTATACGTTGTGATTCTCTCCAAAATAGCAGAAGACAGTAACTCGGGCGAGAAGAATTGTTGAATAAAGTTATTTCCCTGTTGAAAAAAAACAGCATATGCTGGTTAGATATGTTTTGAAGCATGGCTGCTGGTTTGAGCTGGTTTAAGCTGGTCATGAGCAGTGTTGGGCACATTACGTTAAAAAGTAATTAATTATAGTTACTAGTTACTTCTCACAAATAGTAACTGAGTTAGTAACTGAGTTACATCATTATAAAAGTAATTACCAGGGAAAGTAACTATTGCGTTACTTTAAAAAAAATAAAAATAAAAAATTCAAATGTCAAATAACTTGGATGCCCCAATATTAAATATGTTAAATTAATGAAATGGACTCTAAATAGAATAAATTATTATTATAAAACATTGTACATTAATCTACACTATTTATCCACTGACACTTAGCATCAGTCAGTCAGTCAAGCATTATAATATGATATTATGATAATTTAGCATTATATGATGATAGAACTTTAGCAATTAGAATAACCAAGTATGAATGCATATTTGTCATGTTGACTGAACTTAGGACTGGTGGTGGTGCTTAAGATGTTGTTTGTCATTTAGTGTTTCTATAAAAAAAAAGGGGGAAAAATTGATAAGATAAAACTACTACGAATTCTACTACTAATAACAATATAAAAAGCGCTAAGCGGTTGTCTGCGTTCGCTCGAATTGATTTGCTGAAATCAAGACAGGGATGATAATAGGTGAGCGCCAGCCAATGAGATTGTCGTTTGCGCATTAGTTCCACCCACTACCAGAGAACCCGGCAGTTCTTAAAAGCTGAAGAATTCCAAAGGAACTCTGTTATTTTGACAGGAAAATACAACAAAGAATATCGTTTACATATAGCGTGTCAATTCTGCATGTTATGAAAGACTCTCTTGCTCTGTATCTTTCTTTGCGTGTGTGAGACAAAGCGACGGCGAGCTGTGCGCATTCAAACTACAGTTTACGTTACGTCAAATACAGCTACACTGCGCATCCATTCACATGAACTGAAAATAAAATTATAATAATATTATAATAAATTATAGTAACGCCGTATTTTATTGTCAGTAACGGTAACGGCGTTGTAACGGGGGAAACCGTTACAACGCATTCCCATCACTGGTCATGAGCTGGTTTAAGCTGGTCCTAAGCAACTAGCTCCTGCTCAGGACCAGCGCATGACCAGCTAAGGACCAGCTTTTTTTCAACAGGGTTTTGTTTTCTTTGCGCACAAAAAAAGTTCTCTTGTAGCTTTGCAAAACTGAAGTTGAGCCACTGATGACACATGGACAGTTTTACCGATGTCCTTACTACGTTTCTGGACCTGGGAACATTGCAGTTGCGTTGCTGTCTATGGGAGGGTCAGAGAGCTCTCAAATTCCATCAAAAATATTTTAATTTGGGACATGTTCCTGGATCAATATTCTTTTTGGTCCTGGAACAACTTTTCTGTCAACTAGTTCGATTTTAGGTTTAGGGTTAGGCATACGGCTTGAGTTTGGAGCATGAAAAAATGTCTGATTCCCTCTGACTTTAGGGCAGTGTTAGAGCTTGGCTTACGATTGTTTGATGGGAATGTTGTTCCAGAACTAACAAAAGTCTGATCCAGGAATATGTCCTAGTTAACTAAATTATGATGTCCATGTTTTATGTTGTAGACATGCAAGTAAACTGCATTTCCAAGACACTTTGTTTTGTGAAATTTATTTAAAATGCTATTAAATATATGATAATCTGCTTATATTCATCTCACTAGGTAAACAGCAATGCCCCCTCCTAGCAGGAAGCCCAGGTAAACGTCAATGGCGTGGTTCTTGTGCTGAATAATGCGGGTTAGGCCACATATGATGGCAGAGATGATGAAGGAGAACACCAGAAGAGGCTTCAGCAGTTTGGATGAGTCGGTCAGCGTGCTGTTGAAATACATCTGCACAAGAAAAAGATGATCAAGATCACAGATGTTTTGTGATGTTTCTAAACCAAAGCGGAATCAGGTAGGGAGCCAGAACCATAACATTTGCACTGAAAAAAAATTTATATACACTGATAATTATAAGAATCTTCAAACCAAATTAATTAACCACAGGGAACATGATTCAGCTGATTGAGTGTTTCATTATTGCTACACCACTGAAGTGCATTTTGTGACTTGGTAAACCCCAGAGTCGTGAGATGGTTGGTACGGTTCCCAGAGACATGAGTCACCATCTACTGACTCAAGATTATTAGACTGACTGTACATAAGATGACAATGTGCTCTTTTATCAGTGAAATTCATAGGCGCTTTAAGCAAAACCACACTGAGTATATCAGCTCATTATAAATAACAGATTCTTTGTTTTATATAATGAATCAACTGAGCTTCAGGAAGGCGCTATATAGACTGAAAACCACACTTTGAAATCAATTTTTTTCTCTAGGTTTGATATTAAAACTTAAATAGACATGCATTAAATGACCTGCCACCTACCAGTAAAGGTGTTAATACTTTACACAATTTTAGCTCTTTATGTATAAGTGGCGTAAGATTGTGCATGTAAACACACACTCTTAGGATGTCTAGAATACCCAATTTATAATTCCTTATGCAAATCTAAATGGCTTTACCGGCATTCTGTTAGCTTATATAATGTGCACATAGTTCACGACAAGAATAAAAAAGAGAAAAATGTAAAGACTCAAATGTATTCCTACCCTCAAATGGACCATTACATACAAACACATAAAAACACACACACACACACACACACACACACACACAGCTCAAAGGGGCCAACACTCCATTTCGCTACTTTATCAAGCTCCACTAAACTGCATGAAGGCATCTGGATGTTGCTGCACAAATTACAGTGGAGAGCTGTTGTCCTTTTATCCACACATCAGGGTCAGTTTTTCACAGAAGGTGACACGAGTGCAGCTCCATTTTTTATCGGTCTCTAACAACACAGTGAATTGAAAGTGCCTGAATGCTTCTGAATGACTGACTTTTACTCACCGAGACATACACGGCAGCAAAGGATGCCAGCGTTGCATGCTGTGATGGGAAGGATTTTCTGAAATAAATGAAAGCAATTGCAATCAACTCTGTCATCAAAGGAAAAAAAAAATACAGCAGACGCATTTGAAATACAGCACCTCTCTTCTAGATGCATATTGTCATATTGAGTTTATATGCGGTTGCTGTAGAGTGTTAGGGGTGGTTTCTAGTGTGTTGCTGTATGGTTGGTATAGGGTGATTTTTAGTGCGTTGCTATGTGGTTGCTAGGATGTTAAAGGTGGTATTTAGTGTATCTTTGCAGTTTCTAGGGTTGAAAGGGGTGGTTTGTAGTGCACTGCTATTTTAGATCATAGATACGACTTAAAGGAGACCTATTATGTCCCTTTTTACAATATGTAATACAAGTCTCAGGTGTACCCAGAATGTGTCTGTGAAGTTTCAGCTCAAAATACAGATCATTTATTATATCATTTTAAAAAAAGCATATTTTGAGTGGAAGCAGAAACATGCTGTTTTCGTGCATGTCTCTTTAAATGCAAATGAAATGCTGTTCCCTTTCCAGAATAGGGTTACACCTTTAAAGCTGTATCTCAGATATTCTGCCAAAAAAAATCTGTTTGGTTTTGATTATCATGTATATTGCACTGAAATCATGCGTTTTTAAGCCATATCAGTTTAAACTTCTGATATAGTTTTCTGAGCTCGTTTTTTCACAAGCTTGCAGAGAAAGGCTTACAAAAAAAATAAATAAAATAAAAAATACTGGGTTGCTCTTTATTACATTTCCTGGGTTGGTAGATGCATTAGGGACCTGATTATAGCACTTAAACATGAAAAAAGTCTGAATTTCATTATGTGTCATGTCACCTTTTTTCATGTTTTTATTTGAAAATCTAATTACAGTTCTCTTCTCACGATTAAACTTCATTCATAAATAAATAAACGTTCACAGTCTCCTCTTAAGCAGGAAACCATCATAGAAAGCTCTGCTACGACCGCATATACTATATTATCTCTGACACACAGTAAATAAAAGAGTCTGAAGAAAAGATGCAATGTACCTCCACATTATTTACACTTTCAGATCTTGAGGCATCATATTATACTTGCTGGTCTACAACACGTCCAACTCAGTCTGACAGTGAGTTCCCGAATCATCACAACAGCGAATCTCTCCAGACAGAGCTGGAGTTATAAACGGGGTAAACGGTATTTGTTTCAGTGTACTGTATCCTCAGAAATTCATAAGCCACTTCAGTACTTCATTATTTAGTGAATCTACACTAGTGAAGAAATGGTCCACAGCCTCATCTGTTCCCTTGAAAACCAACCTTGTTAAAAATTACATCAAAAGCTATTCCTTTAATCTACAGCCTCTATTCTTAGGCTGCACTGAGGCTTGGCTCTAATCCATGCAGGCTCTTGTGCCTGTTTCGTTTGTACAAATCCCTGAGTATCAGGAGTTCACACTTGAGTAATATTTTTAAAGATTTTTTTATCAACTTGTCTGTATCAGCGGGTGTTAAGATAATCTATGTTTCACATGACTGTGGCAGTGTTAATCCAACAGAGATCTAGGTCCCCGTTCGCCATGAACCAAGAGCCGTACCTGCCGGCGTTGATGACAGCAGCGTCAGATCCTGAGCAGATGTCCTCCAGGATGAAGAAACTTTCATCACAGGAGGTTTTGAGGTGAGTGTAGTTGGGCTTGCAGACAGTCAGGAAGTAGGGGGTGGGGTAACCTGTCGACAACTGGATGATGTCGGTAATCAAAGCCGTGGCGCATAATCCAAACACATGAACACCTGAAAGGAAAAAGACAATGAATGTGATGCACTGATATTTATCTAAGTTGATAAATATATTGGCTGATATTACCAATGCTATCTCGCGGCCAATTTATATGTATTTTATGAGGTCGCTAATTCGTACGAATTTGTATGACCTCACTCGTACGTTTTTGTCCGATTTCTGTGACGGTTAAAGGAATAGTTCACCCAAAAATGACAATTTTGTCATTAATTACTCACCCTCATGTCGTTCCACATCCGTAATACCTTCGTTCATCTTCTGAACACAAATTAAGATATTTTTGATGAATTCCGAGAGATCTCTGACCCTCCCATAAACAGCAAGCATACTACCACGGTCAAGGTCCAGAAAGATAGCAAGGACATCGTTAAAATCAAAATGTCCACGTGACATCAGCGGTTCAACCGTAATTTTACAAAGCTTTATTAAACAATTTATCTCTTCTGCATCACCCTGGCGCCATTTTAGAGCGTATCCACTGAACGTAAACAACGTATGCTGTTCTGTGTCAGCCGCACCACACGCTTTGATCTGAACGAAAACAACGTATCCGTGTGGTGTGGCTGACACAGAACAGTATACGTTGTTTACGTTCAGTGGATACTCTCTAAAATGGCGCCAGGGTGACGCAGAGGAGACAAATTGTTGAACAAAATTGTTATTTTTGTTTTCTTTGCACACAAAAAGTATTCTCGTAGCTTCATAAAATTACGGTTGAACCACTGATGTCACGTGGATTATTTTAACGATGCCCTTGCTACGTTTCTGGGCCTTGATCGTGTTAGGATCCTTGCTGTCTGTACAGGGTCAGAGATCTCTTGGAATTCATCAGAAATATCTTAATTTGTGTTCAGAAGATGAACGAAGGTCTTACGGGTTTGGAACGACATGAGGGTGAGTAATTAATGACAGAATTTTCATTTTTGGGTGAACTATCCCTTTAAGTTTAGGGGCGGGATTAGGTGTGGTCCTTCCTACGAATTTGGCACCTCGTAAAATACGTACCATTTTTCACAAATCGTATGAATTCGAACAAGTGAGTTTGTACAAATTCGCATGAATTAGCCACCTTTTCAAAAATGTACGAATTACCGTGAGATCGGGTTGATAATACATAAACTATTTTTTGTGTGAAAACTTCAAAAGAGAAAAATGTACAGTCAAACCAAAATTTATTCAGACACCTTCAATATTTCTCACATTATCACAGTTTATTCAGAGTTAAACTGTGTCAGAACAAATTCATCTTGATAATGTCAGACAACTTTGATAGAAAGGTATGTAATGAATTAGGTTGAATAGCTGTCAGCTGTTAAATTTAAGTACACAATTAGTTAATATCAATTTAGGTCAACCAATTACCAAGCAATGCTTAATTTTGTTCAGTCTATGGTGTAAAAAGGTTGCATTAGCAATTAAAGAAAAACACTTAAGCAAAACATGGTCAGGTCAAAGTGTGAATAATTTTTGGTCTCAATTTTTTTTTTTTTTTTTTTTTTTTTTATCAATTTTACTGGTAGTCATCATTCCACAATATTCTGGTCAAAAAAAAAACCTCTACATTCCATGTGGGCCCTAATCACAGGTAACAGAATAAAGACTATTCAGGAGTGAACGAAAGATATATCTACAAGAAATGTGACCTACCCACAAACCTGACACCTCGCCGGACGAAAGAGTTAAAGTTGCAGCCCGCGGCGTTGATATCGGCTTCAGCTCCTCCTCTGCACTGCGCTCGGGACAGACAGCAGAACAGAATCCCCTCTCCGATCATGATCTGTGGACATGCAACACACCAGGTCAGAGGTGGAAGTGGATCAAATGTTCAGGATATCTCTCCTCTCAGATTGCACTCAGCGGTCTCATACTAACTCTTCAAGAGGTTCTTTTACCGTGACAAAACACAGAAACTCTGAAGTGAAGCTACAGATGCCTTTAAACAGAACCGCCATAATGTCCTTGTCTACTTGTAAATGCACACTTTTGATGAGCCATAATGCAATCAGCTCTCACTTTGGTTGAGAGAGCGGTCGTTTTGATCATCGCACACTTATGTATTAATGCCCATCTTAAGCAGGGCTGTCAGTGTGCATCAAAGACACATCCATCCTTAATCTGCTCCAGATCTGTCCCCGGTGTTTCACCTCCCTGTCTTCTGAAAATCACGCACCCACTGACTTCTGCATAAATAGCAGGGCTGTGAAGTGCTGCTTTCATGGAGATGAATCATTTCAGCTCAACTGGTCACAAGCTTTGTAAAACCTTGTTTGGGTCCTTGGTCCCTTCTCTCCAAGCTTCTGTAACCTTCACCATTTAACCACATTGAAGGAGAATGGCATAGTTAGGTCTGGGCATTTTTTAAATTAAAATAGATTTGAATACTTAATATATAAACTCATTATAATTTATAGCTATATAATATAGTCATTGTATATTTTTAAATTGTTAAATATTATATATAATATAGTAATATATAATACTATATATTACTATTTTAAATAAAAAATAAATAATAGAAATAAGAATCTAAAATATTTATTACAAAATCTCATATTTATTATATAATTGAATTATTATATATAGTTTATTTTATATATATATATATATATTCATTTATATTCATTTATGAGGCGTTTCAGGACTGCTCTGACGTGTCTGACATGTTCCTCACAGGTTTCGGAGTAAATCAGGATGTCGTCGATGTAGATAATTACCCATTGGTTCAGCGTGTCTCTGAAAACGTCAGTAATGAATGCCTGGAACACTGAAGGACTATTGGACAGCCCGAACGGTATAACAAGATACTCATAGTGCCCCGTAGTGGTGGAAAATGTCGTTTTCCATTCGTCCCCTTCACGAATGCGGATGAGGTTGTAGGCACAACAATGGTCCAGTTTGGTGAAATATCTAGCTCGTCTGAGTTGTTCGAGGGCTGCGGGAACGAGTGGTAGAGGGTAACGGAACTTGCTGGTGATGTCGTTGAGAGACCGGTAGTCGATACAGGGATGAAGACCTCCATCTTTCTTCTTGACAAAGAAGAACCCTGCCGATGCGGGTGACGTGGAGGGACGGATGAAACCCTTGGCGAGCTCCTCCTCAATGTATGATTTCATAGCCTCTGCCTCCGGTTGTGACAGCAGAAAGACTCTGCCCTTGGGAGGTTGTGATCCTGGGAGGAGATCTATGGCACAGTTGCTGGCTCGGTGAGGAGGTAAGTGCAATGCTTTAACTTTGCTGAAGGCTTCGGCTAGATCTTGATATTCGCTGGGTAATGGGTCTTTCAAGGAAGTCTCACTCCCCATCTTGACAGGCATGCTGCGGAGACAATTTTGAAGGCAGAAGTCTGACCATTGAATGATTTGTTTCTTAGTCCATGAGATAGAGGGGTTATGCTGCTCCAGCCATGGAAGGCCGAGGATGATGGGGTTTTGTGGAGACTGGAACACAAACAGGCGGATGGTTTCAGTGTGGAGGAATCCGGTACTCAATTGGAGATTTTCAGTGGTGAATTGAATGCAACCGGAGCCCAGGGGTCGGCCATCTAGCGCTGCGACTGCCAAGTGAGAGTCACAGGGAACATGAGGGATATTATTATTTTTAGCGAATGACACATCAATGAAATTTCCTGCAGCACCTGATTCGATCAATGCTACCGTATCCATTACCCTTCCATTGATCTCCAGAGTAACTGCAATCTCTAAACTGGTAGCAGATTTAGAAATTACACTCACCGCAGCAGGGTTGCGAGATGGACGAGTGGGACAGGATGCTCGTAGATGTCCAAGCAATCCGCAATACAAGCATAAACTCTGTCGAATGCGTCTGTCTCTCTCCTCCTCGCTGATGCGTGTCAAGCCAATGTGCATGGGTTCTACGTCGGAGTATGCTGCTGAGGGTACAACGGGGAATGCGGGCAGACAGTTGGTGCGACGAGAGCGGAGGAGGTTGTCGATCTTGATGGAGAGCTCGATGAATTGTTCCAGTGACCTTCCCTCGTCACGACAGGTGAGTTCGGACTGTAGCTCCATATTCAAGCCTTTACGGTAATGAAGTTTGAGGGGATCGTCTGGCCACCCCGTCTGAGCTGCGAGAGTGTAGTCAGCCGCCGAACCCCTTCCTTGACAGAGAGACAGTAGTTGCTCACCAGCCTCCTTTCCTCCAGCGGGGTGCTCGAACACCTCCTTGAACCATTGAATAAATGCCCTGAACGAAGGGAAGGTTGGTCTATCCTCGCTCCACACCGCGGTGGCCCAATCCAGCGCTCTCCCCGAGAGAAGTGAACACACAAATGCGATGCGACTCTCATCTGTAGGGTACAGCATGGGTTGTTGGTTGACAAACATTGAACATTGGAGTAAGAAGCCCTTACATTTGGTTGGAGAGCCGTCAAATTTCTCTGGGAAGGCGAGACGAGGGCTAGCAGTGGTGGAAGTGGCGTGTGCTTGACGCGGGCTGGGAGGTGGAGACGAAGCGCTTGTAAAGTCTTTACCAGTTCTTCGGTTACTGAGGTCAGCCGGTTGAGCTGTTGTTGGTGTGTGGCCATGACCGATGCTTGGACAGAGACCTCGGTGGTGAAGTGGTAGAATGCTGCTGGATCAAAGTCTGGCGAAGTCTTCTATAACGAGGAGTCAGTGGCGTTAGGATCCATGTGCAGCTTTATTAAAACAGGATGCAAGTCAAACAGGCAGAATTCAATCACGAGCTTCAAACACAACGTAGATAGGGCAGAATCAAAGTCAGAGTTCGGGCTGAAGATCAGGGCTGGCGGCAAACACCCAGGATAATCAAATGACAAGGGAGGTTGAATCAGAGAAGGCAGGCGGCAGAGAATCAGAGTCCAGTAAATAGTCCAGGTCATACACGGGAGAAACGCTCAGAAATGTTTGCATGGCAAGACAAGACTTCGCAATGAGGTGACTGGGAGAACAGCTTAAATGGACCAGAGTCAATATGAAACATCTGTGCAGGTAATCAGCCATAGGTACGGGGTATTATGGGAATTGGAGTTCGTCACAGTTAATACTCAGGTGACGGTTCCCTCTGGTAACGATCGGAGGGAGCCACAGAATCTGAATTCGTGACACACACACACACACACTTTATATATTACTATATTAAATATTAAATAATTAATATAATTACTGTATTAAATAATTAAATAAATCACAATAGATACATATTATAATTATTATATTAAATAATGGAAACAAATATTTAATATAAATCAATGAATTACTATGTATTATTATAATTATATATTAATAGTTATTATTATAATTATTATGTATAATTCTTTTATATACACACACACACACACACACACACACATATTACTATATTAAATAATTAAAATATAATTAATATAATTACAATATTAATATAATTATATAATTACTAATATATATATATATATATATATATATATACAAACACACATATATATATATACACACATATATATATATATATATATATATATATATATATATATATATGCACACACAGTTGTATAAATTATATAAATTGTATAATATAATTTTAATTCAATAATTACATATAATAACACAGTATATTGTATATAACTTCTATGTATTTGTATGCTTACTTGTTCATTTATTACAGCTGGCAATCTTCTAAATTGCATAGGTCGCCAGGTGAGGAGTTTAAATCCCAGTGGGATCATGGGATTGATATCAGCTGTGCTCTACGCTCCGGCCTGGTGGGGGAGGTGCTAAGGATACGATCTAAACATTGGCAAGACCATGTGCCACACCGTGACCTGAATCAGATCCCAGGAAGCCCGCAGATTCCACCATCCCATCCCATCTGACCAGCTCAGCCTCACAGACACTCATATTGTGTTATGACACCTGGAGGAACCACAGGATGCCTCAATGCCTGCAGTCACTTCCTGCCTGATGCTAAATCTGGCCTATGTAGGTAAACAGATTGTAGCCCAAAAATGGGCTAAAGAAAGGATGGAGTGGGTCATTATTAATGACTGTCTTTACCTGACAGCCTAAATGTGTTTTCAGACACACATTACTGTGCATTTTTATGCAGCTGAACACGTTGGGGTAAGATGCAAACGTGGTCAGAGCTCCCGATGTCTGCAACTCAAACTGAATTATTTAATTACCTAAAATTGCTAGCATGGTGGTCACATGCTGCAGAGAACAGTACATTAGGTGTCTTTGTAATGCTAGTCGTTTTAGTCATTCAGTCAAGTGCTTTCTGTTTCTCTTTCCTGTAGGAATAAAAAAAATCACATTTTCTGCAACAATTTTTTTTTTCTCTTCACACGTCTCCCCTGTACTTTCAGAAGAGAACAACATCACAAACAGTTCAGATTTGCAAAGTCTGCAAAAGAATGTCAGAGATTTCAATATGAACTCAAGGCCAGTTCATCTATCTTTTTTAGTTTTATTGCTCTATACTCAAGTGTTTCTGCAAGCTTTGTGAAAGTAAAATTAAAATTAAAAGTTAAGACCTTTTTAAGACCAATTAAATAAAATGTAAAGAAAATTATTAAAGAAAATTTAAGGGTGTTCTCTAAGGAGAATAAGTTGTATTAGCAGTACTTCAAAGTTAGAAGATGCTTCCAAACTTATGTTTCTTTTTAAGAAAGAAACACCCCCACCTCCACCCCCCACCACAAAAAAAATAAATAAATAAATAATAAATAATTTTTAAAAAAGAAACAACCAAAACACCATTTCTTCATTTTGCATCTCAAGCAAATGCATTTTGATTTAAGGATGTTTAGATGTTTAGATATTTGTACTGGATAACAAGGCAAAACATTTCTTGCAGTGCATGGAACACTGAATGCAATGATTTTATGAATTTAGGATTTTTCACTCCAAACCAAGACCTTTTAAGGCCTTAATTTGTGGAAGGGCAAATTTTTAAGATGCAGAAACACTTCCAAAAAAATTCTAAAACTAAGTTACTTTAATGAAACATAATACCTCCTATGTAATTAAAGAGCAATAAAAAACAATTCAGTTTCCTTCTGGGTGTATTTAGATGCTATTTTACTAGAGATTTTATTTATTGCTTTGATTGCTTTTGATTCGTTAATATGATATATCCAATTTAATATAAATGTTTCTTTGCCTAATGATACAATTTGAGTGCTCATCTAATGAAAAATAAAAAATAATAAAAGTAAAAGCAATGACTTGATAAATGTTTATGACCTTAATATAAAAATGCCTGCAGAGTGTTTAGAAAATTTGCCAAGTGTAAAGATGATCTCAGTCTGTTTATGTCTTCTTCAGAACAGAGTAACTATCATCTACAAATAAGTTCAGAGGATCAGAAAGACGAGAATCACAACCAGCTCATTACCGCCAAGTGCCCATTAGCATTTGCGAAACCATTTAACCATCCTGTCATTTCTGAGACAACAGCATAATCTGCCCTAAGAACTGAATTTGAGTATGAAATAATCTGACTTTCCATACGAGTGAACAACCAAACTATCATAAATCCACAGTAAAGCCTAATGTGAAACTGCACTCATCTGCTCCAGGACTGGCAGTTAACCGGAGGACCTTGCTAGGTAGAAGACGAGAAAAGCAAATTCACTGTGTCATTAGGGCATCCTCAGAGGGCCGGCAGCCGTTCTGGCAGCGTTGTGATGCACCGAAGGTGTCATAAAGTTGAGAAGAGAAAGATGCTATCTGACAACTCACTGCTCATGAAGTAGTGTGAACAAAAACTCTTTGGGTATTTGAGCTATTCGTGCGTGAACTTTCTTTTCTGTATTGTTTCAGATGAGGCCAGTTGGTGTGTGTCAGCTGTGATAATAGACCACAGGCTAACTGTATAAATTTCTCCAAGTAGGACATGCTCCTGCATTCACATCCTAGTCGGTCCTGGAACATTCCTGTCATTGACTTATTAGGTTTTTTTTTTACACATTTAGCAGTGTAAAATGCATATTTATGCGCATAACAGTATATTCTACTTTTAGCATTGTTGGCTGTCTGTGAAACGATTAAAAAGTCTAAACACATTTTCTGCTAATTTGTTTTGTTTTCTGTACAATCATTCTTAGAGACTGTCTTGGATTAATGTATACACACACTATTGTTCCAAAGTTTGGGCTCAATTTTTTAAAAGGTTTTTTTTTTTTTTAAAGTCTTTTATGCTCACCAAGGCTGCATTTATTTGATCAAAAATACATTAAAAACAGTAATATTCTGAAAAATTATTATAATTTAAAATAACCATTTTCTATTTCAGTATATTTTAACAATTTTTTTAGTAATGGCAAAGCTGAATTTTCAGCATCATTACTCCAGTTTTCATTGTCACATGATCCTTCGGAAATCAGTGTAATATGTTGATTTGGTGTTCAAGAAATATTGATTTATTATTATTATATTATTATTAATTTATCATTATATCCAAATTGCCGTTTGACTGCAGCTTCAAAGAGCTCTACACGATCCCAGCCGAGGAATAAGGGTCTTGTCTAGCGAAACAATCTGTCATTTTCTAAGAAAAATACAAATGTATATACTTTTTAACCACAAATGCTCATCTTGCACTAGCTCGACCTCACGCATTACGTAATCACGCAAGCATGACGTAGACGGAAGTACACAGTGTTTACAAAGCGAATGTGCAAAGAAATTAAAATGTTTTTTTACAAAAAAAAAAGGTAAAACAACGATGTTGGATGATTTTGAAGTTGGCAAAAATTGGAGAAAATTAGATGGAGTTTTTTAGCCCTACCCTACCTTTCTTAACCGAAGTTCACAGACGAAGAACTAACCATGCCTGACTTTTCCAAAGTGATTACGCAATGTGTGAAGATGTGCATGTGCATCACAGAGCTAGAGCAAGACGCAAAGCATTTGTGGTGTATATCACACTCAATCTTAACGCTCTTGAGCAGCTGTGGGGGATTCTGTAGAGATGAGCTGAGCAAAACTCCCCATTAAAGACAAGAGCATTTAAGGAGATCATCCTCTAGGAGTTAAACAGGACAGATGTGAAAATTTGTCATGAACTTGTACCCTCAGTGCCAAGAGGGTCAGAGCAGTATACTTAAAGTTCTGGAGGACATACTAAGTACTAGAATATTATACATTTGCTGAATTAAATCTAGGGTGTACTCATTTCTGCAATCCTTCATTTAAACAAAATTGGCTTATTTACTTATCTTACAGAAAATATTGACATATATTTTGTTGTTTTTATTAAGTATATGTTTAATACATTTCAATTTTACCATCTTTCCATGAATTATATTAGTGATCATTAAGAAAATACATTTTTTATATTTATTCAGAGGGGGTGTACTCATTTATGCTGTGCACTGTATATATATATATATATATATATATATATATATATATATATATATATATATATATATACATATATATATACAATAACGTTATGGAATGATACCAAAACGATAACTAAAATCTGGGCCATTGAATATAACCATCTTGGACACTTTATATTATTCTGACAATGTTATATTATTTTCTGTCTATGTGAATGTTTCTTGGCTAGAATTAGATGCAGAGTGGACCAGACTCTATGCCGACAGCCAAAACTCTGGCACTGCAAGACTTGTATTATTGCAATAATTGTTTGATAGAAATGTTACTCCAGGTACTCATCCAGCTTGGGTGAATCACAATAATGCAGGCAATATCAGCAAGAGGCCAACGGTTTGTGTCCTATCCAATATACAGTATCCAAAAGCAGAAGTACATCTTGCACTATGTGTATGTGTGTGTAGCGGTATAGGGTTAGACTGACCGTAATAGCAGGAGCTGCGAAAGCGAGGCTGAGGAGCATGAGGAAGGGAATGACCTCATGCGTGGGTTCGATATAAGGCAGACTCAGACTGCGGTCGTGACAGCTGAAACCCCAGCGGACCGGTTTGAAAATGTCCGTCCACTCCAGAAAATACACACTGACCATAGATGAGACCAGGAGAGGAAGCTGTTAGAGAGAAGAAAACATCACATAACTCTTGAACAAACATTTTCAAAGAATTACACTGTCCACATAATGGGTCTCTATGGAAATGTACATACAGTCAGCCAGCCATTATCAAAATATACACCCAGACAGGGCAGTACTTAGAAGATAAATAAAATCTTAGGTATATGAAAGCCATATAATGAGCTTGTGAGGTGATATCTGAAGGCCTGTGAGCTAGTAGTACAAATTTAGTTGTAATGGATTCACAGAACTGCAGAAAAGCTATAGATGGACCCACACTAACATTAAAGAGAATATATATTTTTATATTATGATAAAGTATATATGCCATGTAAATACCATGATACAGCAATACCAAAAAAATATATTTGTGCATGTGTGTGTTTAATTGTCTGGCAACCATTTTTATCCAATAGGCATTATTATAATTATTAAATTTTTATGCTCAATGCTATTACAATTATAATTGTTTTGTGAAATTTACTACTGAGTGAAACTTGTTTCTTAGTTTTTTGTTTTTTTTTTTCAAGTAGACCCTACTCCGTTTTTTTTTTCTTTTTTCAGTGTAAGTTTATATGTTTACAAAAACATCTAGTATTCTTTATGACAGACTGATTTGTCGTGTTTATCACTGTAAGCCAGTAATGAAGTGCTCTCGGCTCTATGTTTTTACAGTAGAGTGATTGGGTCAGTTTGCGGGCATTTGATATGCAGATGAATACAGCAAGCAGCTGCCGTTCTGTGCTGATTCTACACAGTTGCGCTGTGGCCGACTGATACCACTGACCCATATTTTCTTCCAAAGTGCTGACACTTGGGACAAACCGTAAGAGATTTCCAAAGCAGCTGACCATCACCATGAGCATCAAAGAGAATCACAACCCAACAAAAGCCTGCTTGCTTTGACAGAAGATTTGAAGTTTTACATCAGATGATTGTTGTAATTCTGTTTGAAAGATTCTAACTGAACATTTTCCTTTGCCTTTATAAAGAAGTGGTGGTATATTGATGCTAGCAGATGGTAATACACTAAAAAAAGGGATGTAGAAACACTCAGAAATTGCTAATAAACTTCACAAATGAGGAGAGACCCCCACATAATTGTAAAGGGCTTTGGGTGTACAGCAATACACATAAAAGCGCTATATAAATGCATCATTCATTCATTCATTCATTCATTCATTCATTCATTCATTCGAATAATTCCAAAGAACCAGCAAGTAACACATTGAATTAAATGTGAAATTTTGAAGTAGAACAATTAAAATACTATTTTGTTGTAAACCGTACTTTTATTTACAACTTTTTACAGTGTATATATGGAATATTGAAGGTCATTTGATTGTCCAGTTTTATTTAAAAAAAAGAAGTGGATCAAATTTCCTTGATCTAATCAAGTCCAATTTCTTCTGACTGAATATCCATTTTCAACCATAAATACATCATGTTACTGAATTAAAATAGGTACTGAATGCAATTTCATGTTGACTTCAAGATTATCCCAAATGAAAAGAAGAGGTGAGACTGAGGTCTTAATAATTGATGGCTATAAATGGGGAGGATAGCATTTCTTAGTGGCTATTTTCAGGTCTATGTGGGATAGGCACCATCCCAGCAGGTGCATATGGTGTCCAGATGGTAAAGGACCCGTTACGATAAGAGCATTGCTCCACATGAGGAGGCATGGAGGTTTCTGTGACCTGATGAAACTTAAGTGATATCTTAAAAAGCACAAAATCCAGACGTTTCTGCTGAGCACATGCATCATATCTCTTTAAAACCTTCAAATATGGTAATCCTGATCTTTTAGACCTTCATTTTTGGTATTTGACAAACAATTTTGCAAAGCTCACTGAAAAACAGCAAATGGAGGAATGAATAAATGAATGAAAATGTCCAATTCAGCACAGCCCTGCATAACGTATGAATGCATGCTTAGATCTTCCTCCTAAGTACTAGATCACGTGTGTCGGTGTATGCATGTGCGTATGAAAGCTGCACTGCCTCAATTCTTTATGTCACACTGACCTACATATATTCCACTAACCCCATAATGATGCATGGAGAGCAGAGCAGCACCTCCTGGGAACATCTAAGCAGGAGAGCTGACAGAAGCACAGCATCCCAGTGCTGACATCAGTCTCTGCCAGTTCGTACATATCAAACTGATGATATTTTACAAGGAAAGTGTGAGATGCTGTCCATGGAAGTAAACAATGCTAAAAAAAAAAAAAAAAAAAAAAAAAAGCTTGGATGCAATGTAAAACCAATAAATATAAATTAGTGCTGTCAAATGATTAAGTTTAAATAAAAAATAAAAGTTTTTGTTTACATAATATATGTGTGTGTACTGTGTATAGTATTATTATGTATATATAAATACACACACATACAGTATATATTTTGAAAATATTTACATGTATTTAGAAGTATATATTTATAGTCATATAATTTATATTATATATAAATATATTTAATATATAAACATAACATATTTTTCTTAAATATATAAATGCATGTGTGTATTTATATATACATAACAAATATAGACAGTAAACACACACATACAGTATTATGTAAACAAAAACTTATTTTGGATGTGATTAATCGCGAATAATCGTTTGACAGCACTAAAACAAATCTGTGTTTTTCATTTATTATTTTAATTTAATGCTAATAATAATGAAGCTGGTGAGAGTCTTTTTTGTTTGCACACTGTGCTTATTGAATGCAATGAAAAGTAAATATTAAATTTCATGTTTCATTTGCAACTTTAAATGAGCCATAA
>CM077262.1:7744137-7879137 GCA_039654775.1 Spinibarbus caldwelli | reverse complement strand
CGTCCTGACGCGCATGCGCGCAAGCTGCGCATTCCTCCAGTCATTATTATTATTAATAATGTCACGAATGTAGACGGTAACAGTTGGACGTGTTCTTGTAGAATACAGGAAGCGCTAAAGTAGTATTTTATTATTCAATACCACAAAAAGTTATGTGTAGTCTACATTTGCACACTAAAAACATGTATATTAACACTGACAGAGAAAAATCATTTCACAAGAATTGCAACTTCAAAGGAATTCCATATTTTTCCGTTTTTTTTTTTTTTTTTTTTTTTGATTGATTTTTGGGCATTTAGTGTTCAGGAAATAATAGGCTACAACACAATTCATTGCAATGCAAAGCAAAGCAAAGCAGTAGGCTACAACACAATGCAATGCCATAGAATACAGTTCAGTGGGATGCAATGCATATATAGCATATATAGCCTAAATAATACTGCATTATTCTTATTGTAGAGGCTAGTTCACAATCACACTGGCCCAACAAACACCGACGATTTTAGTGAAAACTGTCCTTTTTCGTCTGCTATCCGTATGGCGAATAAACGGTAGGCTATAAAGTCTCAACTGTGTAAAAAATCTCAATTGTTGACAGCAATGAGATTCGATGAAGAGCAAATGTAGACTTTCAGATGATTACAGTTTGAACTCTCAACTATTTTTTATTTCCTAAAAATATTAGCAGATATTTTGGAACCTGAATAAGAACTCTCATTAAAGTCCCACGAGCTACAAAAGAGCATCCTCTGAGCAATAAAATTCCCTCAGTTTCAGTTTATCACCATAGATCAAATATTTAAATGTTACATAGGCTATATTGATTAGGCTATGATTTTAACATTTAAAGAGTTGTCCTGAATATTGAAATGGAATTGTTATTGTCAATTGTCCTTCTGGTGTCGTGATCTCACCTGTCAAAACAAATCAATATAGCCTATTAATATTAGGCCTAATGTAATATCATAGAATGCAGTTCAGTGAAATACAGTACAATGTAAATAGCAACAAAAGAATACAATGCAGTGCAGTGCAATGCCATACAAAACAATAAAATAAAATTTTATTAACTTCAACTGGCTTTCTGTCAGGACGATGTATACTCATGTCCTAAGCTGGCAACTTTTCGTGCTGATTTATTGCAGGGGATCACTCTCCGCAATGTTTCAGGTGTATTTTTTCATATTATTATTATTATTATTATTAAGGTACCAAAGACAAAATTACAGAAAATATCAACTTTACGTACAAAGAGGTGACATTACATGCAAAGCACCATTTATATATGTATGTAACAATAAATAATACAAAACGAAAGTTTTAACAAAATAAATTAAAAAAGATGAAATAAATTAACTGTTTTAAGAGCAAAAAAGGTGGATAGTACCAAAGTCTCTTTAAGATTATTCTAAATAATATAGATAATAATAATAATAATAATATATATATATATATATATATATATATATATATATATATATATATATATATATATATATATATATATATATATATATATATTATATATATTATTCTATAGTCTTTGATAGTAGGCTTCTTTAATGAAGGGATACGCGTGCACAGCGTACAAACCAGATTAATCAATAATGTAATTTACAGCCGGTCATTATGGCAAAGTAAACGCGTTCAGGGTCATCATAACAAAACCCCCGATCAAGATGTTGCGGTTTATTTTGCCTTAACACTCGGTTTCTTTATTTAAAATTAATTTCAGTGGCATCAATCTTGCAGCAGCGTGTCCTATGTCACGTAAAGAAACAAACCCCTACAGGTGTGCGTGTGCGTGTCCTGCCATCAGAGAGGTGAAGTGGACGGTTCTTTAAGAAGCGCGCGTGCGCAGAGCAGTAACAGCAGCAGACTGAATGACTGAGGAAGCTAATTCTCATTAACCGCTGGTTTAAATGGCTTAGAGACGAATCGTACTTTTAAAAGTTTAGCAAAACAAACAGGTGCGAGCGGCAGACAATAATATATGTATCTCCCTCCTCCAGCAGGGTCCTTTCTGATGCCGTTATAAAGTCAAACTGGCAAAGGTAGGACTCTGTGTTTCACTGCATTATGCCATCTATGGCTTTATAGAGATACAGCACTGCACAGCCAATCCTCTCAGAGACTAAATATGCATATAATTATGCATTTTATTTAAATGTATTTATTTTTTGTTATTTTTTTTAAACAAAAAATATGAATGTTAAACAGTAATATTCACACTCCAGCTTAATTCACACAGTAAATTTGTCTGAATTAGGTGTTGTCTGATTTGTTTGAACAAGATTGACACTTAATTCATAAAAGAATGTTGATTTCTCTAGGGAAACACTAAAATATGGATTTACTTTTGCTGTTTTGAAAGTTGTTAAAGATGTTTATGTCTGTCTTTTGTGTGATATACAAAGAGTAAGACTAAAAGAAGTTTAACAATTAATTGTACAATATCCAATATCCAGTGTGAACAAGCAGAGGATGCTGCTGCTAATCTTCAGTACACAGGCCCCAAAACGTCCTTAAACACTGAAGACACACTTAAAAGTGTCTGAATTCTATTGCATTACGTAACAGAAGAAAAGTGGCATCTGGAAATTATGCAGATCTTTTTATTAGAACTAACTTCACATTTCTAATCTTGTGGTCTCAAGGTGATTTTAAGTTCTTCTCAAGTTCACACAGCAGAGTAACCACAGGTTTAGTTTATCACATTAACTATGCACATGTTCTACTAACATTTCAAAGCCAAGAAGTGTCCAAATATTTTTGGTTTTAATTTTTAACAGCAGTGTTGTTTTATAATTTGAAACTCACAGTAGCAAATCTTTAGTCTGTGAAATGTTTGCTTGAAAAGTGTGCTATTTATTTATTTATTTATTTGCAGATTGGTTTATATTTTGATATATAAAAAGACATTCAGACATTTTTATGTTTGGCTTATTTGTCCAAATACAGTATTTGTTTCTTCATCAGAATAGATTTTGAGAAATTTAGCATCACTTGCTCACCAGTGGATCCTCTGCAGTGAATGGGTGCCGTCAGAATGACAGTTCAAACAACTGATAAAAACATCACAATAAACAACAAATAATCCACACGACTCCAGTCCATCAACTGATGTCTTGTGAAGCGAAAAGTTGCATGTTTGTAAGAAATAACTCTATCATTGAGGCATTTTAACTTAAAAATTAAAATGGTTAAAATGGAAAAATACTTGTCCATAATCCATAATAACACTTCTTATAGTGAAAAAGTTCATCCTCTGTTGTCCTCTCTCATCAAAGTCCACCAACATTGTTTAGAACTGTTTTGGACTGTTTTCGCTTGTAAATGGTGATTGATTTGTACAGTGCACAGCATATGAGTACACCCCCTCTGAATAAATATAAAAGATGTATTTTCTTAATGATCACTAATATAACTCATGGAAAGATGGCAAAATTGAAATGTATTAAACATATACTTAATAAAAACAACAAAATATATGCCAATATTCTCTGTAAGATAAGTAAATTATTTTTGTTTAAATGAATGATTGCAGAAATGAGTACACCCCAGATTTAATTCAGCAAATGTATAATATTCTAATAATTAGTATGTCCTCCAGAACTTTAAGTATACTGCTCTGACCGTTCTTGGCACTGAGTGTACAAGCTCATGACAAATTTTCACATCTGTCCTGTTTAACTCCTGGAGGACGATCTCCTTAAATGTTCTGGTCTTTAATGGGGAGTTTTGCACAGCTCGTCTCTACAGAATCCCCCACAACTGCTCAAGAGCGTTAAGATTGAGTGAAATACATGTCCACTGAAGGATTTTCACCTTGGGGGAATGAATATCTTCATTGTTATGCTGAAAAAATGCCCAACAATGCAGGGAATGAGGGGAGGATAGCATTTTCTGTTTCAAGTTTTTGTATTACATCACACAGTAGTGTGTGAATTCATGACAGCATTGATAAAGCACAAATCCCTCACACCTTCAGCACTCATTCATCCCTATATAAGAGCTTTACTACCACTGAACGTCACTGTGGGTACCAAGCACTTCTCACTGTACTCCTCCTCTAGCAACACCAGAACATTTGGATGCTTTTGGATCCGAAATGATTGACTTGGTCTCTTGAGACCAGAGTATGGATTCCCAGAAGTCTCTATTTTGTAAATATGGGCCTTGGAAGAGGTTAAATGAGTTTATTTTGCTTTGGCTACAGTAGGTAATTCTAGTGGTGACAACAACCATGCATGTCACTTCTGCAGGCTGCGTCATACTCTGTGAGATTAAGTGTCACTCTTTTCATAGCTTTTGCCGGCTCTGAGACACTTGCATGTTATTTCTCCTGCTCTTTTTCTAGCAAAAATTCACTCATCACTAAATGAAAACTTAAAGTGAAGACCTAATTATTTCAGGAGCCTTGTCACAAGTCCATTGTTTTTGAATGTCGGTGCTACTTCTGCTATATTTTCACACTTAAAACAATAATTTGGTATTCCTCTTGTACCATTGTCCTCTTTTATGCTAAGAAATAAGTCACCTGGCAGTTCTTTCTCAAGTGGTTCCACTGCTGCCAGCATTAAGTCTGAGTATGATTCAGTGGGCTATATAACACTTTTAATTGTCAGGAAATGACTTGTCTTTAAAAGTTTTGGTTGAATATACTTACCTGTAGATCAAAAATAGCCTTAAACCTACTCATTTTTGCAACACAACATTTTATCACTTTGATAAGAATATCTTATTTGGCTGAATAATTTTGATATTCTTCTTTGGTAATTGATCAAGCAGGCTTGTTGGAACATTATATCTCCAAAGAACCCTAACATGTCATCTAAGTAAAGAGTAATTGCTGAATTTGTTAAGTTTTAGAGGGGGTGTACTCATTTATGCTGTGCACTGTACATACTTCTCTCCTGATTCAGACGAGAGGCCTTTTTTCTCTGGACAAAGTAGTATTATGCATAGAGGACTCACTTATTTTAGCTAGAAGCAATGGTTTGAAGTTAAAAGTCTTATTAATAATTTTATTATAAAAATGCAACTTTTCACTTTATAAGATGTTAACTGGAGTTGTGTGGATTACTTGTAGACTATCGTGATGTTTTTATCAGCTGTTTGGACTCTCATTCTGACGGCACCCATTCACTGCAGAAGATGCTGATGAGTGATGTAATGCTAAATTTCTCCAAATGAAAAAACAAACTCATGTACATTTTGGATGGCCTGATGGTGAGCATATTTTCAGCAAATTTTCATTTTTGGGTGAACTATTGCTTTGCATATTTAACCAATTAAATATATAAAGAGAAAATATTTAATAAAGAAATCTTTTAACCCTTGAAACATGCTTTTGCAGTGTCATTTGAAAGCATGTAATGCCAGCAAATTCTGTCTGCATATGTCACTTCATCAGTTCTCTTATTTATTTATTTATTTTACTATAGCACTTTCCACAAGCTCAGGGATGCTTTTTATTTAAACATTACTCTCTTGAAATAGTGACCTTGGCAGATACAACTTTGCAAAATAAAACATGCTTTTATAAACTTTTAGAAATCATGGTCTAATTTAAGTTTGTGAACTCTCATGGTTTTTCTAAAACTTTTCATTTAAAGATGTCATAAAAATGAATCTTGCTGTGAAGTCTACTTTGAGAAAACATCTCTAAAAACTTTAAGAATGCACCTACCCAGTCTGAACACAGCAGGTGCAACCATCAAAAGATGATCACTAGTGCCACCCAGTGGTTTCTGCTGCTTATATTTTCCCCACTGAACACACTTATCTTTCTTTCAGGCATCAAAGTTAATGGAAAAAAATGACTGATCTAAAAAGTCGCAAGGAGTTCTACAAAGATCTCACCATGGAGGTAAGAAACCAAATAAATGCAATATACACAGACCTGCATAATAATGACAAAGTTGCTTTTTTCATGACCTTGAAGCCTGTACTCGGTGTAAATAAGTGAAGAAAGACAGAATTTATCTTTTCTTACCTGTGAATTCTTCAGATACATTTTAGTTAATAAAACCATATTTTGCTCTTGACTCTTTTTAGTGGAAACATTATTAAGCTTCAGCATAAAAATAAATAAAAACACAGAGGAGAAAATGTCACAGCAGACAAGACCTTTGATGATGAGAGCTGAAAGTGATGAAGGTTGTTTAATCAGGGTCCATTTTCACAATGAAGTTCTCTAATAGTATCATAATTGGCTCCATGTGAAAGAAGAGCATCATCAGCCAGCTGAATGTGTGAACTGAACCTCCTCTGTCCATCCACACATTTAGCACTGTGTGTTGAACACAACTAGACCACGGTTAAAGACACTTACACTTTGGCAAACAAACTTCTTGCAGAGTTAGTATCCGGATGGCCAGATTACCTTGAAAGCTTGTTCTAATGTTTGAGGGGTTTTCTTCTTTGAGGCCTTTCCTTTCTAACCTCAAATGGCCAGCATGATAAGTGCATTAAAAAGTGCTGTTTGGGTAATGCTTATGTTTTGATTGGTGTTGAAGGGTGCTTTTGTGTGCTTCTGCAATCAAAACACATTAAACCACCACAGTTCAAAAGTTTGGGTCGGTAAGATTTTTAAAATCTTTTGAAAGAAGTCTCTTATGCTCACCAAGGCTGCATGGTATAGTATCTATTCATATATTTTAATATGTAATTCATTCCTGTGATGCTAAGCTGAATTTTCAGTGTCATTACTCTGGTCTGGTGTCACATGATCCTTCAGAAATTATCCTAATATGCTGATTTTCTGCTCAACACATTTCTGATTATTATTAATAACAAAAAAAGTTGTATTGCTTAATAATTTTATGGAAACTGTGTTTGTCAGGGTTCTTTGAATAGAAATTCCAAAAGAAAACCCTTTATTTGAAATAAAAAATATTTTGTAATATTATAAATGTATTTACTGTCACTTTTGATTAATTAAATGCCTCTTTGCCGAATAAAATTATTAATTAAAAAAAAAAGGGGGTACTTTTTTCTATGTATGTGGGATTTTTTGTCAATGTACATTTTTTTTAAAAGCTTTATTTACAGTATAGCGCACTTCCCAGATCAAGGACACTTAATTAACTGAAATGGGGGACCTTGATGGAAAAGATTACTAATAATTTAGCAAGGCAATAACACTTTAGCAAGTATCTTTTATGTCCATGGCACAAAGATTAGTTACGTGTCAAAGTTTAAAATGTTTGAGCAATATTAATAGTTAAGCTTGTCTTAGCAGCTCTACCAACTTGTGTTAATGCAGTACACCAAAAACAAACAAACAAACAAACAAACAAAAAGAAACATAGCATTACATCACCTCTGCAGTGAATGGGTGCCGTCAGATTTAGAGTCCAAACAGCTGATAAAAACATCACAATAATCCACAAGTTATCTACACAACTCCAGTCCAACAATTAACGTCTGGTGAAGTGAAAAGCTGCATGTTTGTAAGAAATAAATTCCATTTACTGCACAGCAACCATTGGTGAGCAAGTGATGTAATGTTAAATTTCTCTAAATCTATTCTGATGAAGAAACACACTCATACATTTAAATTGTTGGGTGAACTATTCCTTTTAGGTACTAATATAAACTTTTTTCAGTAGATAAAGCACAAATGTGATTGACAGGCTAATGATACACTTTTCACACATTTTGTCTGACAGTAAATTAAAGATGTACATCAGTAAGTCTCTGGATTGAGCTGAGGAAGAGAGTCGCCTACACAGTAGCGCTCAGCTGCAGAGGGGGGTGTTATATAGGAGGTGTTTATCTGTCCACTGCAGTACTGATGTGTGTGGGCCAGAGTAACGTTCACTGAGATCCTAGTGCCTCCACAGAGGTCTACATCAATGCTTTAACACCCAGAGAAACGGTACTACTCATCCCTCAGACCTAAAAGCACAGAAAGTCTTCTTAGCACAGTAATTCGCTGATGTATTGCAAAAATACTGCATATTCGGCCATCACAGAAGCTCTTCTAAGTGTAAATTAGAAAGATTTATTGCATTCAAGTGGCAGTGTCTAATGCATTTATGTAAGTGACATATTCCCCTGCATATATCTGTAAAGACTGCTATTCAGGGAAACAGATGCATTGTACTGTATAGTTACTGAATGCATTGGATTATTTATTATACTTTCAGATCCCACTGCACCTGACAGCTTGTATAAGAATGTGTCCTGCTGAATTTTATAAAACTTTTTTTTTCCATATCATAAGGGAAATGTGGAGATGGTTTGAGGCAGCCTGCTGAAGCAGCTCAGGTGTAATCATGTAGAGTGAGGGTCCATCTATGTAAAAATAAAATAAAGAAAAAAGAAAAAAACATATTCACCCTGTCAAAGGCACTCTAGCCTGACTCACAGCAGTCAATCAACCCTCACTTTACACATAATGCAGAAAAAGACACACCAACACAAACCAGCAGCAGATTTCTCATGATAGACAGGTTTGCACTTTGTGTCTAAATGTCTTTTTCTTTATATAAAAGAAAACTTTGCAAGGTACACAATTTAAACTGGCAAAAGACAGAGCAAAATCTGTGAAAGGAAGAAGAAACTCTGTGAAACTATGGGATTCAGATTGAAAACAAAATGCAAACTGACAATAAAAACAATACACTACTGTTTAAAATTTAAAGACATTTATTATTTTATTCATAAATTATGCATTAAATTGACTACAATTGACAATATAGACATTTTACATTATACTAAAGTTTTTCCTTTCAAATACTGTTCTTTTGAAAATTCTACTCAATTCATCCTGAAAAAAAAAAAATCTGTTTTTAATATTGATGATAAGAAATGTTTCTTGAGCACCAAATCAGCATATTAGAATGATTTCTGAAAGATCATGTGACTGGAGACTGGAGTAATGATGCTGAAAATTCAGCTTTATATCGCAGGAATAAATTATTTTTTAAAATTTGTTTCAATAGAAAACAGTTTTTTTTTTTTTTTTTTTTTTTTTTTACATTGCAATACTATAACCCAAAACTATTGGACAGTAAGTGTACTGTATTTATATGTGATGTGTAGTTTTATTTATATATATTATATAAATATATATTTGTTTACGTCTGCTCTTCCATTAGCAGTAGTTTTATTTGTGATATTTGAAAACATGAGAATCTGTGCTTTTAACAGCTTGTTTGCAGATTACGTCTCGGGTTACTTGACTGTAACCCTGTTCCCTGAAAAAGCGGGGAACGAGATGTTGCGTATCAAACACTAATGAGAACATTCTTTGTTCGACTAGTTGTGAAGCACGTGTGTCAAACACGCCAAGCATTGGCTTAAATAACCTCGGTAGGTGACGTAACTGATTACACGCACCTGGAGGTTATAAATAGACGTGACACGGAAACATCCTCAGGTTACACCTTTGTCTGAAAGGACGTCCAGGCACGCCTAGAGTGTGGCATGGAGGCACAGCATCTTGTTCCCGCTTTTTCAGGGAACAGGGTTACAGTCAAGTAACCCAAGACGTTCCATATCAAAAGCTACTCTCGATGCTGCGTATCAAACGCTAATGGGAACGAGAATACCAACGCCTCCGCACTGAAAGTGTCTGGACCCCCCAAGGCTGTGGGGTGTGTTCACAAACATTGAAAAGGTCTCAGACATGCCTATGGGATGTTGACTCAAGGACATGCGAGCCCGGAGTAGCATGGACATCCAAACTATAGAATCTGACAAATGTATGCGGAGAGGACCAGCCTACCGCATCACACACTTGCTGCAAGGGGACACCTCTTGCCAAAGCCGTAGAAGATGCAACCCCCCTGGTTGAATGGGCTCTGACTCCTAGAGGTGAGGCTTGACCATGCGCCTCATAGGCTAGGGCAATAGCATCCCTCACCCAATGTGATATAGTATGCTTTGTGGCAGCGGCCCCCCGGTTACGGCCCCCATAGCATATGAAAAGTTGCTCCGACTTACGCCACTGGCTAGTGCGGTGGACGTAGATCTGAAGAGCACGTTCTGGACACAGTAAGTGAAGTCTTTCCTGCTCTGGTGTCGTGAACGGCGGAGGGCAGAAGGCTTCAAGAAGGCTTCAAGAACGACCGGATTCATGGTCCAGAATGGAACTTTCGGAAGATAATTCGGGTGAGGATGCAAAATAACTTTGACCAGCCCAGGGGCAAAGTCTAGGCAGGATGGCGAGATTGACAGAGCCTGCAAATCCCCAATTCTCTTAAGAGAAGTAATGGCCATTAAAAAAACCATCTTTAGAGTCAGAAACCTGACAGGCGCTGACTCCAGTGGTTCGAAAGGGGTCGTGACCAGACCCTCAAGCACAATAGCTAAGTCCCATGAAGGGACTGTCACTCTAGTGGGCGGCCTTAACCGCCTAGCTCCCCGAATGAAGCGGGCAACTAGAGGGTGCTTTCCCACAGAAACCCCATCAATCAGAACATGGCAAGCCGAAATGGTGGCCACATAGACTCTGAGTGTACCAGGACATGTGCCTGAGGACAATTTCTCTTGCAGGAACTCCAGCACTGAAACAACTTGGCAGTGAACTGGGTCTACATGGTGTGCCATACACCAATTTTCGAAAATGTGCCATTTGAAGGCATAACTTCTTCTAGTGGAGGGAGCCCTAGTGCTTAGAATAGTCTCTACTACGTCGGCTGGAAGTCCAGCATGTCTCAGTTGGTCCCCCTCAGGGGCCAGATATGAAGGTTCCAGAGGATGAAATACTGTCCCCTGCGCCTGAGATAGGAGATCTCTCCTGACCAGAATCGCCCACGGCGAGCCGTCAAGGAGGGATATTAGATCTGAGAACCATACTCTGGTCGGCCAACGGGGCGCTATCAGTAAGAGGCGAGAACCCTGTTGACAGACCTTGGCCAGGACTCCCGGGAGCAGAGCAATCGGGGGAAATGCGTAAAGAACCTGTCTGGGAACATATGGGCCATAGCGTCCAGACCCAGAGGAGCTGGAGGAGTCAGAGAGAAGTAGAGGGGACATTGTGCTGTCTACTGTGAAGCAAAGAGGTCCACCTCTGCTTCGTAAAATCTTTCCCAGACATCACCTACAGCTCAACCTGGCAAAGACTGAGCTTCTTGTCTTCCCTGCTACTCCAACCCTACAGCATGACTTCACGATTCAGTTAGGTTCATCAACAATTGCCCCATCAACTTCGGTCAGAAATCTTGGTGTAATCTTTGATGACCAGTTGACCTTCAAAGAGCACATTGCAAAGACTGCTCGATCTTGCAGGTTTGCACTACACAACATCAGAATGATCAGGCCCTTTCTGACAGAGCATGGTGCACAACTTCTTGTCCAGGCCCTTGTCATTTCTAGGCTGGACTACTGCAATGCTCTTCTGGCTGGACTTCCATCAAACACAATCAAACCTCTACAAATGATTCAGAATGCAGCGGCACGTCTGGTCTTCAATGAGCCCAAAAGAGCCCATGTTACACCTCTCTTTATCTCCTTGCACTGGCTACCAGTTGCAGCTCGAATCAAGTTCAAGACACTGATGCTTGCATATAGAACAACCACAGGCTCAGCACCCGCCTACTTCCACTCACTATTACGAATCTACACCCCCTCCAGAAGTCTGAGATCTGCTAGTGAGCGACGCCTCGTGGTACCATCACAGAGAGGCTCAAAATCACTCTCCAGAACATTCTCATTCACCATTCCTGGCTGGTGGAATGATCTTCCCACCCCTATCCGGAATGCTGGATCCCTATCAATCTTCAAGCAACAACTGAAAACTCATCTCTTTCAGCACTACTTGACTTCATCCTAAACTTTAAAAAAAAAAAAAAAAAAAAAAAAAACCTTTCTTTCTCTTTATTTATTCCTTTCCTTTCTAGCTTGTACTTATTTGAACAATGCCTGAGACTTGTTGTTACGAGCACTTCCTCTGTCTGATTGCCTCTTCAAGACGAATCGCTTTATGTATTCCCCAATTGTGTCGCTTTAGATAAAAGCGTCTGCAAAATGACTAAATGTAAATGTAAATGTAAATGTAAATGACTGACTACTTCGGGGTGGAGTTTCCATTCCCCATGTGTCACAGCTTGTCTGGACAGCAAGTCTGCTCCCACATTCATATGCCCGGGGATGTAAATCGCCCTTAGGGACAGGAACTTGTCCTGTGCCCAAAGCAGAACCTGCTGTACTATCCTGTTCAGGCGGCGTGAATGCAGTCCGCCCTGGTGATTTATGTAAGAGACTACCGCCGTGTTGTCCACCCGCACTAGGACATGGTAGCCTCTCAACTGCTGGAGGAAGTATTTCAGGGCCCGAAATAGAGCCATCATTTTGAGGCAATTGATGTGCCAATCGAGAAGATGGCCTCTCCAGATCCCTTGGGCTGGACGGCCATCCAAGACCGCACCCCAGCCTGGGAGGGAAGCGTCTGTCGTTAGCATCTTGCGACGACAACACGGACCTAGAGTGGGACCCAAAGTCAGAAACCGGGGTCTGAACCACATAGAAAGGGTACGAAGCCCCTGGCGCGTAACCCTTATTTGCCTCTGGGGATTGGCCCTTGGATGAAATCCCCTGGCTCTGAGCCACAACTGAAACGATCTCATGTGCAGGAGACCCAAGGGTATCACCGTAGATGCAGCTGCCATGAGACCTAGAACCCTCTGAAGGTAATGAACAGTAATCCTCTGGCCTAGCTTGATGTTCTTTAGGGCGTTTAGAATGGATTCGACACGTGCAGGAGACAGCTGTGCCTGCATCGTGATCGAATCCCATACAACCCCCAAATACGTTGTCCTCTGAGCAGGAGAGAGAACACTTTTCTTGGCGTTGAGTCTCAACCCCAGAGATTCGAGATGAGCTAGGACGACATCCCGATGTCGAAATCAAGCTCTTGAGACTGAGCCAGAATCAGCCAGTCGTCTATGTAATTTAAAATGCGGATGCCCTGGTGTCGCAAAGGAGCCAGTGCTGCATCCATGCATTTCATGTACGTGCGGGGTGACAAAGCTAGGCTGAATGGAAGAACCCGATACTGGTAAGCTTCGCCCCCGAAAGCGAACCTCAGGAACTTCCTGTGTTGTGACAAGATTTCTACGTGAAAATATGCGTCCTTGAGATCGATTGTCACAAACCAATCCTCCGATTGAATCTGAACATTTTGAACTTGTATGTTCTGAGGTAGCGGTTCAAACTGCGAAGATCTAAAATCGGACGCAACCCCCATCTTTCTTGGGAACCAGAAAATACCGGCTGTAATAGCCTGAGTCTCTGTCTGGCAGGGGAACATGTTCTATGGCCCCTTTGTCCAACAGAGCTTGTAATTCCTGTGTCAACAAATGCACTCGTTCCGCTTTCATGGAAGTGGAGACCACGTCGTTGAAACGCGGATGCCGATATGCAAACTGAATCCTGTAGCCTTTCTCTACAGTCCTTTCTACCCACGGAGAGATATTTGGCAGTAGCTTCCACGCTGCCAGCTTCTCTGAAAAGGGCACTAGTTTTGACACTTCGCTTTGATAGGGGGATGTTAGATGTCTGGTGTCCTGAAACATGGCAAGAGGCAACTGAACACTTAACATTTCGCTGGAGACCGCTGGTCTTCGTAACACCAGTGGTGGTGGACATTGTACAGCGGCCCCCTGAGGGTGCCAGGAAGGAGCCTCTACTCTCTGTTGGAATTTTATGCGCCCCTCCCCGGGGGGCACACCTCCACGGTCCTGGGCGCACCAGCCTCAGGACTTTTTCTTAGCGGAGATGATGCTCCGCAGGTCCGGTCTCTTCGATGCCGGACCTGCGCCGATGGCACAGGCCGTCTGCTTAGTCGCACGGAGAGACAGATCTGTGGCCCAGCGAAGTTCGGAAAACGCCTCTTCATCGATGGTCACGCCTGTGCTCAAGTCTTTGAGCAGTTCAGCCTGGTATGCCTGCAGAACCACCATGGTGTGCAGGGCAGCACCAGCCTGACCCGCTGCCTGAAAAGCTTTCCCCACCAGTGAGGATGTCATTCTACAAGGCTTGGTGGAGAGCATAGGCTTTTTCAGGGAGGATGAAGTCCCAGGGGAGAGATAGCCCGCAAGCGTCTCTTCCACCTGGGGCATCATGCTGTAGCCCCGTGCCTTTGCAGTCAAATAAATCGACGTCGATGGCACGAAGACACGGGATGAATAGGGGTTACTCCATGAACGAACCAGCTCGTCATGGAGATCGCCAAAGAAGAGGAGAGACCGTCGTTGAGGCCCCTCCTCTCGGCCACCTGACAGAAACCTGTCATCAAACTTTGAGCGTTTGGGGGTCTTCAGAAGCGGACGCGAGGACCTCGTGATCCGTCTCACGCGCCTCAACCAGATCAACACGCTACCCCCAGGATCTTACCGAGGGAGCGTAGGCTCGCTCGTCTTTGAAAAAAAGCGAGCCGTGCGCGAAGCACTTTGATAGGCAAAACATCGCAGTGCTGGCATTCTCCCTCGAGCCCGAGGGCAGCGTGCTCATCCCCCAAACACTCAAAACAGAATCTGTGAGGATCGTCCTCCGAGTTGAGCCTCTGACACGGAGGCACGCATCTCTTATCAGACTCTGCCATGATAATGTAAGTACTTTACTTATATATCTTTTTTTCCCTCTCTGCTTTCTCACAACACACACACACACACACACAAAATGCGGTCCTTGAAGACAAAGAAACCTGAGGATGTTTCCGTGTCACGTGTATTTATAACCTCCAGGTGCGTGTAATCAGTTACGTCACCTCCCGAGGTTATTTAAGCCAATTCTTAGCGTTTTTGACACACGTGCTTCACAACCGGTCGAGCAAAGAATGTTCTCATTAGCGTTTGATACGCAGCATCGAGTGTAGCTTTTGATAGGGAACTATAATTCTTATTGTCAAATCTCTATTAATCTCAACAGACCCTGATCAATTTTTAATTACTTTTTGGGTGGTAGAGGTTTGCAAAGGCACTTTTAGCTCACTAAGCTTGTCAGTGGCCTCTTGAGATCTTAATATCATGCATGGAGCGTTGCAAAAAAATCTTAATTCCCTCCACGATGCGGCAGTGTTTACTGCTGTCCGAAGGGATCACAGTTATGAGAGACTGTGCTGAATTAGCTTTTGTTGTTAGCCGGTAATGAAATGCTTGGTCATCGCTCCCTGTGGGCCCGTCCTCATTAATCTGAAGGGCTGAGGCTGAATGAAACGGCTGTTTGCTGTGCCACAGCAATCAGGGACGTAGCTGTCTGCAAATATTTGCAAGTGCTCCGAAATGCCTTGTTGAGATCTGTCCGGTGACGAGATCACAGAGGGCTCCGGTTTGAAATATCAGTCCTAAAAAGGAAGAGTGCTTGATAGCGTTTCTGTTCTGGGTGGCACTTGTTTCAAGCAGATTTTAGATTTTGTGTTTTTGTGATGCAGGAAGTCAGGAACAGATTCTAAATGAATTTGAAGGGTTGTTCAGTCGGTTGTTGGGGAAGAAATTGGAAACTCATGAGTTAAATTAATTAAATTGCAGCTATTATATTATATTATATTATACTGAAGAGTACGGCCAAAACTAGGTTGTTTTTGGTGGTTGCTAGTAGATTGCAAAGGTGTTCAAGATATATTATTATGTTATATTATATTATATTATTGTTTTAATTATAATATTTACTCATTTTCTGCATGCATGTTAAATAAGGCTTTCATAATGCACCTGATAATTTGGTTTTATATTTTATTCCTTCTTGCTGTGTAGTGAGTGGCAAGGTTGTTCTTATTCTAGTGGCCACTGGGTGGCACTTCCTTTCTGCAATAGTGTGGCACCATATTTTATTTCTCAGGTTCCTTTTAAAGTCAAGAGAAGTCGACTGAAGAGTTCTTTCAACATCCAATGATGCCTGTAGCGTGGACAGACTATAATTCCTTCTTGATCCAGTGAGCCCCAGTACACTAATGATACACTGCTGGCACTCAAAACATTGCACTTGTATGAGATAATGTCATACTGTGGATTTCTGCTGGGCAACAGTATTTGTACATTATGGGTTAGTGCAAACCTACATTTATAGTTATCATTTTGACGCTACTATTCAAGTTTAAAACAGCATAATGTACTGTACAGCAATGGTGTTGAATTTAGGCTACTAGGGAGTAGGGACGCTAGGGACATGTCCCTACCAATATCCAGCGATCACTTAATTGTCCCTAGCAATAATTTTGATCAAACAATTAAATATATATGTATGTAACCACTGTTGTTTTATTCAATTTCAGCCGCATGTGAAATAGGTCATACCACTGATATTTCCTGAGAAATGAAAGTTTAAATACTCTAGAAATCCGCACACTTTCAAGGATGCACATTTAATACATTGGTGGAGTAAGAACATATAAGGTACCCGAAGTGTTTAAAACATACGTGCAGAGTTCAGTTGAATGATAAAGTTTACCCTCATTAACTTCAAGTTGTTATGCTGTTTTGTTCATCTGCTTCTCCCATTTGCTCTTTTCACATTGATTATCACTCTATATAAACTACATCAGATAGGCCTACAACAATTATTCTCAAATATTTATTGCAATATATATTCTGATAAATTTAACCCTCTATGGGATATCGTCATTTATAAATGACGCTAAGAAAATTGCATGTAAAATACAAAATAAATGTTCAACCAACAAAATTCTATTTTAGTGATGTCAAATGACATCCCCTTCAACCAGTAAAATTAAAATTTATTTATCATGTGCTTCACATTTTTGGTAACTAAAATGTAAAGGAGACATTAGCACATTTTAGGTAACATGCTCTCAAGGCTCCATATTGAGCTCATTTTAGACTAGAAAATACATATAATTTCAAATTATAAAAATATAATTGTACATCCAAATGTGTTTGCTAAATTTTTTTGTCATTTTTAATGCACTTTTATAAAAACAACAACTCAGAGACCAACAAATCTGAGCGTCATGCATAACTGACAAAGTCCTATTATGGGATGCATATTTTGTGTAGCTGGCACTATTGACCAGCATTGGCGGGCAGTATAATAGCCTTTATGCATGTGTTTTAGGTTTATTTTTGTATGATTTTTGGAACATGGAGAGACAAATTTGTACTTATTTCAGAAAGTATTGATGATAGTGATATGAGTGCATCAGAAAATCAGGTTGTAGTAATAAAACAGGTTGTTGAGGACCAAGCAATGAGGGTGAGGGCAGTGATGAAGAGTAGGTTGCTATGGAAGTCAGACATTTGGGTACATTATTGTATGTCAGTTTGAAAGATGTGATCCATACAACTACCAGAGGTCAGGAAAGATGTCAATGTCTATTGGCATTACTATACTGACAGGCAGCAATACTCCAGTGATGACTGCACAAGTCAACATCTACCTACATGTGGGTTGTGTGGGGTACACTGAAAAAGAAGAGTCTTGTTGACTTTCACTTGTGCTACGATAATTGATTTGAAATTCCAAGATGAAACACAATGTTAAAGTTGTTTTAATGCTTCTGAAATACTAAGACATGGTTTTTAGGCAGTGAAATTGCATCCGAATTTGTCAAGTTTTAGACATTTTCACACACGAGTTCCAAATCAATTATAGCAGCACAAGAAAAAAAAATGGAATGTTCATAAAGATTTTTAATGTTTCTTGAAACAGTAAGACCTTTTCACTTCTTTTCAGATAGTAAAAAAGCATTTGATTGTGTGTGAAGTTTCAAACAATTTGCCAAAAATAATTTACCCTAATGGGACAACGTCAGTTATAAATGACAGATCCCTAAAAAAAAAAAAAAAAAAAAGGTCAAAGGTCAGATGAAGAAAACAAATTTTGGAAAATGATTTTACTCATAAATATATGTAAAATATAGTGTCAATTGTTTTTTAGGCTGTAAATTCACAATTAGTCCTATAGAGGGTTAACATTCACTTCAATAGTATGAGATGACTGAACTGTCACAGAGTCTTCGGAGAGGGTTCTCGAAACATTTGATTTAGATCGGAACTTCGGAATGGGTTCATGAATCATAGATTCAGACTGTAACTTCGGAGGGCGGTTCACGAATCATTTGATTCAGATCGGGACTTCAGAGCTCGTATCACGAATCATTTGGTTTTGATCGGAACTTCTGAGCTGGTTCGTGAATCATTTGATTTAGATCGGAACTTCGTAGCGGGTTTGCAAATCATTTGATTCAGATCGAGACTTATGTGCAAATCATTTGATTTAGATTGGAACTTCGGAGCGGGTTCGTGAATCTTCACGAATCATTTGATTCAGATCGGGACTTCGAAGCGCGGATTGTGAATCATTTGATTTACATCGGGACTTCAGAGCAGGTTTGTGAATCTTTTGATTCAGATCAGAACTTTTGGAGTTGGTTCATGAATCTTTTGATTCAGTACGGAACGTCACGTATCACAAATCATTTGATTTAGATCGGAACTTCGTAGCGGGTTTGCAAATCATTTGATTCAGATCGAGACTTATGTGCAAATCATTTGATTTAGATTGGAACTTCGGAGCGGGTTCGTGAATCTTCACGAATCATTTGATTCAGATCGGGACTTCGAAGCGCGGATTGTGAATCATTTGATTTACATCGGGACTTCAGAGCAGGTTTGTGAATCTTTTGATTCAGATCAGAACTTTTGGAGTTGGTTCATGAATCTTTTGATTCAGTACGGAACGTCACGTATCACAAATCATTTGATTTAGATCGGAACTTCGTAGCGGGTTTGCAAATCATTTGATTCAGATCGAGACTTATGTGCAAATCATTTGATTTAGATTGGAACTTCGGAGCGGGTTCGTGAATCTTCACGAATCATTTGATTCAGATCGGGACTTCGAAGCGCGGATTGTGAATCATTTGATTTACATCGGGACTTCAGAGCAGGTTTGTGAATCTTTTGATTCAGATCAGAACTTTTGGAGTTGGTTCATGAATCTTTTGATTCAGTACGGAACGTCACGTATCACAAATCATTTGATTTAGATCGGAACTTCGTAGCGGGTTTGCAAATCATTTGATTCAGATCGAGACTTATGTGCAAATCATTTGATTTAGATTGGAACTTCGGAGCGGGTTCGTGAATCTTCACGAATCATTTGATTCAGATCGGGACTTCGAAGCGCGGATTGTGAATCATTTGATTTACATCGGGACTTCAGAGCGGGTTTGTGAATCTTTTGATTCAGATCAGAACTTTTGGAGTTGGTTCATGAATCTTTTGATTCAGTACGGAACGTCACGTATCACAAATTATTTGATTTAGATCAGAACTTTGGAGTGTGTTGTTCATAAATCTTTTGATTCAGATCGGGACTTTGGAGCACGTATCGTGAATCTTTTTTTTCTGATTTTTTTTTATATTTTTTTTTTTAATGAAACAGTATAGGCTTACAAAACATCAAACAAAAACAGCAACTCACTTCAATGTCTGACTTAGGCTATATTATAATTATGTCCATAAGCTTTTTATGAAATTTGGATCAACTCATTAATCTGTTGTTTGATCTCTTCATATTTAAGAAGAGAACTGTTTCCAAAGTTGTACATTTCTTGTTATGATTATTAAGGGCATAGAATTTAATAGCTACTAAGTTGTCTCTAGCAATCATTTTGTTCAAACAATTAAATGTCTGTTTACACCCTATACTCTTGCTGTACAGACAGCTTGTCATTATTTTGAAATAAACTCATAAGAATCCAATGTCCTGATCAAGTGTTTGGGTTTAATTTGCAGTAATGAGTGGCTTGCTCTACTTTATCTCTTATGTAATTGTCTAGCAGTGACACAAATTTGAGATTCTTGAAATGATCTAATTAATTTAAGACTAGATAGAAGATATACACAGGCTTATGTGCCATTGGTTTTCCCAGAACATACATATGAATATGGAAGGATTTTCCGGACTAATTTCAAATAGAATTGCAAATTGTATTTTCAATTCAGTTTTCCATATGTGGACGCATAAATTGTGACATAATCCAAATGCAATTGCAAATCTTGCATTACAGTTTGCATTTTCGCTTTCGCGAATGCACAGTGACTGCCACATTTTAAATGAAAAAGCAAAGTCCATTTGCAACTGTATTTCCCATGTCTTACGAGTTATGAGCCTGTCATATTTAAATAGCAATATTAATTACCACATTTGCTTTTTCACTCTCTCTGCGCCGCGCATATAACCTGCCAAAACTCAAATGGAATTGCAATTCCTTTCGCATTTGAATTTCCGATGTCTGCACTGAAAGCTGTGCAATGTGAGGGGGCAGGACTAAACTAGGGGGCGTGTTTGTTTTGGGAGGTGATGTCACTCACAGACGACCGTGCCGAATGCTTTGATCAATGGAGGTAATCGGTAAAGCCTCCGCTAAAGGCAGCTGCCAATCAGTTCGTGCCTGTGTTAATGAACAGACAGTGCAACCTTCTTGGCACAATACATAATTCTGTCTTTTTACCCCAAATGCAGCGATTATCCCCTGATAACAGAGCCACAAACGGTACGCACAATAGGTCAAAATTCACAATTACCCAAACGCTTTTCACCTGTCTCAACATCTCTCACTGTTTACACAATTTATGCGTCCACATATGAAAAACGCAATTGAAAATACAATTTGCAATTCTATTTGAAAATAGTCTGGAAAATCCTTCCATATATGAATCTGAACTGTAGATTAAATTAATGTTTGGACGTGGAAGCTCTGATCACATTCTGCCAAACTGAACAACACTACCTAATTATTTGTTTGCTTAGGTTTTGTTCAAAATGAACAAACATGGCAGGCGAAAAATTACCTGAACATAATGCTTGACTTGGCAATGTCTGATTCCATAAAATGCTGAAAAATATTAGTTTCTGGAGGTGTAGTACATATGCTGTCATTTTAGCAGATTCCCAGGAGACATGAAAAGGATAGTTCACACAAAAATTAAAATTCTGACATTATTTTCTTACCCTCATGTTGTTCCAAACTATAAATATTCCAAAATATAATGGAAGTCAATGAGACCCTGTTTGATTACCATCATTTTTCAAAATATCTTCTTTTGTGTTCCACAGAAGAAAGTAAGTCATACAGGTTTGAAATAACATGAGGGTGTTATTAAAATAGATGTAAAAGAAAGTGTTAACATAACAAATGTCCTATTAAATCAAAGGCTACATTAAATTTCCTCTCTATAAAATATCTTTGTATCATATGCAAAAGGAAGGCCTCATAAAACCTAAAAAAGGAGGCAAATTTCTCTAAGAATGTTCTCCCTTTCAGGTAATGAGATTTTTTTCCAGTGGCGGTGTTATTCTCTGTGACATTCATAAAAGCAAGTTAATGCTTAAAGGAAGACTGCTGGCAGAGAGAGAGATAGAGAGAGGGATGTGTACAGTAGAAATGCCCTGCCTCCTCTCTGCCTTATTTCCTGAATGATCTGCATTAATATTGAGTTTAATGCTTCATTACACCCATGCCTTTATATGGAAAAAGTGGATGATTAAAGTGCTCTGTGAAGCATCTGTCTTAAAGTCACGGAGTCATTTGAAAGAATCATGAGCTGTATGAATAAGTTATGGAACAGCCGCTAAGCAAGCAGCGCCAAGATATTAGAAGGAGAGAGAGACTTCTTATTCTTTATACTTGCCTAAAACATTCATATACTATAGTAGTTGGCTTTGATACTGAGCTTTCTTCTGCAGGCTCAGAAGAGACTGGACCTTCTCATATCTTCACTTAGTTACAAATAGAGGACTCATCCCTTCAGACAAAATAATATATATATATATATATATATTTACTTACTGATAACAATATGAGCACTTCCAATGATAGTGATCTAGAGAACTGATGTGTTTGTTCTACTTCATGTTTATCCTTCCATTAACCAAAAGGAAACAATCTTCTTAGCTGGATGTTCAGACGTCTACATGCAACCAATTGGCCTCTTTTCTTCTATGTTTGTGGAGTCGTCATTGTGTTTTGTTTTTAATGGGGACTATTTCAGACGTTTAATGTTTCAGGCAGACTATTCTAATTGATGTTAATCAAACATGCAGTCTTTGTAGTTGAACCATTTCATTTAGATGAAGTATGGTGGCCCTCAAACACTAATTAAGTGCTCTTGCTGGCTGTTTACCAAAAGCCCTTTCTAGAAGAATCCAATATATGAGCTTTAAATTCAGAATACCATCTCATCCAAAGCCGCTCTCATATTGACAATGACACTGCAGCCTACCAGCACAGATTTCTAATGTTTTTTTACACTCTTAGAATACATATAGAACATTAAAGGTTTCTATCGGGTGTATCAATCAAAATCAGTCCAATCAAAAGCCAGAAAAAAAGGTTATAGGACCTTTCATGGGATTTCCCATGCATCGTGGGATCATTTCATGTCTTTAATACAGTAAAAACCTTTATTAAAACATACAATAGTACAAGATTAGCAGTGTAATGTAAGGTTAGTAACAGAATTGACAGACCTCTTATTTGTATTCTGCAGTAGAAATAAAGCACAAAGTCATGGTTAAACATTTGAAATCATCGCATAGATGTTGTATTGTATTGCTCCTCTCATAGAGTGGCATTTATTTCAATATTTCTGAGCCTGACACAAATATTTTGAAACAAGCAAAGAGAATCCATTCAGATCTTCTCAAGTACATTGAAGACAGGCCATGAATTTCTCATGAAGCGTGGCATGAAAGATAAAGTTCGCAAGTTGCTTTCCATCATTAGTCTTTTAATACTTTAGGTGCTGTTTATAGAAGCAGTGATTAAATGTGCACAGGTTTTCTGCTTTTAAGTGCTTTATGAATATCATTTAGTCCTTTAATGTGTATTTTGTTACATTACTTTGTAATATTGTCTTCTTTCTGTAATAGTCTGAAGTGATGCATTCTAACACATCTTTATTAGGACTCTGATTTGTTGGTTTGTGGGTTTAGTAACTCAATCTAGGCCAGCTGTTCCTTAGGGTGTTTCTGAACTGTGAAAATCAAGAATAAGCTTTTCATGTTCAGTGATACATCATGTTCAGAACACGCTCCTAGTTAGTAACAAGATCCCCAAGATCATCAATCATATTCCTGAACTCAAAGAAATAGTTTTCAGAAGCCAATATCAGACATTATATAATGACTGTACTAAATTACCAAAATAATAAAACACTGTATCATTAGTTATGATGCTAAGATTAAGAACAATCCCTCCTCTCCCATCATGGAAACCACACCTACATTCATCAGCCTAGATGTTGTGTTTGTTCTCTGTGGAAACACATTCTGACTGTCACAGTAATGTAAATAACAGCTGCCCAATTATCATGATTAGTTTTCCTAGAGTTTTTAACAGATGTACGGCTCTACCACATCACCCTGTCACATATATGCTAGCGCTGTAATTGATTGTCTGCGAGGTTAATGTGAACATCTGAGGGCTTCCAGCAGGGCAGATGATTCCTCACAATGTCTCACTTGAGCTTTATTAATGTTTTTTTTTTTTTTTTTTTGGTGAAGGGAGAGAATTAATCCCCGTAAGACTTTATCACAGCTGTTATAATAGATGAGGTTCATTATTAAAGAAATTTGATAACTGAAAAAGTGTCAAAGCTTTTGAGATAAAGTCAAATACGGTTTAATTAAACAGTGATGCAGCTGATCAGTGTGGGGTTTTGGTTTTAATATGTTATTTTTTATGCTGTTATTCAACAATAAAACAGTGTAACCTACTTTTGGGAGAAAACACGTTGCAACCAGTTCTTAGTAGGAGTATTAGCTTGTCTTTTTATGAAGAAAAGACAGTTTGTCTGGGTCTGAAATGTAAATTTGGTAAATAAAATGTAGAATATTTTTTTAATGTTCTTTAACAGTTTATGTCTATGAAATGTTTAAAATGATGGCACAAATTTTACTGTAATGTTGAATGGCTATATTTACACTTTTTATCCCCAGAAATTGATTTAAAAAATAATAAAAGTAATACAGGTATTATTGGTACTGATTATACTTGCCTTCATTCATATTTCATGGCCAAAAATATATTTATGATTACAAATTTACAAATTTTAATTTTAGATGCTATTTGTCATGATTACGTTAGTAAATTTTTAATCGATTAAAAGCACCAGGGGAAAATATATATATACATGCATACATCTAAATAGGCTTATATCTAGCTATTGATCGATCTATAGATAGATGCGCGCGCTTGTGTGAGTGTGAATATTATAATTTTGTATTTTATAAGCTAAAAAGTATGACTTTCTTTAAAGAAGCATTCCCAGAATTCCCTGCGTGAACCATCATGTTTGTTTAGGCTACATTTTATTTCTAACATGAGCGACCTGATGGTGTTTTGTGTTAGTGTGTGCGTTTATGACTGGTCAAAGTTTTTATGAACTTTAAATCATCACTAGATTTCTTTTTTCATTGCATTGTCTGTGAGTTAGTATATTTTACAGAAATAGTCAGTTTTGTTGCTGTTAATCAGGGCTGATAGAGCCGAGGTGACATTTGGTGACTGACGGAATAGCGCCTCTCTTTAAACCCTCTGAGCGGATGATGATGATGATGATGGTGATGATGATGGTGGGGCGCGGGCACGGCGCCTGACGTGTCTCTTCATCATCAGCTGGCTGTAGTGAGGAGCGCGCGGTGGCACTTTATCGCGCTCTCGTCTCTCGCGCTCTCTCATTCCGGCTCGAGCGCTGTGCCATGCGAGCGCGTGCGTCTTCACCGGCCAACCTCGCGTGCGCTCGGAGCGTCGGACCCCGGCGAGATGCGGGAACTATAACGAGAGCTCAGATGTTTGGAGGTTCTCCACTGGATTGTTGGTAAATGTTCCTGCCCCACTCTCTGACGACCATGCTTTATTTCCAGCTGGTGATCATGGCGGGGACGGTCATGCTGGCATATTACTTCGAGTACACGGACACGTTCAACGTGCACGTGCAGGGCTTCTTCTGCTACGAGACCGCGTACACGAAACCCTACCTCGGACCCGAGGACACGAGCGCCGTCCCGCCTGCCCTGCTGTACGCGGTGGTCACCGGAGTCCCCACGCTGCTGGTGAGTCACTCAAGACAGTGCATGTGCAGTCACTTCATTGAGTGATCAGGTGATATTGATTATCATTGAAAAGTTCATTTATCGACCAATGAAAGAATTATTACATTGAAGTTGATTCATGATAACTCGATTGATAAGTGCTTTAAATGTATTAATAAATGAGTTATTGCATAAAAGCAAATTAAGCTTGAGATTTATAAGTAATAACTGTGGATGTGTAAGTGGTATTGATTGACAAGTTATCAGTTTATTTATCTTTGTGCATTCAAAATTATTGATTAAAAAGAATGATTGCATCAAGGCAGATCAGATTGATAAGTGATTTTCTTAATTTATATCTGATTTCATATTGACTTAAGTGTTGATGAATTGATAATTGACTGAAAACACCTGTAACACTTTACAATAAGGTTCATTAGTTAACAACATTAGTAAACATGAACTAAGATTACTTGATATTTATTTTCCTTAATGGAGTATGAGGTTATGATTCATATGTGATTTTATATTGGTTTTCAGTGGTATGTTATTTTAATTAATTCATTAATTGATAATTACATGAAAGGCTATCAGATTGATGTAATGGCTTGACATTGATTGTCTATAATATAAATACTGATTTGAGATTTTGATATTGATTTTCATTTGTATTTTTTTTTATTGATTATCAAATGAATGATTGCATGGAAGCAAATCAAACTCGAGATGCAAAACTTGATTTTGATTGATTAGAGAAATTATAGCATGGAAGTAGATCCGACTATAGAGACTGATTAGTGGTTTGAGATTATTTTTTGCCATTTTTGCCAAGTGCCATGTGATAAGTGGTTCTATAATAATTAATACATGATTTGTTTTAGATTTTGATAAGTGATTTTGCTTGATTTCTGCTTTTATTTTTAGAGGTGTGCATAAGAACAGTTTAACATGCTATTTATTATTGATTGAGCAGCGTGCAAGTGATTGCATGAAAGTAATTCAAGCTAGAGATGCATAAGAAAGAGGTTTAATTAAAAAAAAAAAACAGTGCTGTGTGATGCTGGCAATGCTGTCTGAGGTATAGAAATAATGCACACCATGAGACGAGATGTGTGCGAGTCATAACTGCCTTTAGTCGACACTGCTGTTCATCATCACTTTCACATTCAAATACATTCCAACTCTGCTGATTTTGTATGTTTATTTATAATTTAAAGGTTATTTCTTAAACCATTGCATAGAATACTCATTTTCATGCATGGAGGACTGTATAATTAACCAGATCCAAATATGTTTACTGCACATGTTCCATCTTGGTAAATCAGCATAATGAGATTTCATTATCCATGCATGCATAAATTAAACCTGCATATCATAAACCCCCTCCCACTTCATATCTAGCTGAAGACGAAGCCTTTGATGTTAGATCATACCAGGCACTGCCCCAATACTGAATGCCTTCATTAGCTTGACTATTCACTGACAACTGTGTCGTTGTTTAATAACACTTGTTCAGTGAAAACTGAATTTTTTTTATTTTCATGAGAGAAAACAGCAAACTGTGAGTATAGACATCTCACATCTCACTGTCTGTAATTTAATGTTCACCAGCCCACATTATTTCATCAGTGGCAGTGACTCAATCTGAAGTGCCACCATGCTGGACCTTTGCTGCTCTGTCAGCTCATAGTGTGGTTCTGCATCCAGCTAATGTGTTTAACAGATGAATGGCAGCAGATAAAAGGATGTTTTATGCTTAAAATGTGAACCTCTCTGAGTTCTCTTTTGGTTTCATTATTTATTTATGTTAGGATTCCATTTGATTGGACTCTGTCATTTTGATTTTGATTTATTTTCATTAGTTTGTTTCTGCTAAATATACAAGAGAATGTCATGCAGATTTGTATTTATTTGTTTATTTATTTATTTACTTATTAGGGCTGATCACATTCAGTGGACAATTTATTTATTTATTTTTTGGCATTCAGGAATTTGGTTGGAGATATGTAATAGCAAGTAAATACTATCCTTGAGCCAGGGTCCAAATGTAATTTTAGTTACACATGCCATAAATATTACTTATCAGCCACAAAAATATGGCTTAATAAATAAAAATTATCATTAATGATAGAGAGACAGTGGGGTGAGTACAAGCCAAATTCAATCAATGGAGCCATGCAATTTGTGCAATAAAAGTATTATAAAAGTTTAATTTTGAATTTCATTTAGTATTTTTATTTTTAATAATAATTTTTGTCTCAATGACAATTAGATTATTTAGCTCCTTTTTCTTTGTATACACACTTAAGGTTCTCTGCTTAAAAGGTTCTTCACAGCGATGCCATAGAAGAACCATTTTTGGTTCCACAAAGAACCATTCAGTCAAAGGTTCTTTAAAGAACCATCTCTTTCTCCTTTTTATAATCTAAAGAACCTTCTTTCGCCACAAAGAACCTTTTGTGAAACAGAAAGGTTCTTCAGATGTTAAAGATTCTTTATGGAACCATTTAGACAAAAAAGGTTCTTGGCATCGTGAAGCACCTTTATTTTTAAGAGTTGCATTTTTACTGTTGAAACTTGGTAAATATTTTTCTCAAATTTAGCAGTCGGTGAGCATAAATTTTGAACCTTGTCTTCAGATTTCTGACACCTTACATGTCACTTTACATGTCGATCAGACAATTGATTCCTGTTTAATTGAGTGTTTTTGTCTAGAATAAACTGCAGTGTGGACAGCCAAAAGTATGGCAGTAGTGTTTGGTATGTTTAGCTAGGCTGGTATGGCTTCATAGTTTCAATGCAAAAAAAAAGATGAGTGGAGGAAAGAAAATTAAATTTAGAATACTTATTTTCAGTGATTCCCTCCTAGACAGTTTCCAGACTCAAATAGGTGCATTTTTCATTTACAGTGCTGTCAGATTATATGTGTTGCTACATGGCAGCTAGGTTGTTATATTTTTTCCCTCCAACACCTTTCTGAGTAGCACAGACAGATATTGGCTCATGTTTTTCTAGACAGAAAAAATAACAATCAGGCTGCCACGTCGCAACACTGTGACCCCAGCCAAAGCTGTCGTAAAGAGAGATGAACTCTATCTCCACAAAGTACTGCTCATAAACTCCACGGCGGACTCGTACTGAAACCATCACGCTGTGATTTGTAGTCTGAAAGGCTTGCGGTAAAGATATGAGCTTCAGACATAGAGATATTGCTCAATTTGAGCTGATATTGGCAAAAATGACATTGATGCGTTAAGGTGCGGATTATAGGGGAAAAGTCTTGCAGAAGCGAATGATTAAAGAAATCCCTGAACATAACTTCTCTGTCGGATTTGGATGCGATTGTGCGATATCACACGTAGACAGTCAGACATTTGGATAAGGCATAGTATTCCCATCACATCTTCATTTAAAACAGATTACAACGTAAAATCCTATTTAATACTGATAAAGCTTCTGATAATGAATGGAATTTGATGATCACTGTCAGATGTGCTAAACCACAACAAAGCCCATTCTTTATCAGAGATTTTAATGAGCAAACTTTGAGTATAATCGTTTTACCCAAACATTTAATGACTTTTCAGGATGACTTAGATTTACTTGATAGCGCAAGGCCGGGCCAATTGTTGTGGCAAAATTAAAGGAATACTTCACCCAAAATCGAACATTTGTTGAAAATGTAATCACCCTCAGGCCATCTGTGATGTAAATGAGTTTCTTTTTTCATCAGAACAGATTTGGAGAAATTTAGCATTACATCGCTTGCTCACCAATGGATCCTCTGCAGTGAATGGGTGCCGTCAGATTGAGAGTCTAAACAGCTGATAAAAACATCACAATAATCCACAAGTAATTCACACAACTCCAGTCCATCAACTGATGTCTTGTGAAGTGAAAAACTGCATGTTTGTAAGAAACAAATTGATCATTACAAAAAAAAAAAAAAAACAATCACTGAAAAAGTGGCCTGTTGTCCTGTCAAATCAAAATCCACTGACATATTTGTTCAGAACACTTTTAGACTGTTTTTCACTGGAGACGTGGATTACTTGTGGATTACTGTGATGTTTTTATCAGCTGTTTAGACTCTCATTCTGACGGCACCCATTCACTGCTGAGGATCCATTGGTGAGCAGGTGATGTAATGCTAAATTTCTCCAAATCTGTTCCGATGAAGAAACAAACTCATTTACATCTAGGATGGCCTGAGGGTGAGTACATTTTCAGCATTCTGTCATTTCTTGGTGTACTATTCCTTTAAGATGCAATGTGCCAGTCATTTTAGCTTGTGAATTGCAAGTGCACTTGTATATTAACACCTTATATTGAATACCAAACACATTCTCATGCACACTCAATGAGACGTCCCCTATCATCATATGCCCTTGAGCAAGACACTTAACCCAGATTGCTCCAGGGGGACTGTCCCTGTAATAAAGACGTGCTGAAGTCACTTAGGACAAAAAAGCAATTACCACACGACTAATAACTATAACTAATAAGCTAATATAAGTATTATATTGTGTATTTCAGTATTTCAACAGTTCTTTGCAATTATGGTACATTAATGATTTAAGAAGATTAAAAAAATTAACACATTTTGATTGCAGAAGGTAAAATTATCAATGGAAATTATTAAATTGTTAAAAAACACTGAAGAACCTTTATTTCTTTGAGTGAAGCATATACTGTTTTTGATCTCTGTCTCTCTCTGACTTTGAAGCCGGTGAATTGGTGTTTTTTTTCTATTACGCTTACAAACTCTGTTTTTTGAACCACAGATACAGATGACAGCCGTCTGCTTCTGACATGCAGTCAGATGTGATAGATCATCATCTTCTTTCATATCGACTTGTTACAGATTTTGAGGCTTTCCAACTACTTCCTTTATATCTTGGTGTACACTTGTATATCAAAGTAGAGTTCACAATTGAGTTGTGACTGCCATCAGGGACAATTTAACAACAGTTTCCATTATCAAAAACAATTTTATGGCAAATCCACCGTTATGCTTTCAAACACATATGTAAGTGCATCCATTTTGCAACTGTGTACTGTTTATATTAATTTGCATGGATTCAGCCACCATTTATGTAATCGTTAGATCATCAAAATACAGTAAATTACTTCACAATTCAGAAGTAATTACACTTATCTTGATCTTTCCCACTCAATATATTGAATGTATTTTGTCTGGCAGACTTTCTTTCAAAGTGGGTATCAATAAGTAACGTACTTAAAATTACAAAATGAGCTAGTGGTTTCAAAATCTTTTAGTATTCTGCAGTGTGCAAATAATGTGTGTGAGTCTCTGTCGGTACTGACCACAAACAAAGTCCCTTTAAGCAAGTCAATTCACTCGGCAGCCATCTTGGTAATGAAGATGTATTGTTGTTTTGACTAATGACACTCTGTTGTAGAATTTTATAGATCGTAGAGAAAGGTCTTCCTTTACTGGCTCAATGGTTTGGTTACGGGCTAAAAGGCAAGATGTGCCATTTTGGTGTCCACATAAAATTTAATTTAGAAAAGTGATTTTTTTTTTTTATATATATACATAAAAACATTAAATGCAAGTGAAGTGTCTACTTTAATGTTTCAGATAACTTTTGTGAAAATAAAATGTCAAAATGGGTGAAACAATGTTCCATCGTCAGTCAGCATAATATATATATTTATAAAAATGATTAAACATGCTTATTCTGACCTGTACTTGTTAAAATATATAAAAGAATAAGTTATAATATGAAATTTTATTATTGATTAAATATAAAATATTATATAAATTATTTAAAATTTCTTGCTGACAAAAGGGTAAAACCAAGCGGTTTAATGTGTAGTGACAAAGATTGTTAAAATTTTAAAATTACAATTTCTTTTTTCTCAGAAAAAATAAAAAATAAACAGGACACATTCAAATGTAAGGAAAAACAAAATTTATTGAACTTTTATTGTTTTGATTCTTGAAAAACCCCTCTTTGTCTTTGACCCATGGACATACATTTTACCAGATTGTTTCACGTTTAGTTTGAAACATTTTAAAGGACTTGAAGGTATGGAAGTCCATTTCCACCACACAAGAAAAAAACATGCTTAGGTAAACCATAATTATGAAATACTAAGTCATAATTATAATATAATTATCATAGAACTATGACTTGTTGAAATATTGACTTTTTATCTCATATAATTATGACTTAATTTCAATTTTTAATCTCATAATTTTGATTGATGACAAATACGGCATTTTGATTTTTTGTCTTTTTGTCTCATAATTATGATTTACCAAAGCGTGAATTTTTTTTTTTTCTTATGTGATAGAAATGAGCTTCCATTTGAAGGTGATGAAAATGCTTGTAAGTACTGGTTAGTATCGATTACTAATTTCCTCTTTCTAGAACGAAATCACAAGAAATTGTTCTTAATCCCCAGTTTTCAACATGTACGCCATCGCTAAGATTTGGTTTTGTTTAAATCTCTCATGTTTATGTCTCGGTGGTCTTGATATATTTATAATCTTCTGTCAGTTGTCTTTTTACATCCCTCTAATGATACTGAATTCAGTGGCTAAAGTGTTTCTGTATAAAATTGGTGATTTTAAAAACGTGATGAGGAACATCAAGAGGTTTTGACTCTGTGGAGTTTAGTTTCACAGCATTAGTATATTCTCCTTATTCAGTATCTCCATATAAAAGACCTCTAGGTTTCTCTCAGCTTTACGAAACAGACTGAAAAGACACTCTGTCCACAGAAAATGGGCCACGAGGAGAATGAAATAGCTGTTCATTAACACAGTCCAAACAAATAGCACTCCATTGTCAACGGCGATCATCTGGGCCCTACAAACCAGCGAGAAACCAACAGATGTTCATGTCTGGCTGAGTGATCAGGACTTCATGCTTGAATTGGTGTGTGTTTATGGAGTTTTAGCCCATTAGGTTGGAAATGGTTGAGTTTACTGGCCCACTGTTGTGCATTAGCATCGGGCTACACATCATGATTGTGCTGTCATTTATTGGAGTGACGTTATGCAGAAACATGAGAATAAGTTACTATAAAACTGTTATTTAACGGTTTTAAACCAAGTTTGTGTAAAAATAAGAAGCCAGGAAATTAGTTCAGCTGCATCTTTTGGATGTTTCTTCCTCTTCTTGAGATCTACAGGCAGCACTTGAGGTTGGGAAGCTTGTGTGAAAACATACAACATAAGAGTATGGTGTAATGTTGAGGTATTCCTGCTCAGGTGGAGGGCTGTAACCTCGTGCTTAGAGCTTAACCCTGAAGATTTAACCTCATTATTCTGATGCAGATTAGTTCTTTGTGTTCGTATGCACCATCTGTGCTATAATCATTTTTTAACTGTTTGGTGTGGAACAACCCGTTTCAGAATATTAACAGGTTGTAACCAGTTTTAACAAGTGAAAAAAAGTTTTAATGTACATGTGACAGGGCCATTTAAAATTGAATCTAGTGCTTAACTGCTGACAGTATAAACACTCTGTTTAAAGCTCATTTAGTTAACCTACTTTTAGACCTCCTGTTGTTATTCAGGCAGTCATACTGTTGCTAAAAGTAGTTGCTATGAAAGAATCCTGTCCAGCATGTCCTTACAACAAGCTCAACCAATGATGTGAGTTTGGGGCGGGGCTATCGGTTTGCTTGACCAATGGGAGATAGGGAACATGTTTAGGGAAACCTGTTCTAAAACAGTGTTTTTTTTTTTTCAGTTCTCTTTGGTGACACTAGTTGTACAAAAATGGCATGCATCACCTTTAATATCAGCTTGATATTAATCTCATTATTCAGTGCAAGAAAAATTTCATAATCTGTCATTATCGAAATCTATTAATCTATCGAATAAATTGCATTCCTTTTTAGCAGACATCACCAAGCTCTTATTTTTCAGCCCTCTATGTACCTGTCATATAGAGAGCATTTTTCACAATCCAATAAATTCCTAATGGATACAATCAAGTCATTTTTTCCTGTTGAATATCGGTTTTCATTTGGAAATTGTCAAGTTTTTTTCTTTTTTTTTCCTGTGAGGTTGTTGCAGTAAATATATAGAAAAATGCAAGAATACATATTTATATTGTCCGTACGTACCATGGTAAAGTAAATTCTTAAATTCTCTTTAATTAGTTTTTTGTCAACAAATATAGGCTATGATATAATATGTGATTAATCTGATTAATCAACACATTGTGTAAGTAATTTGATTGACAGCCCTGGTTTAAATCTATTTCCTGATGGATGTAGAGATCAAACAGAAGCAATGATGTGTTTCTCAAATGGCTATGTTTTTTTCTTTTTCTATTTTTCCTGTCTTTTCTGATCATTTTCTTTTCTGCTGGATGCTCATAACCTAGATTCTGCAGTATGTATGTGTGTAAAGCCTTGAGCGGTTGTGCTACTGTTTTGAAGTAAGGAGGGGGCAAAGAGGCCACCAAACTCTTACGCTTCTCTACCCAGATTTTTATGTGGAGGTTTATGCAGTTTGAGAATGTGAGATTAAGTCGCTCGGCTTTTGGAAGCAGAAGATCCTACTTGCATCTATAAGCCCCAAAAGCAAACCCTTGAGGAGCTGGACAAGCTCTTAAATCACTCTGACAGATCAGGATGAGCCTCAAGCTCCTCATGTGTGTTCGTATCCTGGTCTCGTTACCTCAGTCAAACCCGGATCTCTGCACTCATGAACAAAGGAAGAGAAAGAAATGTCTCATTAGTTTTTATTGCAGATAGAGTTTAATTTAAATGCCAAAAATCTTTATGGAACCTAAAATCCATTTTTAATGATGACATGAATTTGCCCAATTTACTTGATTTAATGAAGTGATGATTCAATCCTAGATGAAGTATCTGACTGTTACTATATATGATGTTATCCCGAATGTGACAGGATATTAAACAACCTTTGGGAATTGAATGGATTATGAAGGGGAGGGGCTAAAATGAGAGGGCTTGATGACATCAGCGGAGAAGCAAGGTCGTGTCACAGGCAGAGCAGGTTATTACATTTTGATGAAAAATGACATAGACCCTTTTTTAAGCACTTTTTGAATAATTTGGTCAGATATCATTGATTAACTTATATAAGTTAATCAATGATATCTGACCAAATTATTCAATCTTATAGACAAAGTATACAGTGTGAAAAGGCCTGCAGTCAAAGCAAGGCTTCTGTCTAGAACAATATTGCAACACTTCATCTACTAATGGATGCAAATAAGGGCAGAACGAACTCTAATTTGGATTTATGGGATAGAAATAGTGCCCATTCTCATAATGAGCATCAGCACAATAAAACAACACATTTATTATGACAGTCATTTGCAGAGGCAAGACCGGCAGGCTTTAACAATGCAACCAGAGACTAATCAATATCTTGCTTCTGTTTCAGGCTTTTTTGTCATTTTTAAACTTTTTTTCATTTAGTCTTTTGTCCCCCCCCCCCATTGGCCATTTTTCATTGGCAACTGAAAATTGTGTTTCAGTTGGGGCTTTCCACACACTTATAGCTTCTTGGGTTCTATACTGGGTTATATACCAGATAAAATCAAAAATGTTTTGATTGTGGGTTATTTTACTTGGGCTGTTAAGAAACCATCTAGTAATACAGTATTGTACTAATAAGCACCACTCACATTTTCCTCAGAAAATGTAAAAATGTATTAGTTCATTTTATTTCAGTTCAATTTCAATTTTATTTTATTTCATGTTTGACGTTTTCTGATGTTCCGCTCTGTTTCAGATCACCGTGACAGAAACGGTGTTGTTCTTGATACAGTACACATCGAAAGATCTTGACAGTCGAGAGAAGACCATCGTGACCGGGGACTGCTGTTACCTCAACCCATTAGTGCGGAGGACTTTCCGTTTCCTTGGTATGTCACGGCTTTTCCACTTCATTTTATGGAACCTTGTGCTTTCAGCCCTGGCATTCAATTTACAGTTAAACTGTGAGAATTACTTGGAAGTTCTTTGTTCCTCTCAAAAGAAAGAGAGGTTGCACCAACCCACGGTAAGTGCACTAGTGTCAAAAACCCCTGTATTTTAGGTTATAACCAGTTAAGGAAGACTTTTGAAACGCTTTATTTTATATTAGGGACTATTCACCCAAATAGAAGTTGCCCTCATTTACTTATTACTTTCTTCTGTACAACACAAATGGAGAAAGTTCGAAAAAAAAAAAAAATCTCTAAAAGAAAGTTCTTAATAGGATAAAACAGCACCTTAAAAGAACTCTATATTTCGTTTTCTGAAGCCACACAGTAACATTGTGCGAGGAACAGACTAAAATATCATTTGTTATTCATAATAATAATGAAAAAGGATGACTTAAATGTACTCAATTGGCATCAGAATGTTTGAAATAAGAATGGACTATAATTTTGAAGCTTTTGTTGTTCTTTTTTACCCTTTTTGGTTACTTTACTGTGTGTTTGTTTTATGAAAAAAGAAGAATGTATTTTCTAAATATCTAATTTTGTGTCCCACAAAAGAAATAAAGTAATGCAGGTTTGAAAATACATGAGGGTAAGTAAATGATGACACGATTTTCATGTGAAGTGTTCCTGTAAGGTTTAGTCTAAATGGAGTTTGTTGCACACAAAATGTGGTTTCTAGGAACTAGTGATGCATCAAAATTTCCAAAAACATTGGAAAATATTCCAATGGAGCAAATCAAATAAAATACAAAAATAAAATAAAAAAAATCTATATATTTGGTTTCAGACTTAATAGTTCTGGATTGCCGATGGCTCTTTAATTACCCAAATATTATTTTGTGTTTTGGTTTTCAGGTAAATGAGAACCTTAATTTCGATTGCAATGTTTTGGTAAAATATTCCTTCTGTTGCTTCAATATTGGGAACATAGGCCTGTACTTCTGTATGATCTGCATGTGTTTTTTGCTGTGTAACCTCACATGCTCTACAACATCATGATGGTAAAGCCTCTCCAGCCACATCACATACACTTAATGCAGTTTAACAAATTAAGACCAGACTTAATCTGTGCTGTCTGTCTCTCTTCCTTACTCTTTCGTTCTCAGTTAAATTTTTTCCCCTTTTCACTCAGTTTCTCCCTCTAATGCTTTAGTGTTTTTGTGAGATAAAGAAGCAGCAACGTCATGGATTATTAGCCTGATCCTCAGAGAAAATCCACTTCCATCTCCTATTAATTTCTGCATTAAATGGTTCCCATTCACCCACAGACACTTTCATTTTCCGGCAGAATGTACAGTACTTTAGTCATAGTGTCACAGTTTGCTGCGCCTAGTCATCCAAGCTGCGGGATTGTTGGACATCTGATTACATTAGCGGTCTTAAAGACAAATCAGATAAGCAGAATTGTTCCTAAGCCTCCTACAGGGCACTGAGAAGATCACCTTTACTTTACAGACAGCATCTGTCACTGTTCAGCAACAGTCACTGTGGCCTAGAGGAAATCGAATCTATCTGAGATCTATCTTTTTTTTTTTTTTTTTTTTTTTTTTAACAGCACTTGGTTCTTTGAAAGCATTGTCCTCATTGTTTAGGCTGTGACATTTTTATCTTTAAAGAGATATAGCAAGTTATATTACAAAGGTATAGTTAATCCAAAAAAAGTGTGTCTGATCACTTGCTCTCATGTCATTCCAAACCTGTTTGACTTCTGTGGACAAAAAAAGAAAAAAACATCAGAAATGTAGAAACAGACAATTTAAGTCATTATTCCCTGAAAATCCATTGCAATTCTCAAATCACATTTACTTTTGACGTCAGTAACACCAAATGGCATTCATTGGTAACTTAGGAAAGTCATAGAGGTTTGAAACATTAGTGTGAGTAAATGATAAAACAATTAAGCAATAAGGTTCGAGAGGTTGTGTAGAAAATATAAACACTACTGTTCAAAAGTTTAGGGTCAATAAGAATTTATTATAATAAATTTATACTTTTATTGAGCAATTAAACACATTAAATTGATCCAAATTGACAAAAAAATATCTTTCATATAAATGCTGTTTTTTTTTTACTTTCCATTCATCAAAGGTTACTAAAAAAATCAATAACAGTTTCCACAAAAATATTAAGCAGCACAATTTTCGATAATAATAATAAATGTTTCCTTAGCAGCAAATCTGCATATTAGAACGATGTGACACTGAAGATGGGAGCAATGGCTGCTGAAAATTCAGAAATTACATTTTAAAATATATTAAAATAGAAAGCAGGTATTTTAAAGTATTATAACATTTCACAATATTACTGTTAAATGTAGCTTGAAATACACTACTATGTATGTAAATATATTCACATTATAGAACAGGCTGGAGTTCCTTATTGTTTCTACAAATCTTAAAGGACAAATCCATTTATATCCTTTATATTTTAAAATTAATTCATTTTTTATGGGTTCTGGTTATGATTATCTGTTTTACAGTTTTATTACTTGCAAATCTTAATCAAACTTAAAAGATAAAGCATCTAGAAGATGTCGTGTGTTTCAGCCAGTGGTGGCTGCTTGAAATTAAAATATTTGGTAGAATGATGTTTTTTTCCCGTTTTGTTTGAGGGTTGATGATGCTTCTCAACTGAAAAGCATCAAATGAGACCAGTTGCTTCTTGACCTGGAGTCACTGGCTTGTGTTATTTGCATAAGGACTCACGCTGTGATGTTCTTTGGGAGAGATTAAATTTAGAAAATGGCTGTGGGTCATGGTGCACTCTCAGTTAGCTAAGGCAGGCTTTTTCAGTAATATTTCCCCATCTCTCTGCCTGAGAAGAACTCTTGGTTCACGCCAACTCTTGATATCAAAAATGATTGTGAATGAAAACAGAAAACACTTCAAAGCAGTGTGTGTTTGTGCCAGTATCATTAAATAGCTCCTGATCCTCCTTCAAGTTATATCAATGAAATGCTAAATCTGGTGTTTTCTGGAACAATTTGAACTCAGGCTGGAAGTATCATTATGAAGGTAATGGAGTAAAAAAAGTATTTTCATAAAACAGACATTATTAGGTAAAATCTTTTCTTTTCTTTTCTTTTCATTTCAGGCCATTTAATTATGAGTCATGTTTTGTAAAAAATTATTTTCCAGCCTAAAGCAAAAACTAAATTAGGTTTTGTATCTATCCATGTCACGAAACTGTAATGATATATGTATAGCTTTAGGATATTATACAGGTAAGAATAAGATTATGAAATCATTTAATCTAGAATCAGTATTTTATGTCTACGTATTTATTTAATGTATAATGTACAGTCAGCTGGTCATTTTTGCCGTTCATGCAATACATTTAATGTTTATAATTAGAATGACTCTTTTGACGTTAGTGAATCCAAAACATACAGTGCAACCAGGGTTGTCTGATTCACTAACAAATGATTCCTTTGAGTCAATCCTTATAATGAACCATTCAAAAAGATTTATGGACAGGAGTTTGAATTAGTTGAATCTTTCTGAATTAACTCGCTGAATCAGAGTAGATACGAATGAATGCTAGTTAACTGAACAAATTTATATAGATTCACAGACGACAATATGTTTCTTTGGTGTCCACACAGTTGTTGAGATCACTGTGTGAGAGGAAGTGTGTATAAGCCATATTTAGCTTCAGTTTGCTTGTGGACAGAATGTAGTTTGGTGACTGTCAGCATCAAAGTTATTATGTAGCCAATGTGACAGAAGACAGAATTGATGTGACACCAGCCTGTGACATTATAAGATTGCCTTTTTATGCCAACCTCAACTTGCATTCTGAAGTCTCTTAGTAAAACAAGACCATATTTTCTCTCCAAACCCTCTGCCAAACTTGTTTTGCTGTGTGTCACGTAAAAACTCCGCAAGGCGTTCCTCTGAGTGACTGTATTTACGGAGGGAAACATTCTAAACGGGGCTTTGTTAATGTTGTCTGAATACGTCTGCCAACAGTTATGAAAATGACTTATTGTTGATACAAGTCTTTCAATGGCTATAATAATAGCCTTGTCAAGCCTGTCATTCTGTTGAGCTGAAAAGATGTTCCAAACAAAAAGAACATGACATTTAGGAGTGAAGGAGAAAAACGGAGCTCTTTAAGAAACAATGGTGACTTCCTGTTCCTCGGCCAATATCTACCATTGTAAAACTCCTCAGAACAGAAGGGTATATTATGAAGGGAGAAGACTAATTTTTGATTTGTCCATCATGATTTGGGGTTCCTCGAGCTCAGTAGTTATTGTTTTGCTTCAGGATCATCAACTGGTGAGCCAACAAAACTGTTGCCCAATGTTCAATGAAGTCTAGCTCATTTTCTTTGACCTTGCATAGTTTTGTTCAGATTTTTGATGATGAGGTCCTCAGTGTTGGACTAGGTAAAAATATTAATCACAATGTTAAATTGAACAATCTCCATATTTATTCTTAAAATCGAAAGAACGTCCAGTGTTTCCTGGATCCAAAACAAATGAAATATAATGGGGAAAAAAAAAAAAAAAATATATATATATATATATATATATATATATGCACTACCATTCAAATGTTTGGGGTAAAAAAAGATATTAAATAAAAGAAAATTAATGCTTTATTTCAGCAAGGATGCATTATATTGATCAAAAGTGACAGTAAAGACATTTTATTACAAAAGATGTCTGTTTCAAATAAATGCTGTCCTTTTGAACTTATAGTTCAACAGTGATAAAGATCCATTATGTATTGGTTCTTATACACTGTTAGATGTAGTGGTACATATACTATATAACATTGAACGAATTGGAATCAAATATAATTGAAATTGGAATATAATTGAGAGCTTGAGAATGACATGCACATCCAATGTTTGAGCTCTTTTAATTGAGGTATTATGGTTTGGTTTACAGAGCAGCGATGAGAAAGACTCCATTCAATTATGAGGTTTGGTTATTATCTCACCAACTCAGAACATTAGCTCCTTTAATGCGTCTTCACAGCTCAGCCAGCAGCGAGATGTGTGCCACTGTGGAGATCACCTAGTCTTAGTCATATCTGTCCCCTTAATGTGCTTAAGTAGGAGATTTCAGTTCTGGAACGCGCTGTGCTAACCGAGGCCAAATAAACAGGCCAAGCACGACCGCTGAATAATTGAACCAATTTTCCAGGTCATGTTTGTCAAACACATATTTTAAGCCCCATCTTGATGGATTCTCTTTAAGGGATTACATACTTTTAATGTCAAATGAAGGCAGGGAATTTTAATATCAAATATAAGAAGTGTTTAATAGTCATATTGGGTTTTTTTTGTGACTGATGGTATAGCTATTCAAACAAACACTTTTGTTTTTGTAGTAATGGGTATCTGTATCTGTTTACTTCTCCATAGGTGTATACATGTTTGGCCTTTTCACCACAGACATCTTCGTGAACGCTGGTCAGGTGGTAACGGGGAACCTGGCCCCTCATTTCCTGACAGTGTGTAAACCCAACTACACAGCTCTAGGTTGCCAGCAAGCTCTTCGCTACATCAGCCATCAGGAAGCCTGCACCGGCAACGAGGACGACATCCTACGAGCCCGCAAAACCTTCCCTTCCAAAGAGGCGGCGCTCAGCGTGTACGCTGCTGTCTATATGGCTGTGAGTATCTCATAAATCCAACCCAGCCTCATTAGAAAAATGTGCCTGTGGTGACCATGTTGCAAAATATTGCATTGTTTCTTGCATGTTTCTCTACAGTTTCAAAGTGAAATGTCCAGTGTGATGAACATGAATCTGGCAACGTTGAACATGAATCAGATGAACTTGAATCGCTATATAACGCTAGTTATTAAATTAAACGTCTTGTGAGTGGTGCTTAAAGGTTAATGCTGTATCGGTTTTGAAAATAATGTACCACCTACACTTAACATAACTGATAATGTTAACAAAAGCAAATGCAAGATACAAACCCATTTGCTAAAGCAGCCCTGCTATTTTTGAGCTCTTTTATTGTGGCTCGTGTTTCACATGATTTGTAATGCAGTGCTGTACTACCGGGTGAGTCAACGAGCAAGTTTACAACATCAGAAAAGCCATTCATATGGAGTTGGTTATGTGATGCAAACATCAAAATGTATTAGTTAACAAATCATGTAGTATGGTAAAAGTGTTTTGAGGTCAACTGTGCAAAAACAAGTCTGTACTAATTGATGGTCTACTCGTGTAATTATAATTTGGGTGAAAAGGAATAAAAGATGTTGGTGTTTTACTGTCACTAGAAACAGCAGTTAATTGAAGGAATAGGTAAGTTTTTGGAGTTTTGCAAAAATGTTGGTACATTTTCCAATGAATCTATGTTGCATAAATCCATAATAGTTACTCTTTCTTTATCTAGTGCGGGGCGGTGAAAAATGACCAATCACAATTCAGTATGCAATTGTGATGGCATCATCTCGGTTGATTACTGTACATCTGTAATGTAGCAAGAATTCTTGATATTGTTCAGAGGTTCAATGCTTATTTTGACCAGAAGAATCACCAAATTAACACAATCATGAAATGTATTCATTTTTATAAGAATTTCTCTAAAGAAATTATGCAAATGCATTGTTAAAAGCAGAATTGGTCTAAATTTTATTTTCCTTATTTAGTTTTGAAATTTATTTCAGTGATGGTTTAATTATTGTGCCGTACTTTAGCTGGTAGTCTGTTTCCATGGTAAAACCTTCTTGGAAAAGTTGTCTTTAAATGTGTCCCTTTTTAAAACACCAAGGTTTTTTTTTTCTTTATTTAGTTATGATATTTTTAGCCATGATGGATTAATTAACATGCTGCGCTTTAGCTGTTAGACTGTTTCCATGGTAAAACTTACTTGTCTTTAAATGTATCCCTTTTTAAAGCACTGCTATACACATGCAGGTGGATGTCTTTAGCTGCTGCATTGTGTCTGGTGTTGTTTTTTGAGGTTCCACCCACAAGTGTTTTAAGATGCCATGAGCTTTATAAGAACTTTATACAATTATTTTTGTTTGTAATGTGTAACATGGACTCTGATGTCATCTACACGTCCTTGGAAAGTCATTAGCTTTGAAGTTCTTCAAGAAGGATTTTCAAAGCACGTCCTCTGCTGCTCTTCACACTTACCGCCGTTAATGAATGTGATGTAGAGTGACAACCGTCAGTCTACTTTTGACTTTGAGCTGATGTTTAAATACAGCAGGCATATGAAGGTGATTTCTGCTCTTCTTATAGCGAGCACCACTTGGTTTGAATTTTTAATGTCCTGTGCAGATCATTGATATGTATATCTTTGCGTCTTATAGTGATCATCATGAAGCATGCTTATCTTGAGTGCATCCAGGAGAGATGGCACAATGCAGGGCTGCGTTTGAAATGCAGATGCAAATTCGCAGGAGCTTCATTTGGATTCTGTCCATAGCCTGATCAAGCACAGATATGACACAAAGCACCATAGTGTGAACGCAGTTGTTTGTGGAAAGGACATTTTTTCTAGTAATAGGCACTAGAAAAAGTGGTAACTTTTTTTTTTTCCATGAACGCTGCAGTAGCTCTGTCTGTCAGCAATCTTTCAGCTGGAAATATTGCCGATGAGAAAGGAAATGAGAGTTGGATTGGTGTGAAAAGTTTTTATGACAATTTAAAGGTTGTGTGTGGACCTTTCTCATGCAGGATACGGCTGGTTGGTGGCTCAATTGGTTTTCAATGAGACACAGAGGCTTGTTCACACATACAGTAATCTGATTTTACAGTTTTTTTCTACTGTGCTTTGTGTATCATGAATTACAAAAAAACTACATGAAATATGATCTGACTGATTTTTCAAAAATCTGAAAATTTCGTAAAAATCATTTACTGAGTGATCTCACCATTCAGACTGAAACACTTTCAGATCAGATTTTAATACAGTTTTAGGCCCGTTCACACCAAGGACGATAACTATAAAGATAAGATAAAGATATAGTTAAAAAATCATTCTCAATATTAAAGAATAGCAGAGTCCACACCACAGCTATAACGATAAAGGCACAGAGAAACGATATCGTTGGAATCACTTTCAGAACGATTTTTTTCAGCTGATGAACTATACAAACATTGACACCCAATCAGAATCCATCCTGCTATCACAAGCTGGAGAATTTAAAGCGGCAGACGAGTGTGTGCTTAGAATAAACAGACGATATCGTCCGCTGGTGTGGATTCTAATATCTTTGTCTTTATAGTTATCTTTATAGTTATCGTTCTTGGTGTGAACGGGGCTTAATAATTTAGGTCTGAAATCAGATTTAAATCCAATTTTAAACTACGTGTTTATTTCTTATGTCTTAAGTGTTTTGAGTGTGTGTATATATATATATATATATATATATATATATATATATATATATATATATATATATATAGTACATATTCAGGTTTTGATAAACTGAAAATATCTAAATAATAATAATAAAGAAAAACATTTTTAATTTTTTATTACTCTTTTGTTTTTGCGGTTCGACTACAAACTATGGAAGACTGATTCTGCCACAGAATAAAAATTTCTATAAAGGTAACAGCTATTTTTTATCTCACAATTCTGACTTTTTTCTTGCAATTCTGAGAAGCTGAAATTACCTTGTTTACTTTTTTATTCCAGGGCGGGGAAAAAAATATAATTGTGAGATGCTCAGAAATGGAGAGAAAAAAAGTTGTCAAAGAAAAAAATAGCTGTGAATTAAGAATGGCAAGAAAAAAATTTATAGTTTATATAAAAGGCGAGTTTATATCTCGCAATAGTTTTTTTTCTCAGAATTATGAAAAACAAAGTCTGATTTGTGAGAGAAAGCATTGCAATTACCTTTTTTTATTCTGTGGTGGAGATGAGTTTACATGAAACAAAGCAAACCTGAGTCAGATATGGGAGGAAAAAATCTGATTTTTGCTGCTTGTCTGTGCAAAAACCCATGAAAACTTAATTATTTATCTTTACTGAATGTTACAGCTTACAAATCATTTTAGAAATGGGCTACGAGTCAAGCACTAACCAGCCCAAAAAATTAGATAACATATGAGCTTTCCTGTCAGCTCTTTTACTTATTCATTTCCATTATAATCACCACTTTTATGGCCTCCCTTAATTTTTCACTTCATGGTCTAATTATCCACAATGACCCGGTTAGGATGCGAGACGTCCCATACAGGCGAGCAGACTATGAAGGACAGAATCCAAAAATCAAGTAATGAGCATCTGGCACGGTTTAGCCCTCTTTTTCGCCAGTGATGCTGCTCCAGATGTGCACCGGACCCACAAGGAAATCTCACTCCGCAGGGAGAGAATATCTCATACCGGCTGTTAGTCGAGTCGAGCCCTGATGACTAGAACTCAGAAAGAATCACGGTGTCCCGGGAGGTTTGATTATTAATGTAGACACAAGAGGAGTCTGATTAGTGTCTGTAGGATGTGCTCTGCCGTGTCAGAGAACTTAGAATTTTTGACTTCCTGCAAGGTGTCTTTGAACCAATGTGCTTTTCCAATCAAATGAACAGATCAATCATGCTTTGTATGTAGGTCATGAAGTATGCAGAATCAAAAGTTAGCTAATTCTTTGTCTTTAACATCATGATTAATTGGATTCTTAAACACGTTGATAATCTGGACTAAATGCCCCACACTGAATATGGGACGGCGGTTCCTTATTTTGTTTTTTGTTTTTTTGTAAAGGAGGCTGATTCAGTGTTAGGGCTGTGCGATTTGGGGGAAAATATCAAATTGCGATTTTTTTTTTTTTTTTTTTTTTTTTTTTTTCCACAGATATTGCGATTTGATTTGCGATTTTAAATTTGCAAAGTCAAGCTTCAGCTCAATATTGTCAATAATGTGCAGCACAGTATGAGTATCATTACCCTGCTGAAAAAAAAACAATAGAAACCATTAACAGAAATTCTTACAGTTTCCATTAAACCATTTCAAAATTCCATTTTGTTTTGGTTATTATTCCAGTAGGAATTACTGTTGTTCTACTGGTTGCCATCTGCCATATTACATTCCACCAATAGAATACATGAAATACCAGTAGACACCATTATAGTTTACATTAAAACCAATACAATTCCCATTAAATTTTCTATTGTGTTTTGGGAGGGGATCTATTGTTTTTTGTTTTTTTTTGTTTTGTTTTTTTTCAGCAGGGAAGATTATAATGGTATAACTACTTACTTAATTTACTTAATTACTGAATTTCACAGGAAATATTTGTTTATTTTTTATATGAATCAACTGTATTTCTGTAGTCGATTATTAAAGTATTACATATGTTACATAGGCTGATTTATTTATAATTTGTCAGATTTATATTGATTTTTAAGTATTTGGGATTTTAAGAACAAGTAGAAAAATGTGCTGAATGTTTCATTTCATCCAAGTGAAATTAGCAAGCAGTTAGACTGAATTTACATTCGTTTTAAACCCGGAGCCATGCGCGAGCTGACACAGGTTGCGCGTGTGCGTCAAGCCTCATCCATATTGCCAGATGCGCTCGTAGAGATTGCGGTGTGGAGCCAAGCGCGAGTATAAACGAGCATTACGAAACAGGCTGCGTGAGTGCAGCAAGTGTGAACGGCTCGTCCGTGATGCGGGATTCGGGCCGCGTGGGGCAGAGAGGAGCGAGTATGAGAAGCATTAGGCTGTGTGTGCGGTCTTCTGAATTGGGAATAGCGAACATGCATTATAAATTTACTTCAAATTAATCTGTTGGGGAGATAAAATGTGTAAGATAACGTTCATGTACTAATAAAATCATCTAAGAATGTGTATCTTTTATTCTCCAGTAATGAAAGCAGAACCGATAAAGGAGCCCTTGATATGCGTTGTGACGCAGCTCTTGCAAATCATCTTTTTTGTTCATTGTCTGTCATTTCGAAGCTGAAGTTACATACGTTTTTCTTTAGTTTTAATTTGCCTAACTATCGATCTGACCCTGTAGACGCCATAATCCCTCCCTCTCTCTCTCTCTCTCTCTCTCTCTCTCTCTCTCTCTCTCTCTCTCTCTCTCTCTCTCGCTTTGTTTTTTTGGGGGGTTTTTTTTAATGGTGGGTGTTTGCGCAGTTGGATAGAGCAGTGCTGATAGGGGAGAACAGACGGAGGTGTGCTCACTCTATTAGTTAGTAAGACTGCCACTCAAGGCTGTCACGCATATGCTCTGCAACAGTGTAATATCGTGTCCACATCGCAGGCTTTGCGATTAGAAAATCGCAACGTCTCAAATCACGTTTTCGATGCGATTTTGATTAATCGCACAGCCCTATTCAGTGTGTTACATTGACAAAATAGTCACAGTTGTAGATTTCCATACTTCTGTCATGTGTATTAGTGTTTAACAGCTTCAAGCTGTTTTAAATTAATGCAGAATGAATTTTTGAAAAATGAACGTATTGAGAGAAATCCTAATTATGAATATTTTTAATTTAGTACTGAAAAGTATTGATTAAAATATCTAAGATGAAAATATATACACAACTGTTCAAAAGTAAGATTTTTTTTAAACATTTGAAAGAAGTCGCTTATATTTGCCAAGACTGCTTTTATTTGATCAAATATCCACTAAAAACACTAATATTGTGAAATATTATTACAATTTAAAATAACTGTTTATTATTTTAATATAATCATACTATATTCTGATTTGGTGCTCAAGAACCATTTCTTATTTTTATCAATGATAGAAAAATAGTGCTGCTTAATATTTTTGTGGAAACTATGATAAATTTTATTGTGAGTCTTTGATGAATTCAAAGTTTAAAAGAACAGAATTTATTTGAAATATATAAAATAGATAATTTGAAATTAATAAATAGATTTTTTTTTTAAATATCTGTTGTAATTTCCTTACTGTCTCTTTTGATTAATTTAGTGCATCCTTGGAGAATTTTTTTTCCAAAAAAAAAATAAATAAATAAAATATTTTGAACAGTTTTGCATGTAATATCTAATTAAAATTGATTATTTTACCCAATATTTGTGTCTTATATATATTGTTTGTGTTTATATCTTTGAACTAAACAAGTTAAATTAATGTTACCATTTTTGCTTTATTGATTTTTGGTATTTAACGGCAATTTTAACAAACCATTTTGGACATTTTGGCCTTTCTTTATTTAAGTAATAAAGAGACTTCCAGTTGGTCTCTTATAATGATTCATTTTACTTATGAGTCTGCAGTTTAAGTAGGGAGCAGGGTAGGGTTGCACCAGCCATTCGTAAGTTCTTACTTAAATTAGAACGTTAAGTCCACACTAGAGGCTTAGTAACTACTAGTTAGTTTGTAACTAAATCTATACATTATTTGGTTGCACCAGTTGTTCGTAAGGCAGGACGTAGATAGTAGTTCGTAAGCTCTCCGTAATGCGTAGTCGCATAATATGACGTTTACCCTAAATCATGCAATAGAAACCTTCAAATACATGAACAAAACTTGTTTAAATGCTATGAATGTTAATTTATCCTTCATTCTAACTTGTTTTGCCTCAAGTACACTAACGGTAAAAACAAGTTTCCATTAAAAAACGATACATTAATAACATTAGTCTACATGTAAGCTATTTTTATATGTAAATAACATTCAGAAACTGTATTTGAAATAAATAAGGATCAATAAATACTGAAAGAAACATAAGAAATGTCATTTATTTATTATTTCATCTGACATGCGCAAACACGGACCGAAGCGCACAGATGTGCGCTGTAGATGGGGTGTTGAAGACGCACTAAAAAAGAAACAAAGTACGTTTATTCACATATTGTTCTCCCTCTCTTAATATGTACAGTGAGTGTAAATGTCAGCAGCATCATATATGCCTAAAGGATTGAAGGTTGTTGGGTAAAAGAAGAGCATATTGATGCAGTTCACTCAGTCTGCTATTTTATTCCAATCGTTACTCCTGATCAGACGCTTCCGTAAATATTTAGTTTATACGTAGAGTTACACTTCAACTATGTGTAATGGTGCAACGCAAAAATATTTAGTAGTGCGTAAGTTGTAACTTAGTGCCCATTTATGTCAAAACTAGGCTAAGTTGTAACTTACGTACAGCTGGTGCAACCGGCCCCAGCTCACTAGTTTTTGGAACAGTGCTGCAAACACACATTAACACTTTATTTCAGGTTTGAAGAATGAGGTGGCAAATGAAGTCAGAAGAGTAGGCAGGATATTGTGAGTCAGTCCATTTCCAGAGTTTCATGGCTTTGTCAGACTCCCGTGGGAGATTGACTTTCTCCAAAAACTATCAAGGCAAACTGAGACAGTTTGATAAAGTCTTTGAACAATAATGTGATGTTCTCAATCCTGAACATGATAGCTGTCACAAATACAATAAAAATGTCTTTTAGGCCTTCAGATGATGTAAATTAAAGCATATCACAGCCGATAGCCAGTCAGTCCGACAGGAAGGACACATGGTATCTCTCGGGAAAGAACTTTACGGCTGTGCAACAGTGTGTAAAATTGATATTTTGACAGCTTACTCTCTGCAGCTTTGAGGCAGTCCAGAGGCTCTGCCCTTGACCTGTGAGATGACGTTTTGTTGCTTTCAAAAAGACTACATGGTTTTTGACAGAAGCCCTGAAGGCAGATGACTGAGGACTCAACCAACTCCTGAATCGCACATGCAAAATGTAGGACAAAGAAAAGTCAGCGTGCAACAATACTCACACAACCTATTTTATTTCTGTAGTCTGACATACTTTTAAGTAAAACAGGTTGTTTTTTTTGTTTTTTTGAGAAAAATAGGGATACACTGATATTAAATAAAAAGTACCGTTTAAAAGTTTGAGGTTAGTATGATTTTTTTTTCTTCAAGAAATTAATACTTTTATTCAGCAAGGATGCATTAAATTGATCAAAAAAACTGTTTTCAACATTAATAATAAATATTTCTTGAGCACCAAATCAGCATGTTAGAATCATTTTTGACGGTTCATGTGACTGAACACTGGAGCAATGATACTGAAAATTCAAATTTGCTATCACAGAAATAAATTACATTTTAAAATATATTAAAATAGAAAATGTATTTTAAATTGTAATAATATTTCACATATTTACTGTTTTTACTGTATTTTATCAAATAAATGCAGCCTTGGTGAGCATAAGAAAGTTCTGTTCAAAATTTGTAAAAAAAAAGTCTTACTGACCCCAAAGTTAATGCATGTTATGGCTGATATTACTGTTCTATATTGTTTTTTCCAAATAGATTGAACATAAAACACTAAATAATTAATAATTAATAAATGCTACAAGTAAATTTAGGAATTACAACATTATAATATGTACTATAAAAAATTTATTCATTTTGATTTGCTAAAGATTATATTTAATTAACATTGTTATTAATTTCTTAGTGTTTTAAAGATTAAATGAGAGTTAAAAGTGAGCATTAGATGAAGAAAAAGGACTTTACACTTCATATTTCTGTTTTTAAAACCTCCAAAATGCCTTGCCACATACACATCCATTGGAAGAGCATAACTGTGTTTTGTATGAGATTTTTGAGTCTGCTTTAATTTGTCTGATCTGTCAGGTTTTATCCTCCAAAAAAACAGAGTTATACATATTGAAATTTGAGGACATCAAAGACGCCTGCTCACCCCTACTCCTCTGGAGACAGAATAAAATCAGGTCACAATGCGACAATGACCTTTGAATCCAAGAGAGAGACTCTGAAAGCGCGAGACAGCGCTGTAGCGTCTCTGACTCACACAAGGTAACAATTACTGTCTTTGTGTGGCGTTTCCTCAGGAGTGATGGCTGATTATCTACGACCTTCAGCGCTGATACACAGGCATACTCCAGAATGAGTCGGCAGAACTGTCCCACATTTGTCCACATTTTCTCATTCACTTGCTATGACGTGACTTACAAAGTCACAACACAGATCTCTCTGGATGGATAGGCTTGTTTTGGCCACTCTGTCTTACCTGACTGATCTAAGTGAGTGTTGGATAGCTGTTCACCGGCCCATGAACCTCCCTGAGATACACATTCATACACACAGGGACATGCCTATATCCATTAAAGGATGAACGTTTTCATAAATGAAAATTCTGTCATCATTTACTCACCCTCGTTCCAAACCTGTATGAGTTTCTTTCTTCTGTTAAACACAGAAGATGATATTTTGAAGAATGCTAGTAACCAAATAGTTGGGGGAAACATGGGGGGCAAAATACTATGGATGTCCATGATTACCAGTAACTGTTTGCTTACCAACATTCTTCAAATACCTTTTTGAGTTCAATGAAAGAAAGAAACTCATACAGGTTTGGAACAACTTGAGTGAAAAACTTTTGAGTGAACTATGCCTTTAATTCACACCCTAAAATCTCTGCAAATGTGGACATTTGCTAATGGACTCTGTTCACTTTCAAAAGTTTTCAAGGGGGCTTCCGCAGAAAATGCCATAAAAGGGACATTTTTGGTTTCTTAAAGAACCTTTCAGTGAACAGTTCATAAAAGAACCTTTCCACCTTTTGTGTAATGGAAAGGTTCTGTGGATGAAGGTCATGGAACCATCAAAACCTATAAAGAACCTTAATTTTTAAGAGTCTATTAGTTCAGAGTAAGTTTTGCATCCATTCTCCTTGCGTTGTTTTTTTTTTTCTTTTTTTTCCAAATTATATGTCTGAATACTTCAGGAGACCTTGTATATTAACAAACCAGTTTTAATTGTACATATGACGTTATGAATGTTTAAAAAAAATGTAAATTGTAAGTTAGTCAGAGCACATATTCTCACCTAGTCACAAATAGATGCTCGCAAACACGTGACATTCGCCTGAGGATGTAACCATAACAGTAGGCTGTTAAAAGTGCTTTCTGTCACTCTGTTTATGCTCTTTTTGCCCTATATGGCAATTGGTGTTCAATTCCGTCCATGATTGTGGGGTTCCTGAGTGTCTGTATGTTGACATGGTTTGGTTTGGGAGATGGAAGGTTTACATGTTTGGCCTGAATAAACTGATGCATTCACAATGACATCTTATCTGCATCTCAAATCGTGAGGTTTGTGTGGTCGGATTGCTATACATTTTGGAGGATATTTACATGCGTTATTTTAATAACTAGATGTCTATCCAACTAGTAAAAACGTGACCAAGTGTACTGTAAAAACCCACAAATTGAGGGGATTGCAAATCAAAATCATTATTTGAATATATTTTGTTTCTTTCTCTGTTATTTCAGATGTACATCACATTTACAGTGAAAGCCAAAGGAACTCGTCTGGCTAAACCAGTCATGTCTTTGGGCCTGATGTGCCTGGCTTTCCTTACGGGTATTAACAGGGTGGCAGAGTATCGTAATCACTGGTCTGACGTCATCGCTGGCTTTATCATCGGTGTGGCCATCGCCACCTTTCTAGTAAGTTTTCCATCAGATTCTGCAAAAACAGAATTGTCACAACTTCGTAAATTTATTAAAAATAAAAAAAAACTGAAATAAGTACATTGCATAAGTATTCATACCCTTAACTAAATATTTAGCTGAAGCCTCTTTACAGTCTCAAATCTTTTTTGTTTGATGCGACAAGCTTTGCTCATCAGCATTTGGCAATTATCTGCCATTCTTCTCCTCGCCTCTTCACCTCTCAGGCTCTGTCAGGTTGGTTGGGGGCAGATGCACATTTTCAGGTTTCAGGTTTTGGTGCATTGAGCTTTTCTTCTACTCTGACGAGTCCCTCAGTCCCTGCTGCTGAAAAACAGCCCCACAGCATGAGGCTGCTACCACCACACTTTACTTTTTGGATGGTACTCTGCAGGTGATGAGCAGTGCCTGGTTTCCTTCAAACATGATGCTTAGAATTGAGGTTCATCGGACCAGAGAATCTTGTTTCTCCTTTAGGTGCTTTTTTGCAAATTCCAAGTGTGTTTTCATGTGTCTTCACTGAGGAGAGGATTGAGTCTTGCCACACCACCATAAAGCCCAGATCAGTGGAGTGTTGCAGTGATGTTTGTCCTTCTGTAGATTTCTCCTGTCTCCACATATGATCATGGAGCTCAACTAGAGTGACCATCAGGTTCTTGGTCACCACACCACACCAACCAAAGCCCTTCTCCATAAATTGCTCAGGAGGCCAGCTCTAGGAAGAGTCCTGGTCAACTTCTTCTATTAAGGGTAACAGAGACTACATGCTTCTGTGAACTTCAATGCTGCAGAATTTTTTTCTGAAAATTCCCCAGATGTGTGGCTTGACGCAGACATGTTTCTGAGCTCTACAGACAGCTCTTTTGACCTCAGGGCTTAGTTTTTGCTCTGATATGCATTATCAGCTGTTAAACCTTTTATTAAGACGTGTGTGCCTCCAAATCATACCCATTCAATTGAATTTGCCACAGGTTAACTTCACTCGAAGTGTAGTGACATCTACAAGCAATATAAATGCTTCTATGCTAAATTTCAACTGTCCCAGATAAGGGTATTAATACTTATGCAATGGAATCATTTAAGGTTTTTATTTTTAATAAATTTACAAAGATGATAAAAACCATTTTTTTTCTTTACAATTATGGTGTATGGAGTGTAGATTGATGTGGAAAAAAGTAATATAAAGCCGTTTAACATAAGGCAGCAACATAACAAAACGTGAAAAAAAAAAAATGAAGGGGTATGAATCCTTTCACAAGGCATTGTATATACAGGTGCATCTCAATAAATTAGAATGTCGTGGAAAAGTTCGTTTATTTCAGTAATTCAACTCAAATTGTGAAACTTGTGTATTAAATAAATTCAGTGCACACAGACTGAAGTAGTTTAAGTCTTTGGTTCTTTTAATTGTGATGATTTTGGCTAACATTTAACAAAAACCCACCAATTCACTATCTCAACAAATTAGAATATGGTGACATGCCAGTCAGCTAATCAACTCAAAACACCTGCAAAGGTTTCCTGAGCCTTAAAAATGGTCTCTCAGTTTGGTTCACTAGGCTACACAATCATGGGGAAGACTGCTGATCTGACAGTTGTCCAGAAGACAATCATTGACACCCTTCACAAGGAGGGTAAGCCACAAACATTCATTGCCAAAGAAGCTGGCTGTTCACAGAGTGCTGTATCCAAGCATGTTAACAGAAAGTTGAGTGGAAGGAAAAAGTGTGGAAGAAAAAGATGCACAACCAACCGAGAGAACCACAGCCTTATGAGGATTGTCAAGCAAAATCGATTCAAGAATTTGGGTGAACTTCACAAGGAATGGACTGAGGCTGGGGTCAAGGCATCAAGAGCCACCACACACAGAAGTGTCAAGGAATTTGGCTACAGTTGTCGTATTCCTCTTGTTAAGCCACTCCTGAACCACAGACAACGTCAGAGGCGTCTTACCTGAAGGCCACTGTCAAAGAAACCTGGGCTTCCATACCACCTCAGCAGTGTCACAAACTGATCACCTCCATGCCACGCCGAATTGAGGCAGTAATTAAAGCAAAAGGAGCCCCTACCAAGTATTAAGTACATATACAGTAAATGAACATATTTTCCAGAAGGCCAACAATTCACTAAAAATGTTTTTTTTTATTGGTCTTATGAAGTATTCTAATTTGTTGAGATAGTGAATTGGTGGGTTTTTGTTAAATGTGAGCCAAAATCATCACAATTAAAAGAACCAAAGACTTAAACTACTTCAGTCTGTGTGCATTGAATTTATTTAATACACGAGTTTCACAATTTGAGTTGAATTACTCAAATGAACTTTTCCACGACATTCTAATTTATTGAGATGCACCTGTATATAATTTTTTTTCTATATTTCTAGTACATACATAAATATTTAAACTGTACTTTTCAGCATTAACTATTAATACTGAAAGTATTACAATTCTCTTATTGCAGTGTTATGTATTATTATTTATATACTATTACAGTGTTTATTATTATTATTTTAATTATTTATTATATTTTTAGTTTTCGTTTTAATTTTAGTTTAAATTTCAGTAATTTTATGTTATTAAAAATTTCAGTAATTCCTGTTTATTTAGCGGTAATTTATTTTTTATTTCAGTCTTAGTTTGTAATTTTAGTATTTCAACCTACACTTATTTATTTCAGTTATTTGCCAAGACAACATTTCTAATGTTTTTAATAAAATATTTCATTTTTTCAGCTTTATTTCAATTTAACAGAAGTGTTTTTAATTGTTTCATTTATCAATAACAGCACTGCTATATAGCTAATATATCATAAAAAATGGAAAATATTTAATCTGCTAGAAATGGCATTTTATGGATACAGTCTTTTATTCAGTAATCATAGATAGAAAAGGCATAGAAACTCATTGGTAAAAATGTAAGAATCCTTCATATGTAAGTCTTGTAAAGCTGTACAGTAGTTTTGTAACAAGCAAACTATGAGGGTGATTAAATTACACAATTTTCATTTTTTGTAAACTAACAGTAGTGACAAAGATGGAGTTGAATTGTGGAAATCCAGAGCAAATGACTCATAGCTCATCTAGCAGGGATAACAGGATAGAGAAAGGATCATGTTGGCTGGTGGGAAGCTAAGTAGAAGAAGCGCTCACATACTGACATTCTAGATGTCCAGCTAATCTTATGCCAGCATCCAGCTCTGTTGCAGACACTCTGCTCCAGGCCTCTTATTCCTTTAAAGCCAATTGTGTTGCGTAGAAGAGCTGCCAAATGCAGGAAGATGGATTTCACCCTCATTCCACTACCCACATCTGGACACATCATGATACAAGCTTCCTCTCAGGGCACAGGAGCTGAGAGCAGAAGCTAATGCATTTGTGGAGACCACAGCTGTGTCTGAGTGTTAGAGCTTTACAATCAAGCACAATGACTCTTGCTTTGCTGAACTGCAGGTATACATTTTGGACTTTCTGCATTTTTTGGACTTGACATAGAGTCAGCCAAGTTGGTTGAATCTACAGGCCAAAGTCCAAAAAATGCTCCATTTTAGGATTAAAACATAGCAATGTAAGAAAATCCATGAAATTCAACCTCACAGGCGGTAAATTCAGCGTGTGATGTTCCAAATCCCAAGTTCTCTCCACCATCCTGAGCATGCAGAAACCTCTGTAAAGACCAATTCTTGGAACATGCAATAAAATAACACTGGAATAGGATTTTCTTTCATGCTAGCTGCTAATTAGTTCGCCTTGACACAGTGGAATGACTGAAGTTGCAGACTAAAGTAAGAAAAAATTGATTGCTCAGATGTCTTTTCAATTTGTTGAAAGGTTTTATAGTGTTTGCTTATGAGCTTTTCTTGCTAAAACATTCCTTGTTGGATGTTAGAAAATTATTGAACTTATCAAAATACCATTCAAAAGTTTGGGGTCAGTAAGTATGTAATACCTTTTTTTAGCAAGAATGCATAAAATGAATCAAAAGTGACAGTAAAGACATTTATAATGTTACAATAAATTATATTTTTAGTTATATTCATTAAAATTTGTAATAATTAGAGAATCTTGAAAAATCACAAAAAATAAAAATATTAAGCTGTTTTCAACATAATAATAAGAGATGTTTCTTGAGCAGCAAATCAGCATATGAGAATGATTTCTAAGTGGAGTAATGATGCTGAAAATTCAGAAATAAATTACGTTATATTAAAATAGAAAAATATTTATTACAAAACAATATTTATTAAAATTTAAATTAATAAATAAAATTATATTTTAAAATATATTACCATATTTTAAAAAAAAAATCACAATTTATCTGTACTCTGTTTTTTATCAAATCAATGCATCCTTGGTGAGCATAAGAGACCTAAAAACATTTAAAAATATTGCTGATCACAGACTTTTGGACCATTAGTGAACACAAATTTGATGCTTAGAACAAGTTTCTTCTCAGATGTTGCAAGATGTTTTCTAGTCTTGCAGGACTTAGGGCGAGGGATTTGAATAAGGTATGAGCAATAGTAATAGTGATGTTTGCCTTAGCAAGCACTGCTAATGAGAGAGTCCACTGCATGTGATTAATGTTTAAGCATTCAAATGTGTTTTTTTATTATTATTATGACAGCCTCTAGCCCAGTGTAAGGCACTGGCATGATTTTAGGCATGAGTTTAGGATGAAAGATAATGGTCCCAGAAGAACAGATAAAAACATTGATGTAGGCCACATCGGGGCTGAGACGCCCACAAGCTCCGGCGCCATGAAGACTGTTTCTTGTCCATCATACCACACAGCCACAAAGGAGCTTTTTAGAGAACTGTGTTATCCCAGTGGCTAAGTTTTGGTGTCATTTCATCTGATTTTGTGACAAATGACTCTTTGTCGAGAGATTTCCCCATTGTGATTTTATTAGTGATCAGAGAGTGAATTAAATAGTTTAAAAACATTTCATAACTCCTGTCTAACTTCATTCCAGTCCCTGTCAAGATAAAGAAAAGTATTCCTGAGTGGTCTCACAGAGATTTCTCTAGTAATGAACTGTCAGACTGAGCTCTTTAATGATTATTTGATTGACTTCAGCTATTAATTTGTCTGAGAGTAGGTCGTGTTGGTGCTGAACAAACACTGTGGCAGTGCAGTTCTTGTATTGGTGGATTATTGGGAGAAGAAAAGCTCCAAGATTGCTCTCTAATGTCAACTTCCAACTTTGACTAAACTTACTTTATCACAGTATTAGTGGTACTTGCTAAGGCAACTAATTATTGCTTTGTCAAAACATCTAAAGAGATAGCTCATTCAAAAATAAAATGAAAAAAATCTGTCATTCGTTACTAGATATTCTGAACCACTGCTCAGATTTTTGCAGGAAATGCAACAGATTCTTTTTCTTTCTTTCTTTCTTTCTTTCTTTCTTTCTTTCTTTCTTTCTTTCAGTCTATCATTCTATTGTTCTGACGTTCTATCTGTCTTTCATTTTTTTCTTTCTTTCTGTTCTGTCGCTCTGTTCTATCTATCTGTCTCTGTCTCTGCAGATTTTCTTGAGCAAATGTAAAATTGTAGTCATATTTTTTTTTTGTTCCATTGTTCATATTGCTAGCATATAAGCCTCCAGTCTTGAGGGTCAGACGAGTGTTTAGCCCTGCTGCGAGGCCATTACGAATCCTCTCCGGCGACTAAGATTGTGATTTATGAAAGCATTTAGCTGCCGTTTGTTGGAGGAAGCGCACAAAGAATCGTGTGATTAGTTGACACGCTCCAATTATTGAAATTGCATGTGCTAAGCTTTCTCGTCACGTAAGGATCCCGCTATAAGATATCAGCCTCATTTAGACCACGATGGGTTAATGATTCAAACATGCTCTGTTTAGCTGGAAATCCACAAGCTGCATATATGATGACAGAATATAAACTACCAACAGAAAATGTGACCTACTTTGGCCCTTGACTGCTGTGTTGGAGCTTTTTATTAATATCAACAGATTTTGCACAGAAGTCAGAAAAAGCGGACGCTCAGCAACATACAAATACATATTTGGAATGGAGAATTATATACAGCAAGCTGTGCAAGCAAAACACAGTAATTTGTTTATGTCTATCTATCTATCTATCTAGTGTTCTATCTCTATCGTTCTATCATTCTATTGTTTTATCTGTCGTTCTATCTGTCTATTGTTCTAGCTATTGCTCTATCATTCTATCTGTCTATCTGAGCAGGAACTGCTGTGGGTAGTAGCTATGTTTTTTTTTATGGGTCGAGGACTCTCACATGGCTGCTAACAAAATTACTGTTATTTCCCTCTTCTCTCTTCCAACTGTGACACACGATTGTCCCTGACTGTGTGTTACACGGTAGCTTTGTATTAAGTTTGTGCACTTTAATATTATCTGCTCCATTGACAGTGCAGCTGTATTGTGTTGACTTCGTATTCCAGAACTGCTACACAATCAACAACTGCGCAAATCCTTATTTTCACCTTTACTTTCATTTTAAAATTTGTTTTTGCTTATTGTTTTTTTATTATTTTCAATAATATTTTAGAAATGAATTCATTGCACACTGGCGTTCATGCAGCACTTTTCTCTTCTGCAGGTGTTACACATTACTTCCTGCCATTTCAAAGTTTACACTTTCATATTATTGACATATTTCCATCAACTTATGCATGCTTAATTATACATGTTTGAATTGTAAGATGCCTTGACTGAGATTTTCATACAGATGTTCACACTGTTTTTGAGTGGATTGAGGAGTGAGCTTTGTGTTGTCAGCATTCATCAAACTTTTATTTAAAAGAAGATCAAAATAATCCTGTTTTTCCCCTTAAAGGGATAGTACCCAAAAATGAAAATTCTGTCATCATTCACTCACCCTCAGATTGTTCCAAACCTGTATGAGTTTGTTTCTTCTGTTAAACACTAAAGAAGATATTTTGAATGTTGGTTGAAAAACAAATACTATGGAAGTCAATGGCTGTTTGGTTACCCATTTTGGGTCAACTATCCCTTTAAATAATGTTATATTTTTCATGTTTTCAGGTGGTGTGTGTGGTCCATAACTTCAAAGGCAAACAACTGCTGAACGAGGATCCCCCACAGGACCACCTAAGCAACAATCCGATGGTCAGCTCGCCCAGGGTTGAGAGTCCACTGGAGAAGTACATCGCTTCACAGGTACAGAACACAGTAGACAAAAGCACACTTGGAACCACGCTGTCAAATGAACTGCCGCATGGTACATGTCCAGTGTGCAGAGTGTTGAATCAGCTCTCAAGGGTCCTAATTGTGTCAGTTTGAGCGCTCGTGTCAATAAGATGTGTATCCATGCGCTCCTGTCCCTCAGGTGACAGAACTGAGAATGGATGATGAGGACTTGTCGTCCCGCTCTCTGAAAGACCGTCTCCTGAGTTTCTTTAGCTGGATCACAGGCAAAAGCAGCCGCTTCAGACACCTGCAGAGCACAAGGCAATAAACGTATGCGCACCTGTGTGAGGAGCTCAAGCTGCCAAAGCTCTGGAGTACAACGACGATTAAAACCCAATCATGTTCATTTCAACTGAACAAACCAATTACCTGTAGCTAATTAAAGCGTACCCAGATCTTTAGCATCTCCGTCTGCATGTTTTCAAGTCCTTTACAGTTCAGTCTTCATGGTTGCATCTGGTCTTCTTCTGAACTTTAAGCTAATGTATAGATTTTTCGTTTACTTTTTAAAAAGATATTTTCAGTCATTTTCAGGGTGCAATCAGTTGACCTTTGTCTTGTTACAGTAATTGTTTTAGAATTATTGAATATTTAGATTTATATATATATATATATATATAAATACATACACACACACACACACACACACACACACACACACACAACCTCATTTTTAATATTAATAATAAAGTATTAAAAGTATGATGCAATAATTATATTAATATAATTATTGTAATATACTGTAAGTATTCAATAATTATTTTAATAAATATTAATAACCATACTTTGAGATCCTACCAATATCCTATAATTTGGATTTAGCTTACAATTTATTTAAAGATCTACTGTCATTTTTCTGTAGCCTAGTTATATAGTGTATTATTATAGTATTGATTATAATTTTTATTATAGTTTAATTTATATTTTGTATTAGTTTTTATTTTTATGTTTTTCTTTTTTTCAGGTTTTTTTTTAAGTTTTAGTAATTTTGTTGGTTTTGTCTTTTTTATTATTAGAATATGTTTTTTGTCTATGTAGTTTTTATTACATTTTGTATTTAATTTTTCCTTGAACTATCGGAAATGTTATATAATAATCATTTATAATAAGATGTTTAAATATTTAACTTTATTTAATGTGAATTTGATGTGTTTGATTTAAGCTTTATTTAAATATTTAAAGTTACTTTTTTTTTTTTTTTTTAATAGTTTTACTTAAACATAACAACCCAACATATTGATATTGACTGATTGGCCAATAAGGATTTTTTTTTTCTCAAGATATTTGATTTTGATACAGAATAAGGGTCTTTTATTGAGGTTCATAGCCGGTGCTCCAGAATCCATTTAAAACCTGAACTGGTGTTGGTGTTTGAGTTGGGTGACCTAAAAACCGTCAGCAATCCCACACCTCGAATAGAAGTCGAAAAGCACTACTAAGCCCTCAGAGACTTGAAACATGTTTGAAATTCCTCCGTTCCTGAGGCACTCCCAAGCAGCCGTTATCCTCCATAGCAGAGAGTCAGACCTCGTGTTCAGCTTTTAATTAAGCCACAGGCCACCGCTGAGCCCCGTCAGACTGTAATTAAGCTGCAAGTATGACCTTTTAAACACATTTATTTACACATTCATTTCACGATCCTGCAAGTAAGCAAACAAGAGAATAATTTAATCCCAGAATGCGGTGTTGATTTTCTCTCTGCAGTATATGAGGGATTAAATGTTGTTCTTGTTTGCTTATTCAGCTGCAATAAAACCATTTGGGAACAATGTCGGTTCACAGACGGTTTATTGAAATGCAGCAAATGAAATTTGTAAGATATTGAGGGCTCTTTCCACCAATAAAAATGCTAATCTTCTTTAGTCAAGGATGCCGATTCGAGTGATTTATTTGTGATATCCCTCCGTCCTTGTAGATAAAGTTTGGATGCAGTAATGTCCCGTGAGGTTTCTGGGACTGAAAACAGACGATTCCACTTTGCTTTCTGCTGAAATATCCCCCAGACAGATTGCTGTCAGAAACCATAATGCCGTTGAAAGTGGGAGGACAAGGCGAGGAAAATCCGCATCTCTGTTTTGTCTCTTCAAATCACACAGACTGCGGGATCACGGCGAATGTGACTGAAAGCAAGAAATAATTTGTTTGGCAAAATCCGCCCCATGTTCTCTGCCGAGGTCACAGTGTATATTTCAGCGACGTGACCTTCGGAGTGCTTTTCTGTGATCGCTCTTCATGTTTGCTGAATCGCTGATGAACTCGCTCCATTTCCAGCTGTATTATGAATTTTCTAATGCAGCGTGTAGTTTCTGCACCATGAAATTTTAGCTATCATTGAATCACAACTCCATCAGAATCCCTTTAAATCCCCATTTATATCTGCATGACACGTGTAAGAAACAGAACATTGTGTTTTTTAATATAGTTTTGATCACCAGAGTCACACACCTCTTCAGATCTGACTGAAACCATCTGTCTTCTGGATCTCGCCATGTATAAATGTATAAAACTGCCTATATATATATTTGCTCTAAACTCACATTATTACAAAATGGCACACATGGGTGCTCTCTGTCCTTCATTGCATTTCTAAAGTGATCATGTGGAGTCCTAAATTCTGAGACTCCGTGAAAAGCTTCTATTTTTATCATTTAAAAAATGTAATCAAAAATAACAATTTGAGTAAAAATAAATAATATAATACTTAAACAATTCTTTTTCAAAGAAATTAATGCTATTTTTCCACAAGGATGCATTAAATTGATCAAAAGTGATAGTAAAGATGTATAATGTTACAAAAGATTTCTATTTTAAATAAATGCTGCTCTTTTGAACTTTCTATCCATTTAATAATCATAAAAAATGTTTTTCTTTAAGCAGCAGATTTTAACATTGATAATTGTTTTTTGAGCAGCTAATCAGCATATTAGAATGATTTCTGAAGGATCGTGTGATACTTAAGATTGAAGTAATAACTGAAAAATCAGTTTTGCATCACAGTAATAAATTACACTTTAAAATATGCTAAAATAGAAAATCAGTATTATGGTTTTACTGTGTTTTTGCTAAAAAAAAAATGCACACTTGGTGAGCAGAAGAGACTTCTTTTAAAAACATTAAACGGTAGTGTAATTGCAAAAAAAAAAAAAAAAATGAAAATGAAGAAAAGTAACAAACACTTGCTGTTTTTCTTTTTTTATTTCTCTATTTTTGTCTTGTTTTCCAGTTAAAATATGTAAACATCCTTAAGATTTACTTAAGTGCAATTGCATCTCAAAAGATATTAAGACTTGTTTTTAGTGAATATATCTCATTTTAATACATTTATTTAAAGTATCCAGAAATTCTTAAAATATTTATAATATTTAGTAAGATACATATAATGATTATACAAATTATTTGGTTTATTTTTTTCATGCTGTAAGCATTATTCAAGAGGTTAATGAAAAAGAAATAAAGGATGTTCTTACTGGAAAACAAGATGTTATTTTGCAGTGAATTTAGGTACAGTGTTAAACAGCAATGTTTTTCTCCTCAAACCCTGTGTGAAAACCGTTTGCATCTAAAGAGTCTTTTCACTGCCAGAGCAGATCTGATGTGTTTGATCTTCTCAAGTTTTCGCTGACATTGTTCCTTCTGTCTAACTCTATCAACAGAATCACATCGCCTTCGCTGAGATCACGTGACCTTGATTCTCCGGTGTGGCAGACACATTGGACATCCACGCTGTTTACCGTCCAGTCCCGATAGTCCCGGCTCAACGCTAACGCAGTGGTCATATTCTCTATGGTGTCGTTTTGGATCGCTCTGCCCTTGCTTTGTGTGTGTGGAAATATTAGTACTATTAACTAATAACTGTTACCATCACGCAACTAAAAACTGAAGCTGCACTTCACATTTCCCTGACCGGTTCTGTTGGCTTTCTTGCAGACCGAGCTCACATCTAGAGCTCAGAATATCTCAGCTGCTCGCATATGTGGAGAGCGTACGTGTCTTTGTTTGCATTTGAAAGGTTTTTGGCAGGTTGATGCAAATACCTGCGCTTGGAATTCAAAATGGACTAATCTTGTAGTTGTGGAAAATTTCGTCGTCATGTATTCCAGAAAATGTTTATTCCTATATTATTTTTTTCTCGTTTAGTGCTTGTATTGGATGAGTGCAAACATATGGAAGCACATTTCTGCCTCAGAGTTAAAAAAAAAAAAAAGGTAATTGTGAGTTTATTTCTTGGAATTGTGACACTTTATTTTACAATGTGATTTCTCAAATTGTGGCAGAAGTCATATGTGTCTCATAATTGCAACTTTATCTTATAATTGTGATTTTTATGTCTCACAGAATGACTTTATTTCTTTTAATTGCAACTTAATATCTCAAAATTGCAACCTTGTTTCTCAGAATAGCAACTTTTTTTCTCAAATTGTTATTGTTTTTCAAAATTGGAACCATATTTCTTATAATTGTGATTGTATGTCTCTCAATATCACAATTTCTCTTAATTGCAACTTGATATCTCACAATTGCAACTTTTTAATCAAATTGTGACTGAAGTCTCAATTTGTGAATTTATACCTTAAAACTGCATATTTTTTCTCATAATAGTGATTTTAATCTCACAGTTGCAAATTTATTTTTATATCTCACAATATGACTACAGCTGTAACTTTATTTCTCATAAGTATGATTTTATCTCACAATATGAGTTGTCATTGCAGCTTAATATCTCTTAATCTCTTAATGTCTTTTATTTTTTACTGTAAGGCAGAATTGTGTTTCCATACATACGTAAATACACTGTGTTCACAAAAATAAGGCAGCAAATAAGCCAAAAATACCTGTTCAAAGATCACATTTAAAAAAAAAAATAAAAAATACCAAAGCTCGGATAAATTCAAGTACTTACCTACTGTACTGGCAGCAAAAAAAATAAAAAATAAAAGGAACAGTTCCAGGTCCATTGATTTGATAACTCATGAACCAGGATTCAGTTTCACCCCGTGGCCAATAGGCTTTCACAGTGAAGCTGTGTTTGAGTTGAAGTCAACCTGCTGTGAAAGACTGATCATCTGCTAAGACAATCACCAGCCATCTCACTAGAATAATGAGTCAGTCCATCAGACGCATCCATTTAACCAGTGAACAACATAATGATACTCACATAGACATTTGTTTCACCCTGTTTTAATGGCCAGCGCATCTTTAACTGAGGATCGATATTGTTAATGTTAAAGAAATAATGAGTCAGAAAGTCACCTCTCCTCCTGTGATCATTAAAAACAAACTGTGATACCTCATGTGTAAAATTGTGGATATAAATTAGTCTCCTACATTATTTTATTCTGAAAAGATGCAGTGCTGCGCTAATTTATATTTCATATCTCCAGCCCTGTTTCAGTCATGTCGTGGTGCCATTTAAAGGAATATTCTGGGTTATATCTTTAGCGTAATGACACTACCGTTCAAAATTTTGGGGTCAGTTAGGATTTTACTTTTTTTTTTTTTTATTAATATTTTTATTCAGCAAGGATGCATTTAATTGATTAAATGTGACAGTAAAGACATTTATAATGTTACAAAAGAATACTATTTCACATAAATGCTGTTTTTTTTTTGTTTTGTTTTTTTACTTTCTATACATCAAAGAATCCTTTAAAAATGGATTGCAGCACAATAATTAAAAAAATGTTTCTAGAGCAGCAAATCAGCATATTAGAATGATTTCTGAAGGATCATGTGACAATGAAGACCGCAGTAATGATGCTGAAAATTCAACTTTGCATCACAGAAATAAATTACAGTTGCAAATATATTGAAATAGGAAACAGTTATATTAAATAGTAATAATATTTTGACAAGTATTACAGTTTTACTGTATTTTTCTTCAAATTAAAAAAAAAAAAAAACATCTTACTGATCCCAAACCTTTGAATGGTAGTGTGTTATCCACAAGCTCAAATCATAGTCTCATCTGTTAGCATGATAATATTCTTCAAGAAAAAAGAAAATTGTAATTTCGTTGCCTGGAGGTCTTACGAAAATAACCCAGAATATTCTTTTAAAGGTTTTAGATTTTTGGTGCTTGATTAAATATATGGTTCCCCTTGTAATGTCCTGCTGATGTGACCAATCCTTAACCTTAAGAGCAATAATGTGATTCTTCATATCTCATGAGAAAATTCCCATTTGGCTTCCCCTCAAATGGTATGTATATTTTTATTGATATATATAGATATATAATATATTGGTGTGATAAATGGTATATTATTGCTAGATCACTAATCACAGAAGTCTGGAATAGCTGCATTTTATAATGCAGAAAGAAAAAAAAAGAACATGCATAAAAAATATAAATGAAAGCGATCAGCGCCTGCAGCAGTATTACAGTGAAAACCAACATGGTGTGTACAGTGTAAATGCACATGACTATAATTTTTGTCAGAGATTATCAATGTTTATTTTCTTATGTTTGTGCTGTACATGTATGTGTGGCTGGGGGTTTGTGGGTGTACGATGGCATACTGTAAGTACATATTGTACTGTATTTATCATGGATATTCTTTGAATTTTAGCTGTAGTATCACACTGGTTTACTGTGTACCAAATGGATGTTTTTTAATCGTGTTTATATTTATTTATGTTCTGTTTTATAGCCTGCACAGAGTTTTTGATTGTTAAAAGATGTTCTTTCAACCTCAAAAGCTTTTTTAACTTCTGATTCCTATATTTTCTTCTCCCATCCCACCTAGAGAGTCATTACTAAATGGTTTATTTGGATACTATAGATGGATTTCCTACCAAATCGATGTGAATCCATCTCTTTGAGTCCTTTTGGGGCTTTGAATTCATGACCTTTTACACTGTAGAGACGATGAAATTTAAAGTTTGAATAAAAAAAAAATTTATTGTAAAGCCTGTGGTGGATTTTTTATTAATTTTTTTTTTTTTGGACTAGCACTTCACTGATGTGTGCAGACTATAAAAGGAAGGATGTCTTATATTGAATGCTCTCAGCAATGTTTATAGAGCCCTGTGGCATCTCTGGCCCCTGACCTCTGGAAAATTGGCTGATTTGCTCTGGAGAGCCTGTAAAATATGAGAGAAAGTGACGTGGTGCAGAGTTGGAGGGGATTCGGTGTTCTTCGGGCATCCTGACTGACACCGTATGTCCTGAGGAGCAACAAACGGACAAACAAGCAATCAGAAAAGATAGAGCGATTCGACCAGCTCACATTTATAACTGTCACTCAACAGGGTCAAAGTGGAAAGTCTCTATTTCTCATTCCTCCTTCCACACATCACAAGGATTGCTTCTTTTCTGAAGGGAAACACATTCTCCTGCTTTGAGATTCCTTCTTATTTTCTCCGGTCTGACTGGTGCTAACTGTCTCGGTGAAGACTGAAAACCAGCGGTGAAGTGCTGTGAAATAGGCCACCTGGGCTTAGGAAAGTCTTTTGATCTTTTGAGAATTAAATCTAAAGCCAAAAATGATTTATCATTACTCACAATAAAGCAGGGCATAAATATCACACTATTAAAAGGTGATTTGGCATGACCGGGCCACATTACGAGGGAAATTTATTTGATTTGGTCACGGTTCAGTAATGACTGTTTGAAGTTAATCGGTTTTTTAAACTCAACATGAAATGAAAACTTATCCTATTTGCTTTCTTAATACGCATTCCTGATCTATTTGTAAATTTAGTTAATGCAAAGGTTTCTTCTCAAACAACTTTCCTTTTGGCAATCATGTTATGTAGGTTCACTCTTAAAAATAAAGGTGCTTCAAAAGGTTCTTCAAGCGATGCCATAGAAGAACCATTTTTGTAACTTAAGACAAAAAGGTTCTTCTATGGCATCGTGAAGCACCTTTATTTTTAAGTGTTGTATTAAAATCCTGATGGATTTTGTTCAACTTGGAAATGCATCACGTTACGTAAGTAAAATAGATTATGCTTTTTGATATATTTTAATGCTGCATGTCATTTTCCCTTTAAAATACATCTGTTGTTTGTCAAAAAAAAAAATTGCTAACAGAGTTTCTAGGGCAGGAACTGAGCATTACACAAATTAGTGGTGTCACAAGCTTCTGCACAAAGTAGCTAGCTGGGGAAATCTGTCAAGAGATACCAAGGTCACAATACACCCCAAATCCAAAAGAAAACGTAAATAAACAAATGTTGTTTTCAGAGCAATTAAGCACCTTTATCCTCAAAATTCATTCAAATGCAAATGAAAAAAAAAAAAAAAACAACACATGCAAATAGAAAATAAACACCAACAAATAAAGAAAACAACATCATCAGTAATGCAAATACTCGCAACACAACCAAATATAGAACATGTTGCAAATACGCACAATGTGACCAAATACAGAAACGCGCTGCAAATAATTGCAACACAATATAGAAACACGCTGCAAATACTCGCAACACAACCAAATATGGAATCACGTTGCAAATACACGCAGTGCGACCAAATACAGAAACATGCTGCAAATAATCGCAAAACAATACAGAAACGCGCTGCAAATACTCGCAACACAACCAAATACAGAAACATGTTGCAAATACGCATAATGCGACCAAATACAGAAACATGCTGCAAATAATCGCAACAGAACCAAATAGACAGAAATGCGCCGTAAGTATGCACAGACCCTAATGGAATGTTTAAGGAGACCGCAATATGTGACGAACATAACTGGGACATTATCAGTGTCTGCTCTGAAAGATGAAATTTTTTTATTTTAACATCCTGATCAAATGATTCCTTAGCTTTTTTTTTGGATATTATTAGCCTAAATAAGCTGACGAAATACACAATTACTTTAACTGTGAGAGGTTAAGTTGGCTAGCTAATTAACCGTTGTTTTGCTACACTAACCATATTTTAACCATTGTATTTGTACAACTGTGATTATACAAATGGTAATCAATATGCCAAAAAAAGGTTACTACACATTTACTATAATAAAACCATGGTTAATTTTCGGAAGGGTTGTTGGGGTCCCCTTTTGGATAAACATTTCTGTTGTGGTCTGTGCTACTTGCAATGCTTTTTTTGTATTTGGTCGCGTTGTGCATATTTGCAGCGCGTTTCTGTATTTGGTTGTGTTGCGAGTATTTGTAGCACATGTTGTCAAATTTAATTCACCTGAGCTTTTTCTATTTGCATATGTTTTCTTAAGTTGCAGCACGTTGAGCTCTCTCGGCCTCTGTAAAAATGAACCTAATTGACCTGTAAATGATGTCACAATGAAAATTCCTAATAGTTATTCTTTTCATATTCAATTCAACTCTACAATAGATGCAATGAAATGTCTTTGTCAGCCTTATGCATTGTGCACTCACTGACATATTTTTACACATTACTACAGCAGTGTATAGCATGCACTCCAAAAACCTATAGAGACTAAATTGCTCCTGTAATACTTTGCAGCTAACAATAGCTACCAGTCCATATCCCAGCATTCATCCGGAATCAAACAGAGGCTGATTGTGTAACAAAATCATTCATTTCTGTTTACCACGAAACGGGTCGATATTCTTCTAAAACAATCAATCTGCACTGCAGGTTTCCCAGCGAGAACAAGCAGCCTTATTGTGTTACGCATTGTTTTGGTTCTCATTCAATTCGTATGCTTGTAAAAATTGGCCTTTGTTCTTTAAAGGCGAGAAGTTCAAGTAAGGACATCGATCAGCTGACGTGACTGAGAAACAAGTGGACAGAAAACAAATCTCAAAAGCAGCAAAATGGAAGACTTTGGCTTTTAGACCAAAAAGTTTGTAGTTTGAGAACATCAATCTTACCCCAATCGCATCTGAAAACTCTCTCTGCTGTCCTTGCTGTTTCCTGTCAAGGTTCTGTGTGGCGTCTTGCTGGTCTCCCCCTGGACTGTGTCTCAACCGCGGTTGGCAAGGGCTACAGAGACATCCATAACGATTCTGCAGTGTTGATAGACTGTAGTAGCTATTGTGCAGGTCTTTGTGATTCACCAACAGTTTGAGCTTCTGTTCCCTATGCCTGCTTGTCCCTCTGTAACCTTTTCCTCGTGCCAGTCTCCGGTTCACCACTCTGGGTCTGGCTGCGGTGGGCGATGATGACCCAAGGTGGGCCTCCTTAGCCAGGCGCTCATGGCACCATTCGATTTTCTTTCCAGATGTCTTTTTCCAAAGAGCTTCAGGACTTCTTGTTTCATTGTTCACTGAGACAAGTCCAGCACACCTCAAGGATGTGGTTTCCTCCGTCATTTGCTCATGAGATGATTCCGGAATCCACTCAATCATTGGCAGAATCCCGTTCACCTCTACGATATGTACTTGCAGTGAGTTCTCGCTGACAGTATTTTGTCTCTGGGTCATTGAATCACTAGATACGCTGGGATTTATGGGTACACAGCTCGGGTCTGGTGCACTTGGTCTCTCAGTAGTAATGTTCACGTCTGGGCTGGCAGATTTAGTGGGGATGCTACTGATTTGAGATGCTTTCCATCTTGAGTTTGCTTCATGCGATGCATCATTTACTCTGGATATGCATGACCTGGACTGAGCAAATAAATGAGGGGACAAAATGATGTTCCTCTCGTCCAAGTAACTGAATTTGTGCCTAACTTTCTGTTTAGCCTCCTGGTATTGATGAAAGGCATTATCATCTGTTAAAAAAAAATAGTGATATATAAGATTTTTTATTTTTTTGAAAGATGATTGTCCTCCTCAAGGCTCCATTTATTTGATGAAATATACAATAAAAACCATAATACTGTGAAATATTATTACAGTTTAAAAACTTTTCTATTTTAATATACAGTATTTATGTAATTTATTCCTGCAATGCCATTACTCCAGTTTTCAGTGTCACATGATCTGTCAGTAATCATTCTAATATGCTGATTTGCTGTTCAAGAAACATTTCTTATTATCAATATTTTAATGCATTTCAATTTTATTACTATTATTATTATTATTATTGAGCTTTCTGTGCTTGTTTAAGTTTTTCCTTCTTTCTTGTAATATTTTGTTTACTTCTCCAATTATCTTTTTTGACAGGAAGATTTCTTTCAACATAAAGTTGGTGCTTCATATATTATTTGGTTTATTCGATAATATCAAAGTTATGAGTGGAAAATGTGGTATTTTGAGTCAGTGGAAAAACGATGCACAATGGATGCAGCATCTGTATCTGACAGTAAATTTGTTCAAATGTAAGTTTGATGCTAAACCCTCCTGCTTTTTGCTCTTGGGTCTTTGAGTGTCCATAGGGCTTCATTACAAATGCTGTGAAGTCTGAGCCCTGTTAGACCGATGATTAATCACAGGTCGGGTTTTTAAATGTCAGGTCTGAGCCCAGCGTGGCCCGGCTCTGATCGATGTCCCACTCTACGGCTATCTTTCAGAAAGCTGCACTGATGCTGTGCATGGGACTCGCCATGACTCACCGTTTGCTCCAGAGAAGGCGAATGGTGGAAGGTTTAAATGCAAATGTCTTCAACATCTAACCTCTCGAGAGCAGCAAGAGATATATTGGGGGTCCAAAATCTGAGACAACTTTCAATTCTTTTTCAATTAATAAATTACCATGCTGAAATGTTTCTATATATTTTGGAATATCTTAGTATTTGTTTTGTCACTCTTTTGCTATGAACTCCACAAGTTAAACCTGATGATCATGTTATCCAGCATGACTTGAAAATTATCCAAAAAAGAACCTTGTGCTTTAATAAATGCAAGAATATCTAAGCATCTGTACAAGGAGTCCAAGATCAGTGTGATCAAGAAATCTTACAAATTTCTTCCTATTTTTAAATTGGCTTTTTTTTCTCTTTCTTTGTTTTTTTAAATCAAATTTTCACTGTGGACTCAGACTTTAGGGCCCCGCTGTATATATAATGAGATTGGAGGAAACAACATCTGGCTGATATTTGCTCCTGTGAGACATCTGCATAATATGCAGCACGAATGTTAGTTTTTTGTTATTATTCACAACATTTTGAGAAGATGCCAATACTGGAGTTTCCAAAAAGTAGTAAAGTGAAATAAAAATGTTTATTATTTCTGAAAAAAATGACATGAAAAAAATGCAGCTTGCCTTGTGCATTTGTAGTCAATTAAAGCCTGTTTTTTGAGAATTGGTTTTTAGTGGAAAGCCTTTATATGAACATGCCTTGGGCGTATTTTATGCAAATTACTAGTTGTGGATACACCTGCCCTCATTTAGAATAATCCAGATTCATCAACAATAATGAATGATGACAGGAACACATTTCTGTGTACATGCACCTGTTGTGAATTTGTCAGAAATTCAGAGCGAGAACATCTTCTGTGCACATAAATATGCAATATGTGTGAAATTATTAATGAACAAGTCCTAATGTTACCATTAAAGGAATAGTTGACCCAAAAATTAAAATTGGCTGAACTGCAGTGAATGGGTGCCGTCAGAATGAGAGTCCATACAGCTGATAAAAACATCACAATAATCCACACAACAAGAATTAACATCTTGTCCAGTAAAAAGTTGCATGTTTGTAATAAATTCATCATTAACATATTTAAAATCAAAATTGTTTCCGCTTAAAATGTGAGTCCTCTATCCAGAATGTTGTTTTCTCCAGTTAAAATGAAATATTGCTTTCTCCAGACATGTTGTCTGAATCAGGAGAGAAATATGCACAGATCAAGCGTTGTTACAAGGCAAAACTTAAAAACAAATATGTCAGTGCATGGATTTTGATGTGAGAGAACAACAGGTGTTGGACTTTTTCACTGGAGGAAGCATTATTATGGATTATGAACTGGTATTAGCAGCGGTTTAAATTTAAATGGATTTCTAGATTTTTTCCCAAAATATTTTTTTATAAGGTTTTTGCTTCACAATACATTAATTGATGGATTGGAGTGGTGTGGATTACTTGTGAATTATTGTGATGTTTTTATCAGCTGTTTGGAATCTCATTCTGACGGCACCCATTCACTGCAGAGGATCCATCGGTGAGCAAGGGTTATATATCAATGCTAAATTTCTCCAAATCTGAGTACATTTTTTAGCAAATTTTAATTTTGAGAGAAAATGTCAATACAAGAATGATCCATTGCAGTGAGCTGGGTTGGTAATCGTATCATTTACAATAATTGTATATGGTTTGAGTACATATGACTCAGTACCAGAATGCTATTGTGAGTGAAGTGTCATTTGCGCATCTAATAGTCAGTGGCGGTTGTGACTCACACAGTGCCCTTGTTGAGCTCCGACATGAGGCTGCTTGGAAGTTGCTCAGAAAACAAATGACATGCTACGTTCATTTAAAAAAATAGGGACAAGTGGAACAGAGAGTGGTTGTAATGCTGTAAAAATACTGTGAGTATATGAAACTACAGTAGTCTTAAGATGACAAGTGCCCTCTAAAACCAACAAATCAGACCAATCGACGGCTTAGACTATTTTACAGATGAACTTTGTGTATAGCTCTATTTATTTATATATATATATATATATATATATATATATATATATATATCTTGAGCTACTAAAAAGCAACATTTAAGTAATAAAATGCAATTTCTGAGATTTTCTGAACTGAATCACAGTATCAGAGTGTTAAATTGTTATTTTTAATGTATGTGGATGAAGCTGCATTAATTTTATATCTTGCTTACATAAATGTGTGCCAAGTATCCCAATACTCCAAGCCTGGTTATTGTCTTTCCAAAAACTGCTTTAGTGACAAATCAATTCTCACCCTCCAGTCAAAACAATAGTTAAAAGCTCAAACAAACATAATAACCAGTCAAAACAGAAAAACATGAGCAAATTAAGCATCTGGCCTTATGTCTCCATGTGCAGAGAAACCTCTACATGCTGAGTGATTGGCAGCAAGTCGTGCCTTTCAGTCCCGATACACACTGCGAGGTGATTTTGAGGCATGCTGGGTAGCAAGCTAGACTCAGTAGCAGACAAATGTTTGCGCCGCACATAATGGACGCCTCCAGATCCCCGCAAGGAATTTCCCGTAGCAGCAGGTGAAAGCAACTGTGTAATTAGACGCAGGTCGCACACAGGAAAACACCAGCGCCGTCCATTATCTCCTCTCCTGCGGCTTGAACTAAACCATGTTTAAGGGAACTCAGTGAGACTGTCACTCAGGACTATGATTGGGACTCTGATGTGGCATTAGAGCCATTTCAGAGAGTATTATTGATTTTTCTTTGGCAGCATTTTATTACTTTTAGCTAGATTCATTTCGATGTAAGCCATTACTTAGATTCCCTGACTGAATATGAATGGAATTGATTGCTTACCGCTGATTCCGCCATCCGTATCAGAACATTCCCAAGCACAGCACAGATCCCTCTTCTCACCTTTTCTGTGGAAAAATTTTGAATGCATAAAAATTTAAATGCATAAAAGAACAGAAGTTTCAGAATACAATTTTTTAAAAGTCTGATCTAATTTATTGGACAGACAGACAGACAGACAGACAGACAGACAGACAGACAGATAGATAGATAGATAGATAGATAGATAGATAGATGGATAGATAGATAGATAGACAGATATGTGATACTTCATAAAACTCTTTAGGAAAAGTCTCCTAAACTACTAAAAAGCAACTTTTGAGCAACAAAATGCAATTTCAGAGATCTGCTAACTGAATTGAACCACAGTGAAGTCAAAAATTAAATTAGATTTCCACAGAAAGGACTGACAGGAGACATTTTACAAAGCAGCAGCTAGTATGTTGTATTCAGCATGATGGTTGGTGTTGAATTGTTTCTGATGATGGCAACAGGAAGGACAATAGAAGCTCTTCACTATAACAAGACAACATCAGTGCCTAGTAGGCAGACAAATGAATGGAGCATACAATGCTAACAGATTCCCTGTGAATGTTCCTGGAGCTCATCAAACCTCTCATCTGATAGAGAATGACTCTATAGCCCAGGACCAATGAGTCATGGAAGTCCATAATTATTCCTGGCTATTGTTTTCCATTAGCATCACCTAATATCAGCACTACTCATATGCCACCTCTAACATCTCTAAAGCACACTTTTTATGAAAGCGTAATGCAGAAGCGAAACAAAGTAGAGTAATTTTCTCTGTTCCAGCCCTGTGTTCAGTGCAGCATACAATAGAAATGGCTTGTTTTGATGATGTGAGAACTCTTAATTCCTTCAGCAGATTGTGGTTTACAGCAACTTTGAGAGAGAGAGAGAGCAGAGCCGATACAACTGCTTCCAACCCAGAGTATAAAGTTTAAATGAAGATATAAATTCACATTGTGAAATAAACTCAAAATTGAAAGATATAAAGTTACAATATTTTTTTTTTTTTTAAATTGTGAGTAGAAATGGGCTTCCATAAAAGAGAACTAAAAGCAAAAAATTTTGATTTAGCTATTTACAACATCTGAGGAAGCCTGTTTCCACCTAAAAAAAAAAAAAAAAAAAAAAAAAAAACTAAATAAATAAAAATAAAATAAATAAATGATTAAATAATTTATATATATATATATATATATATATATAATTTTTATTTATATGCCTGTATGTGTATTTATATATGCATATAAAAATACACAAATTATATATAGAAATATTATGTATGTAACATATATATGTATAGATTTAAGAAATATAGGTAATATTTTTTATATATGATATAAATCACTGTATATATATATATATATATATATATATATATATACAGTATATATGATATAAATAATGCATATATAATTGTGGGGTGGAAACAGACATGTATCTAATACATGTGTACATTATTATTATTATTATTATTAATGATTCATATTTAATAAAATAAGTACAATAAAATGAAACATTTATTTTAAAATAGTTACAAAATTATTATTTTTTCTTTGGAATACAAAAATCTACATTATGCATTTCTGAGCTGCTCTTTTCCATAATAAAATCATATCCAATATAATCATGTAGTGATTCTTACATTAGTCCATACGACTTGTGGACCATAATGTTTTCTAAAGTCAAACGAGTTTGTAATGACATGATAAGGATAATAGTCAAAAGAAGCTAATAACTGTACCTTTTAGTTTTCTGTTTATTTTCCATGAGCTGCATGTTGGCACACGTTTGTCTCGTGGTCTCTTCTGAACGCTTTAACATGGTCATGTTCACACCCAACGCCATAATTACACACAAGAGACACAACAGTAACCAGGAACTTGGACACGCTTCAGTAACTGGTCAAGGTGACATTTGACAGCGACCTTCCCGCTGCCAACATCTGATACCTGAACAAAACTTATCAAAATATTTAGCTGCTTTGAATGTATGTAATGTATTTTATTTCTTCTAAAGAGTCCCAGGAGAAACATCTAAGGCAAAGAGAACTCTATTAAGTTTTTTAGCTTTGAAATGGCAGTATTTGAAATCGTCCTCTGGCGGTTTCTCTTTAGTCACGCTGAAGTTTTGCGCTGGAAGATAGAAGCATGACAAGTGGAAGGAAACTGTGGGCTTCCCTGAGGCTGTTTGATCCATCTGGTCACTCAGGCATGCATGTACTTCTCTTCTCCAAGTCTCCATGAGGAAAGCCCAGAGCAGAGCTGCTTTCTGCCAGCGAAGGCTCAGATGCTTGAATCACGGAACAGCTGCTGCTGATGGCAGGGAAAAATGAAAGCGCCGTGGAATAAAATTCATTTGCTTTTACATTCGAAGCGCACTTACTTAAAACCAAGTAGTAAATTGGTATTGCTGTGGAGACACTGACATATCTGCTTCTGCCAGAGATAATAGTGATTAAGTCTGCGGGTGCGCAGAGTACATTTGGTAAAAGTGTTGGGTCTTGGATTGGGACAAGTCTGGACTTGGTTTTTCTTTTTCCATTCCAGGCTTCTCATGTCCACATGGATGGACTTCAGTGGTCCAGGGAGAGATCTGATGGAGAAACTGATTGGACTTGAAAAACTGAGATATCAATTATCTCTCAAAATGATTTTTCACAGGTGCTTAAAGGGTGAGTTTTTCCTAAGCCAAGTAAAGGTAATGCTAAACTGGCCAAATTCACAAATTCATTAACTTCATGGTATAGCTAATGTTTTCGCTTCACTAAAAAGAACCTGTTCGTAAGAGTCATTTGTTTGTGAATCAGGCTACATTGGTTGCATTGTATGCTTTTGATTCACTAAAAAGAACCTGTACAGAAGAGTCACTTGTTCGTGAATCAGATTACGTTGGTTGCACTGTATGCTTTTGATTCACTAAAAATAACCTATTCATAAGAGTCATTTGCTTGTGAATCAGGCTATATTGTTTGCACTGTATGCTTTTGATTTCACTAAACAACCTGTTCATAAGAGTCATTTGTTCTTGAATCAGGCTACACTGTTTGCACTGTATGCTTTGAATCACTAAAAAGAACCTGTTTATAAGAGTCAATTGTCCATGAATCAGGTTACGTTGGTTGCACTGTATGCTTTTGATTCACTAAAAAGAATCTGTTCATAAGAATCATTTGTGTGTGAATTGGGCTACATTGTTTGCACTGTATGCTTTTGATTCACTAAAAAGAACCTGTTCCTAAGTCATTTGTTCGTGAATCAGGCTACATTGTTTGCACTGTATGCTTTGATTCACTAAAAAGAACCTGTTTATAAGAGTAATTTGTCTGTGAATCAGGTTACATTGGTTGCACTGTATGCTTTTGATTCACTAAAAAGAACCTATTCATAAGAGTCACTTGTTTGTGAATCAGGCTATATTGTTTGCACTGTGTGCCTTGATTCACTAAAAAGAACCAGTTCATTAGAGTCATTTGTGTGTTAATTGGGCTTTATTGGTTGCACTGTATTCTTTTGATTTCACGAAAAAGCACCTGTTCTTGAGAGTCATTTGTGAATTGTACTACATTGGATGCACTTTGTTTTTTTAATAGCTAAAAAGAACTATTTAATATAAGTAATTTGTTTGTGAATCAGGCAATACTGGTTGTGCTGTATGTAGGCCTATTTCATTCACTAAAAAGAACCTGTTGCAAGAGTCATTTGTTTTTGATTGTAATATATGTTTTTAATTTACAAAAAGAACCGGTTTGAAGACACCAGAATTAACCCTAAAGTACAACCTTATATATTTTGTATTTAATCAACTCCTCTAATAAATAAAGCAACAATTTTATGGCACATATTTATTTAAAGAGCTCTTCAATGTTTCATGTGATCAAGCTGCGATGGTAACCCAGTTTAGGATACAACATACCGAATTGTTTGCTTATTTTCCCTTAAAACACACACACCACAAGACTTCTTTCAATCATCTTTTCAATTTTCTTTACAGCTATTCCAAGAATACATAGATAAATCCAAGACATTAAATTCACTACTGATCTTTAAAAGCATAGTTTTAAATCAGGTTGCAATTTATTTCTGATATTAGTGCACCGCATTCAAAATCATATGGAATTATCTAAAACAATACACTCATTTCATATTCAAAGGCAACGAGTAAATTCTTTTGATTTATGCACTTCAATAACATGTAAACAATTCTGGAATGTCAGCATCTTCTTCAATATATGATTTTTGCATAAAGATGCAGCTTCAGTAACCTGAATGGAATAGCGCAATGATGAATTCAGTCCCATGCAAGAAATGCATCCATTCAGAGTGCATTTATATTTATTTATTCACTAATCAAATGGTTTTTGCAGCAAGGCAGCTCTGATAAGAGGTAAACAGCATTTGCATTGATCTGCAAAAGGGCAGGGCATATGAATCGCAAACATCATATAGATAAAATCCTCACTAGAAAGGTCAGATGATGCAATAAAGCCATAATGTGTGCATCTTAATTTTCCAGATATTGCATTATTTTTTTCATCTCATGTGTTGTATTTATATAAACAAAAATGAAAAATAGTTCTTAGTATAAAAGATTTGGCAATATCATTTTTCCCCATTAGCAAAAATTCAAACGTGGGCCAAATGTACTGATGACAGAGAAAATTCTCCTTTCATTTCGATCTCTCTGGGTGAGTTGGTGAAAGCTGGGAGATGTTTGTACAGGGCGACTTTTCCCTCTCTTTGGTGTCTCAGTCCCTAAATATGAATCTTATTGGCTTCTGCTGGAATAAAAGTGTCTTTGGTGGTCCCGTTCAGATAAAAGCACCATGAGAGATTAGGAAAAGTCAACTTTTCCATTTCCTTCAGCGTCTGTCCTTTGAGAATGCAAGAACGACTCCCATACAGCCAAACACTGCAAGAGAACATATACACAAGCAATGTAAGAAGCAAATATACTTATAACTACTATAATTATGAAAATATACATTATAATAATATATAAATATTACAAATTAATCAGAACAGATGCCAATTTTCAATAAATAACACACCAACATTCAATAATTAAAATATTAATATGCAAGTATTATAAATAATTAAAATAATAGTAAATATAAATATATTAAAATAAATCAATATACAAATATTATAAATAATTATACATTAAATAATATTAAATATAAATATTAGAATTATTAATACAGAAATTATACAATATTAATTAGAATAAAATTATAATAATATATATATATATATATATATATACACACACACACATATATACACACACATACATATATATACACATACATACATACATACATACATACAGGTGCATCTCAATAAATTAGAATGTCATGGAAAAGTTCATTTCAGTAATTCAACTAAAATTGTGAAACTTGTGTATTAAATAAATTCAATGCACACAGACTGAAGTAGTTTAAGTCTTTGGTTCTTTTAATTGTGATGATTTTGGCTCACATTTAACAAAAACCCACCAATTCACTATCTCAACAAATTAGAATATGGTGACATGCAAAGGTTTCCTGAGCCTTCAAAATGGTCTCTCAGTTTGGTTCACTAGGCTACACAATCATGGGGAAGACTGCTGATCTGACAGTTGTCCAGAAGACAATCAGTGACACCCTTCACAAGGAGGGTAAGCCACAAACATTCATTGCCAAAGAAGCTGGCTGTTCACAGAGTGCTGTATCCAAGCATGTTAACAGAAAGTTGAGTGGAAGGAAAAAGTGTGGAAGAAAAAGATGCACAACCAACCGAGAGAACCACAGCCTTATGAGGATTGTCAAGCAAAATCACAAGGAATGGACTGAGGCTGGGGTCAAGGCATCAAGAGCCACCACACACAGACGTGTCAAGGAATTTGGCTACAGTTGTCGTATACCTCTTGTGCATCTTACCTGGGCTAAGGAGAAGAAGAACTGGACTGTTGCCCAGTGGTCCAAAGTCCACTTTTCAGATGAGAGCAAGTTTTGTATTTCATTTTGAAACCAAGGTCCTAGAGTCTGGAGGAAGGGTGGAGAAGCTCATAGCCCAAGTTGCTTGAAGTTCAGTGTTAAGTTTCCACAGTCTGTGATGATTTGGGGTGCAATGTCATCTGCTGGTGTTGGTCCATTGTGTTTTTTGAAAACCAAAGTGAGGCCTGCAGTTCTTTGGATGTTGTTCTGGGGTCTTTTGTGACCTCTTGGATGAGTCGTCGCTGCGCTCTTGGGGTAATTTTGCTCGGCCGGCCACTCCTGGGAAAGTTTACCACTGTTCCATGTTTTCGCCATTTGTGGATAATGGCTCTCACTGTGGTTCGCTGGAGTCCCAAAGCTTTAGAAATGGCTTTATAACCTTTTCCAGACTGATAGATCTCAATTACTTTCTTTCTCATTTGTTCCTGAATTTCTTTGGATCTCAACATGATGTGTAGCTTTTGAGGATCTTTTGGTCTACTTCAATTTGTCAGGGAGGTCCTATTTAAGTGATTTCTTGATTGCGAACAGGTGTGGCAGTAATCAGGCCTGGGTGTGGCTAGAGAAACTGAACTCAGGTGTGATAAACCAGAGTTATGTTTTAACATTTATGTTTTTTTTTTTCATCTAAAAACTGCATGTTGTGTTTACTTGTGTTATATTTGATTAATATTTAAGTTTGTTTGATGATCTGAAACATTAAAGTGTGACAAACATGCAAAAAAATAAAAAAATCAGGAAGGGGGCCAACAACCACACTCCACTGTATATATAATTGATTATATGAATTATGTGTTTCTATATAACAAAATATATTTATATATTAATATATTAAATTATTATAACTAAGTTGTTAATAATCATCACTAGATTTTTATTTTCCAAAGAAAATGTGAGTGCAACACTATCCATATACACCCATTTTAAACCCTTAATTGATACTTTTTTTTTACTAATCCTTTTTTTTTTTTTTTTAGATTCTAATATCAGTAAAAACTCTTGACTGCAATGAAATATGTAGGCATTTAAACAGCGTTAAGCATGAGGTCTGACAAGTGGCTGCCATTTGGTTTCCAATTTCATTCACAAGCTGCGGTCGCTCCTCATCCAGAGTGCCATTTAGGCGTCAAGATTCTAAGCCCTTGATAAATGTCCTCACCGGGACTCGTCAGTCGCCGCCCAGGCCCCTAAACACCTCAACATCCTCGGCCCAAACCGCTCGGATGTTTCATAGCAGAACCTCTGGAGGAGTGTTGGCTGCGGCTGACCGACTGTCAAAAGCAGTTAATCAATGCACTCCATCACCACAGGATTCAGACGTGATGTGACCACGGTAAATGACTTTGGACAGGCCATGCATGAGGCCGCTGGACCACAGTCGCCCTCAAAATCACACTAGGACACGGCTATATTTGTCTCAGTAGCAAACAGTGAAGTTTAGGGAAGCAGTTGACATCTGTGTCACTCAAGTTCAAGATATTGATTAAGCTGCAGCAGTTGCTCAGGACTTTAGGCTGATGATACACGGGGCAACTTTTTTGAGCAATGTTGCTTGCATATGCATATGCAAAGCATATGCAAAGAATGAACATATTTCGTTTGCTAAAGTTAGAAGAAATCCAAACTGTGAATTGTTGAATGCAAATAATAGTGATTTTAACATGGTTTAGGATAGTAAGCATGACAAAGCTGAACTGCTTTAAAACCACAATCAACATTCAATAATTAAAAAAAAAAAATTGATTATATAACTAGCATAATTATAAAAAAAAGAAAAAAAAAAAATTATTAATAGGGGTGCTCCGATCAGGATTTTTGAGGCCGATCACCGATCACAGAAAGCAGTATCTTTTTATCATGTAGAATTATTTATAGTGATGATCCAATCAAGATTTTTAGACATTTACTCGGGGCCTGAATTTCATTTTTGAAAATGAATTCCCCTCTTAGGTAACGCTTGCGAGAGAGGATTTTTTAATTTGAGAGGTGGAGGGGGGCATTTTTTTTTTTCCGACATTTTTCAAAAAAATATATTCATCTCACCTAAACGTTTGATCCTGCACTGCATTTTTGTTTTGACAATCGTGCAATTGTTGCACAATAGCTTACACACAGCACAAGCCTGATTTCATGAGCTGTATGTGAGATGGGCCTTTTACACCAGGTTCACACACATACTCCGTTTGCAGTGCGTATGCAGTCCATGTGGCGTAAGCAGTGCAGAAGCAATGACTGCACTGTAAAAAATCCAACTTTCGAAAAGTTCTACTAATCAATGTAAAAAGTAGCCTGAACAAATAATTTTTAGTAGGAGAAGTCGGTTTAATTTTTTGTGTGAACTGAACAAAAATACTCTAAACATGTCACTAGCAAAAGTTGTTTTGTTCACCTTACTTAGATTCTCAAGTATTTGTTCACAACATATCCAAATGTTCTCCCAACTTTTCAAATTGAGTCATCTGAACAAACAATTTTACATTGAACAATATTGCACAAGTTCCCAGCATGCAATGCAGCTTGAAAACATTTTATGTTATTTATTATCAAAATAATATTGTTTTAAATTTTACTGGCTTAATTTATGCTACTGCTGCTGTTGTCACTGTCAGTTAGCGGTCATGTGGATCAGAGTTCATATTTTTACTGCTTTAAAATTTGATAATCCTCACCATGTTTGAGAATCGCGTGCTGAGGTACTGTATATATGCATCTCATTGCAACTTGTTTAATACATTTGTCTAATAGCATAAATGTTTGCCTTTAGTTTTAAGAGGCAAATACTACCCATATTATGTAGAAGGCTTTGAAAATAAACAAATCCAAAAGAAAAGGGATTGTTAAAAAAGATTAGCATTGCTAAATGCTAAAATTGCTCTGACAGATCTTTTAACACTCAGTAGATTGACTTTTATTCATTAGATGAACTAAAGTCTTTAAGTTGTCGGTTGCTAGTTAAGTTAACATAAGTTGATTGTGACATTTTTTTGAGTTAGGTCAACTTTTTTTTTTTCTTTTTTTTTTACACAGTGTGTACTTTCACATGGGAGTCTGCTCCTGATTCATGGCTGTTTACTACAAACACAACATTTATCCATTATTCTGATTTCAAATCCAAACATTGTTACTTAAAATGCTTTTTCAGCATTGTGATTCTTTTTTACACAGTACAGTAATACAATCTTTCACAGATGTGTTTAAATGCAATAAATATAAGAAACACATTATTCAATGCTTTTTACTTTTGCATTTACTTCTAGATTTTAGATATTAAGTTGCTCAAGCAAGTGACAAAACATTTAAACTACTTTTCTTACATTATCACAAACATTCTAAATTAAAACTTGCCATTGACAGAAAATCAGCTCTACTGCCTTTTCTTTGGCATTTAAATCTTTTACAAGCAATCCTGCGGTTCATAAAGAACAATGAGCTATCACTTTAATTCAGCACGTGCAGCGGAAACGATTGCTGCATTTCTGCAGACACACGGCTCCTGGAGCGCACTGCCGGACCACAACCGTGTGCAGGATGAACGCTCTAATCCATTAACATGAGCACGGACAAAAAAACACACCGCATACGCAATGCAAACGGTGTGTGTGTGTGTGTGTGTGTGTGGACCTGCATGGCATTATGTGTGTGCGCTGCGAGTGTGCATGAGCGCAGTCTCCAGGAGAGCACGCGAGCGCTGAATGGTTTAAACATTGGCAAGAATTAAAAAGAAATGCAATTTATAAACTTTAGTGACGACGCGACACTGCCTCGATTGTGCAAGTGACAATTCCTGTGTCAACTGTGCAGCGTGCAGATCGCTTATAGTCAGTGGCGGCGCTAGGGCGGGGCTTGATGGGGCTATAGCCCCGGCACAACCCCCGGCAATGAATATAATTCATTGTATAAATTAGACCTGCTTTAAAAAAACCTTTTTAAAAACATTTTCAATAAGGAGTACGCTAATAGCCTAATTTTTTATTATCCAGCGCATCATGCGGTGATGCACTATGAAATTATTGAGGGGCAATAATTTCATGTAATTTAATAATAAAAGTAATCTAATAATAATAATAATAATAATAATAGGCCTAATAATAAGAAGAATGTAACAGGCCTACATTAAATGGAAATGATAAATCCTCTTATTATTGCCAATTTTTGATGCTTTTGACAATATCTCTGGCTATCATCGACACATGATACGATGCACCTCAGCACGGGGAGGTTATCGCTCGCAATGTGTGCCTGTATCCCACTGTGTGGAAATATTTTTAATTTTTATGAATTGTCGGCACTATCTATTGTAAATGGTTAGAATTTACCATGTTTTCCTAACAGTTGGCATTGAGAGTGATTGACACTTGATGGTCAGAAAAAAAATGACTAGAGGTGTGTAAAAAAAAAAAAAAAAAAAAAAAAAATTAGAATAAATAAATAAAATAATATAAACCAATGAAAAAATAAAAAATCCCTACTTTCTCTCTTTTCTATATGCGTTCATAAATTATATTACTTTGTAAGTGTAATATTTGGCAGTTGGCATTAGAAGTTCTATTACTAATAACAGTGGCATATGAGAAGTTTAATACCACAGAAAAAAAAGTAAATATGCCTTTTTCGAAGCTGCTGTATAAATACAAAAACTGATATCTAAAGTTTAGGCATTCATTACTTTCTCTCAATTTAATTAGTTTTTTAGCACCCCCTCTGAACTGTTAAGCCCCCCCTTAGCACCCCCAACAAAAAAATCCTGGAGCCCCACTGCTTATAGTGCAGACGCGATGTGATTTGAAGCCATTTGCGCATTTTGAGAGAGAGAGAGAGAGAGAGAGAGAGAGAGACAGAGAGAGAGCGCGCGGTGATTCACTCACACTGTTTGTGAAATTATGTCTCACAGACACTTTTCAAATTACTTTATAAGTTATTTAATGAAGAAATATGAATTGTACAAGATTATAATTATTTCACCCGCGTCAGACAGAGTTAGACGGTGCTGCTGCATGTCTTGTCAATCCTCTCACGGCAGGCGCGTCATCAGCTTAAGATCGGTTTTTTGAGATCGGCCTTTTTAGAGACCGTCGATCAAACATCCCAACACGATTATCGGCCGATAGTGATCGGTAACCGATCAATCGGAGCAGCCCTACTTATTAATATATAAATATTGTAATGAAATTATAATTAATGAAAGAACATTCAATGAGTAACATAACATTTTATAATTAAAATATATATTTATATAAATATTATGAATAAATTAAATAACTCAAATAATAAAAAATATAAAGAGTAGAATTGTGAAACTATAAATTATATAATATTCTAATTTAATATTCTAATATATCATTATATTATAAAATTCACTGTAATTAATAACAGACGCTAATGCTTAAATAATTTATATTATTATTAGCACAATTAAGAAAATATAATTTATATTTATATTATACATATTAAGTAGTAAATATAGTAGATATTAAATATAATTAAAAATACAAAGTGATTATTATATAAATATTATAATTAAATTATAATTAACAAGACATCCAATAATTAAAAGATATTAATATATAAACATTAAAAATAAATTATTTAAATCATAAATATTATGATTATTTTAAGAAATTTATTATTATATTAATGCACAAATGTTATAATTAAGTTAGAATTAAAAACAGACATCAGTGTTCAATAAATAAACAAAAACAGAAAAAGTCAAAAGTTTGGAATGACATGAGGGTGAGTAATTGACAGAATTTAATATTATAATTCTAATATCATTACATTACAAAATTCATTGTAATTAATAAGACACTAATGTCCAATAAACAATTTAAATAATTTATAATTAGTATAATTAAGAAAATATAACATTTATATGAATATACATATGAAATAGTATATATATTAGATAAATATAATAAAGAAATATAAAGTGATCGTTATAAAAAATATTAAATTATTTTATAAATTATAATTAACAACACATCAAAATTCAATAATTAAAATATATTAATATAAAAATATTCTAAATAAACTATTTAATTAAATATATATTTTAATTAGTACAATTAAGAAAATGTATTATATTAATGTACAATTATGATAGAATTAAAAAAAAACACCAATGTTCAATAAATAAACAAACAAAAACAGAAAAAGGTCAAAGGAATGACATTAGGGTGAGTAAATGACAGAATTAAAGTTTTTGGGTGAAGTCCCCCTTTGAAGTACATTGATTGACCCTGCTAGCACAACTTGGTCAAGCGAGGACAAGAAAAATGAAAACGAATCCGATCCATTCAAAGGTGGAAAATGCATTATTCTCATCTCAGTGGAGAATGACTTGTCTGCAATTTTCCTATTTGTCGTGAGAAAATTACTTCAAGCTGAGAAAACGGTAAACGTGGAAATGCAAGGAAAAAAAGAACAGAACAAAGAAAAGTTGAACACAACTAACTTTTAAGAATATGTTCTTCAAGCCTCAGAATCAACAACAAAAGCTGTATTTGCAATGCGGTGCACGAGGACACAATAACACTATAATAAAGCAGAAAGGCACAATGCAAACCCATGTGACCATTCCAGATCACTGACTGGGTGACAAGGCTTGAACACCGTCAGTACCTATTTCAGTAGTCTAGAGTCTAAGGGCTTGGTTTGCAACACGTCCCTGTCTGACACACACTTACTGATAGATTGAATCTCTGTAATGGCTCTTGTGTTACCAGGAGGATCATTAGCTCTGTTGCCAGTCCAACCGCTCTCAGCCAAATGTGGCGCTAATCAGGCAGCGATGCATGAATAATAACAATCATCAACACAGACACACCTGAGACGTAACTGTGCAGATCAGACGGCAAAATACATTCGGTTTCAGCTGCAGGAGGAGAGAGACGCGGTCGAAGGGCTTGAGATGTGAATTTTTAAACATCAGTTGCATCAGCTGTTGGTAACAAGAGGAATGTTCCTGCGGTCTGTGTTTGAGGACTCTGTGCTGGCTGAATTATATCTAACGTTTAATGACAGCTTCCTCATCTTTGCTATCGTTTCGGCTACAGCCTTGTTGCTATGGTATCTCCATGGCAATTCTCTGAAGTTGCCATGTTGCAGTACAGTACTTTTTTTTTTTTTTTTGTATTAAGCGGCATGCAAATGTTGAACATCCACCCACACCAGTATGCAGGATTAACACTGTTCCTTATATTAGAGTTTGCATTGTTACAGCTTAATGATGTGTACAGGGAAGTCAAATGCAGGTCAAATGCAAATGTCTTTATGATAGGTTAAAAAGCAAGATGTGAAAATGAATAATAATTAATATTATACAGTAGTGCAATGTGTTGTTTAGACCTGGAAGCTGATAATAATTTAGTATAATTTAATATAGAAATTATATTAAATATATAAATACAAACAGAAAATACATTCTAATATAAAAATAAAATATAATAATAATATAATAATAATAATAATAAATAGTAAATATTATAACTATAAATTATAATTAAATATTGTAATTTAATAAAAGTAAAAATCATAATTAATAATTCTTTTGTGTTCCACAGAAGAAAAAGTCATACAGGATCAGAACAAATAATTGCAGAATTTACCTGCAAATTCTGATAATTATTTGAAAGTTTTGGGTGAACTATCCCTTTAAAGTACACTGGTTGACCCTTCCAGCTCAAAAATGAAAATGACAGGGTCACAATCTGAGATGGAAAATGCATTTTTCTCATCTCAGCGGTTAATGACTTGCCGGCAATTTTCCCATTTGTCATGAGAAAATTACTTCAGCTGGGAGAATGGTAGAAGTGCAAGAAAAAAAGAACAGAGAACACAGAAAAGTTGAAGATTAGGATTACAGTAGTGTAATTATTATTACACAGTAGTGCACTATTTAGTCCTGGAAAAAACACACTGATTCAGTAATTATTTTTTTAATAAGTCAGAGCAATTCTAAACTAACGCCAACTAATAACCTCCAAATTACAAGTCTGGGATCAATCCCCCCCACATCCCCACATTTGTTAAAAAAAAATGTGACAATCTGCGATGATCTTAAAGAGACAGTTCACCCAAAAATGAAAATTGTCATTAATTACTCACCCTCATGTCGTTCCAAACCCATAAGACCTTCGTTCATCTTCAGAACACAAATTAAGATATTTTTAATGAAACCTGAGAGCTTTCTGACCCTGCATAGACAGCAATGCAACTTCCACATTCAAGCCCCAGAAAGGTAGTAAGGACATCATTAAAATAGTCCATGTGACATCAGTGGTTCAACCTTAATTTTATAAAGCTATGAAAACACTTTTTGCGCACAAAAAAAAAAAAAAAAAAACTTTATTCAACAATTTCTTTAATAGTACTTAATGACAGAATTTTCATTTTTGGGTGAACAATCCCTTTAAAATTGTCAAATGTTGGGCCAGCATATTAGTCTATCACAAATATTACCACATAATGGAGCTCTATACACCAGCATTTGACTTCCAGAAAGTGTAAGGAACCCCAATATACGACCATGTTCTACTATGCAACACTAACCACTTCCACACCTGTGTTTTGACCACATTTTCTAGCCTGGATCTTCTCATATTAACAGATATCCCCACAGACCAAGGTTGGTGAAGTTCTCTTACACAAACACATTTTCTCATTCCTCCACCTACTCTGTTTTTTTTTCACACCTTATTCTCTTTTAGGTCAGTGTTTGATGCTGTCAGGCTCTTCCTTCCACATTAAATAAAAATGCCTCTTTGCCTGGAGGTTACATAAAAACACATGTGTGAGACACAGGCTGTCTGCAGGGCCCTGTGAACATGCAGTATTTATTTCTATTTCTTGCTTTTTAGTTTTCAATTTCAGTTTAGTTTTAATGATACCTCAGTAGCTTTATATCAAAAATTTCAGCACACGATGGCACATATTTTATCAGAAACTGCACCATGCTCAAAATAATGCCATCAAAGTTTAAGTTTTATTTGTGAAACACACAACAACACACCATACTGCAGTACTTGTGCACAGTAAAATAATAAATGTGGCGCTGCTGAATTTAACAGTAAATTTTCATTTCCATTATTCTGATGTCTCAAAGGCATTTATGATTCAGCAGCACAGACTGGATTCATTAGAACAACTAGTTGCTGGATTAACCATAATTTAAGCAGTTTGTGGCATAGAATTTTTTAAACATATTGACGCTTTATTTGAGGCCATTTGTATCATGTACACTGAAAAATAAAATCATTGCAGAAGCAATTTTCATTCAGAAATTGATATTTAATTTCACAAATAATTATAAGGTTTGGCAAGTAACAGTGACTTCAGAAATGCTGAAACAGAAAAACTGAAATAGTATTTCTTGTAAAACATACTCCAATCTTTTTTAATGATTTTTTTTACAGTGTTAATGAGACAATTTCATATGTGGTGTCTCTTTAACTTTTAAAAAAAATACAGTGGCAGCATTAGCCGTATTAAGCACTTCAGTTTATTATTCTATATTATTTCAGATTGATCTGCCCCTAAAGGTCACATCACAAAACAAAAAAAAGCCTGAAAGAATAATTTACTAAATCAGACCTGAAATTATAAAAATTTCAATTATTTTTTTCTGTAATTGTATTTAGCTTTTGTTCATATTATAGTGAATGTTAATTAGTTTTTCTTCTTTTGCAAACTGCTATTTTGACTGCTAGTTTTTGTCTTGGTTTTGGCAGTTTCTGTCTGTAATCAAAACTACTTTGAAACTGCAGCTTGCCAAACTACTCATTTAAAGTAGCTTCCCCAACACTGGTGTGAGTGACAGTTCTCACACAGCAAGGCTTATTTTTGAGTCTGTTTGCATCTGAAATTTCCCACTGGTTGTCTCCTCAACCTCTCTAGAGACCAAACAGAGAGTTTGTCATATTCGTTATTGCTATAAACTCATTCATCTGTTTCTGTCCAACAACAGGTTGTTCTCTAGGGCCTCTGAGGGCACAGCAGGTAACCAAGATTACAACATCTCTAAAACTTTGAAAGTTTAACACTTCTTCCTTTGCTTCTCATTTTTATTTTGTGCTATTGTAAAAGACCTTAAACTTTGAGGTCGTAATTTACAGTTTAAGACTGCAAAGCAAAGGAAGAGGGCTTTAAAAAAGATAAATTAAGCAGTGTACCGGCTTATATGCATCCAATCTAGCGAGCAATGTCAACATTTATAGACTTGGAGTGCAATTACTTGTCAGCAGGGATAAAAATGAGATACTACCACCCTCTGCTGGCACATATCCAGGGCGGCTGTGTAAATGAATGCAGGCAGATGGCCACATGCATCCCTCTAAAATCTATTGGTGGTTTGTCCAAGTCTTCAACGGGAATCATTTTTTACCACCTCATACTGTAGCTGTGAATATTTATCTCTCACGACTAAAATTTCTCAATTACATCACTATTTTAAAGCTTGATCAAATTTAGAGCAGTAACCGACGACCTCAAGCGGCTTATTGCTTTTATAAAATGGCAACAAAAAATTTACAAAAAGACACCAAAAAAGTGACTATTAATCAGAAAAAAATATTTTGGACTAAGCAAACATCTCACCTTTTCATAGTAGCTGACATTCCTCTCTGCTGTGTCGACGAAGGCTGTTCGTAGGTCAGTTCTCATGACCTTTTGCCAGCGGGTCCAGTCACTTTTGAGTGCATTATTTGCCCACTCCAGCCGGTCCTCTGCCTTATCCAGATCATCTCTCATCTGAACACACAAGGATTGGTTGGTTAGCATAGTCCTGTTAGCCTCTGCTGGTAGATGTCATAACTAGACCATCAGGGAACCAAACAGCTTCTTTCTCTATTAAAGGTCATTCACAAGTAGACAAACATTCAGATAAAGGTTGTTATTTAGAAATATTTTTAAGATGGAAAAACGCAGTCAGGAGTCAGACAGTTTTTCTGAATTTAGTAGTAGAAAGTGAGTCATCCAAATTTTAATATTAACTATGCATTCTGTTAGTTTTGTGAATTGGTACATTTTATCGGGCCTCAAAGGAATATAGAGAGACTACTGTCAGTGTAACTACTTTCAGGTTTCTTAATGATATCTCCCAAGGGTAGCATGTACAGGATGAAAAGCAATGGTCCTAGTACTGAGCCTTGCAGTACTACATACTGAACTTGTGATCAATATGACACCTCTTCAGTGATAATAGTCAGATAAGTATGATTTGAAACATGCCAATGCAATTCACCTAATGCCAACATAATTTTCAAACCTAACCAAAAGATTACTGTGGTCGGTAGAGTCACATTCAGCACAAAGGTCCAATAACACTAATAGAGAGATGCAACCACAATCAGATGATAAGAGCAAGTGAGCCACCTTGCTGTGAGCTGCTTTATGCTGTACTTTTGAACTTTCTTTTCAAAGAATCAAGAAATATAATGGTTTCCACAAAAATATTAAGCAGCAAAACTGTTTTTAACATTGATAATAATAAGATATGCAATATAAAGGTTGTTTTTATTTATTCATTCGTTGAAAATCTGTTATTAATTCTATTGAAAGGGCAGCATTTAACATATATTGCTAAGAACCAATCTTATCGGGTCTGTGGTCTCAACCCTAAACCCGTCTAATTCTATAGGATTTCCTTAAGACAGACTCGTTGACTAATCCTTCAGATGACCTACTGACTAACCAATTTTGAAAATATGTAGTTTTGCGGATCCCTAATCCTGACCTGTGACTTATAGAGATGACAAGTCATGTAGCTCTGAATGGACAAGTTAAAACCACGATGCCACCACCAATATTATCAGAGCAGCTCTTCTGCCATCAGACTGCTGATGAACAGCCATTTTAAGAGTGTTGTAAAAACTTTCATTACGGAGGAGTATAACTCCTGTAAAATCCTGCTGAGCATGCAGGAATGAATGTGATATTCTGATATCAACTAGATCGGTCACTGTAATTAAGTTAATTTGTTTCTTGGCTCCCTGCACGTTGTCTTGAAAGTCTAACTGAGTTGTTTAAACAATGATGTTAAGTGTATCTGACAGCTTTGAATCTGCTTTCAAACCAGACGATCATAATTGTCAGTTATTCATATTTACTATGCCCCCAAATTTACTTCCTCTGTACTGTCTATGCTACTTTTCAAAAGCTCGAGGTCTGTAAAAAAATTTTTATTCAAAGAAATTAGAACTTTCATTCAGCAAAGATGTATTAAATTGATCAAAATTATAATTATAACCATTATAAAACATTATAATGTTAGAAAAGACTTCTATTTTAGATAAATAGTTATTTTGAACTTTCTAATCATAAAATAATTCTGAAAAAATATCAGTTTTCACTGTTTTGAACATTTATAATAATAAATATTTCTTAAGCACCAAATCAGCACATTATAGTGATTTCTGAAGACTGTAATGGCTGCTGAAAATTCAGTTTTGCCATCACAGGAATAAACTACATTTTAAAATATATTAAAAGTTATTTTAGATAGCAATATTATTTTACAATATTACTGTTTTTACAGTTGTGATCCAATAAATGCAATTAAAACTAAAAGTAGATTTTGTAGCTGAATAGTAGTAAATCTCTGTAATTATTCCAGGGGTGTTGACAAACTTTCGCCCATATTGTGTTTATTGTGTATCTTTGCACAATGCACAACAGCTTTCCTGTCACTGCGCAGCCTGTGATTGGCTCACAAGGTGGCTGTTAACAACTCTATCATACTCTATTTAGTGCACAAGCTCTCTAGGGGTGAAAGCACATCCAGATGACACTCAGGAGTATCAGTGTCTAAACATAGAGAGAGGTGAACAGTAAAAATGCCAAGTGATGTCGGAAATGACAGGCCTGTGGGAACGGTGGCTTGTCAGATCAGTGGGCCAAGAATGAGAGGAATATTTAAGAAAGAGAGAGAGAGCTGTTTATTGACAGGTAAGCTAATGAAGGTCAGAGGTAGCTGCCTGTTAGAGCTCCATCTCATTTCCATTGTAGCGTGTGTTCGTGTGAATCAGATGTGAGGATGTCTTGTGGAACAGCAGTTGTGTTTGGTGAGTGGACGCATTGCTCTAGGGACAAGACGTTGTCTACAGCTGCGTCTCGCTTCTGACAAGCAGGCCAGATCATTAGTTCTGCTGATCTGATGTTGCTGTCACCCAAACACACACATTTATACACAAAGCCAAACAAATAGACTCTAACATCCACTCTTAAAGAAATGAATTAATCATCTTGAGCAAACTTGAGTCACATATTCAAGTTTGTCGACACCACTGAAGTAAGTGTCTCATGTATTTAGACCTATTGGAGAGAGTTTTCCATAAAAGGGATGATGATATTTTACTTGTTTATAGCGACCTTTAGTGCCCTCTACTGGACATAAAGCACATGGCAGCATCCTACAGTATTTTTCTCATTAATTTAGAGTGAAAGATATGACAGGAAATGATGTGGAAAAGAGAGAGCAGCAGGATGAGAAAGTGATGCAGACTGGGTTTGAACCCCATAACTCATGTCTGGGAATCCCAGCTCAATTTGTCTGGAGTATTTGTGCTAACTGCTAAAAACTCACATAGTCTGCTAGCAAATATTATGACAGAAGCAGAAACAATGAGATTTTTACATTGCTTGTCCATGCAAAACTCTCCTATACAGTTCTGAGTGGTTGCCAGGGTGTTGCTATGTAGATACTTTTTGAACAAGTCAAAAGAGCCCAATTTTAAAGGGGTCATATGATGCGATTTCAAGCTTTCCTTTCTCTTTGGAGTGTTACAAGTTGTTTGTGCATAGATAAGATCCCTGAAGTTGCAAAGACTAAAGTCTCAAAACCAAAGAGATATTCTTTATAAAAATTAAGACTTGACCACGCCCCCCTAAAACGGCTCATTCAAACATGCTCCCACATGTCTACGTCACGGTGTGGGGAGATTTGCAAAACACCGCCCAAATGTATACGCAAAGAAAAGGGGCGTGATTTTTATTCTCGCTGTAGTGTTGTTGCTGCCGCCGACGCCATGTCCTGGAGATGCTGTGTTTCGTTGTGAAAGCGAAACTACTTTGGGCTTCCAAAAGAGGAAACAACTAGAAATCAGTGGTTAAGTTGTGTTTACAACACTGTTCCAGAACAGTTCAGCCCAAATATTCGAGTGTGTGCATCGCATTTTACGGAGGACTATTTCCTGAACCTGGGAGTAGCCTGTCAGCTATGCTCAAAGACTGTTTCTATAAAGTGGGGCAATTCCAACTTTGCGAGGACAGTCTGGCGGTTCTGACTCACAGCCTGTTAGTATGTTTTCATATTTAAAGAATTTGCCACTGACTGTTCAAACGCGAGTTTTTGAGCTGTGTAGAGTAACATTAGTGCTTGTTGTTTGTCATTTCTTAGATCACAAATGCAGACATGGTAATGTTTACGCGGTGCGATGCAACGCGACGCGTAAAAAGACAGTATAAGTCATTATAATCAGTAATTATATCCCCACTGGATGCAACAAATGTCTCTTTTGTTAAAGGGTTTTATTGTTTTTGTGTCTTTGCGCCGGAACACGGCATCACAATATGGTAAGGGGCGTAACATTTTCGTCTCCCTCAACACAAAACCCATAAAATAAAAACAGAGTTTGCTCAGCCTGATGGGTATGTTGCAACTGGCCCTGATCTCCAAGAAAGTAATAACACACCTCTCCTCAACAAGCCGCATGATTTAAGGTTTCATTCATGTCTGTAGCACAAAGTGGAGGGACAAGTCTGAACAAAGTCACATGCACCACACCTTGATTACATAAGTAAAACACTACTATACTAACATGCTCAGCAAAGTGAAATATTAGGCAATTATCCACTCAAAATAGCCACAGCATGTTAGAAAGCGTTTTAGGAAGCGTAGATGTTGACATCACACACCACAGCATTCAAACATAAAGCCACATGCTGGCCTAAACTAACCAAAAATGTGTGAAACAAAGACAAGGCGACAACACACTCTCATATCAAGGTGTGGTCGCCTCAGAAAAACCATGTACCATGTCAAATGAACCCTTGAGTAGATAAAGCAAGAAGAAGCTAGCCAGGCCAAGCCCGAGCGCTAAGGGGAAATGTTACCTCCTTAATCTCGCCCTTAAGTTTCTGCTGTTTCTGCTGTTTGGCCTCCTCAGGGGATCGTCCCACCAAGCTGTCCCATGCTAAACTCAGCACCTTAGATTCCTTCAGTGGACAGATGAGCAATTGACACATGAATATGAACACGTCTGGACTTGAAGTCACAAAACCTGTTTACTGCGGGAATAACATCACACTTTGAAATTTAAGAAATGCTATATTGGGTTTATATTGGGGTATTGGTTAAATCCCTGCAAGCCATCAACTGCTAGTTTTTGTAATATTACATTGCACAAGTAGCTTTACACTCCAGCAAACAGAAGCAATGATCAAACGCCCTCACCTAGAATGACATTTTAGTCAATCACTTCTTTTGTGCAAATGAACTGAAAAAACAATTCACAAGGTATTTTTTATTGGTGCTTTAGGTCTTTTGTAGCAAAATGTTAAAGGGGTCATATGATGCGATTTCATGTTTTCCTTTGTCTTTGAAGTGTTATAAGCTGTTTGTGCACATATAAGATCTGTAAAGTTGCAAAGATTAAAGTCTCAAACCCAAAGAGATATTCTTTATAAAAGTTAAGACTCCGCCACACCTTCCTAAAACGGCGCATTCAAACACGCCCCCACATGTCTACGTCACAGTGTGGGAAGATTTGCATAACACTATCCAAACGTATACGCAATGAAAGAAGGCAGAACTTTTATTCACGCTGTAGTATTGTTGCTGCCGCCGGCGCCATGTCTTTGAGACGCTGTGTGTTTTGTTGTGAAAACGAAAGTACTTTGTTTGGCCTTCCAAATGAGTACACAACTAGAAATCAGTGGTTAAGTTATATTTACAACACTGTTCCAGAACAGTACAATGCAAATATTAGAGTGTGTGCAGCGCATTTTATGGAGGACTGTTTCCTGAACCTGGGAGAGAGTAGCCTACAATGTGAACACTATGAATGGCTGTGAACACTATAAAGTGGGGCAATTCCAACGTCGCAAGGACAGTCTGTTGCTTCTGACTCACAGCCTGTAAGTACGTTTCGATATTTAAAGAATTTACTACTTACTATTCAAATGCGAGTTTTGAGCAGTGCAGAGTAGTGCTTGTTTGCCGTTTCTACGATCACAAATGCAGACATGGTGTTATGTTTACGCGGCACAACATGTAAAAAGACAGTATAAGTCATTATAATCAGTAATTATGTCCTCACTGAATGCAACAAATGCCACGTTTATAATGGGTTTTATTGTTTTAGTCTCATCACGCCGGGACACGGCATCACAACATGGTAAAAGGCGTAACATTTCCGTCACACACTTGAGGTATTCGGCCAATCACAACACACTAGATAGCTGGCCAATCAGAGCACACCTCGCTTCTCAGAACGATGAGCTTTGTACAAAACGAGGCGTTTCAGAAAGGCGGAGCATAGAGGAGGAACAATAATGTACAGTATGTGGAAAATAATGTGTTTTTTGAACCTCAAACCGCGTAAACACATTGCATTACACCAAATACACAAAATAATGTTCTTTTTAGCAACATCATATGACCCCTTTAAATGCTGCTGATCGTCACTACTTAGTTTAACTTTTCATTTTACTGCAATAATAAATATCATCTAACATTTATTTTTGATATTGTGGGCCTATATTTCTGCTGGAGGTCCTGGACATCTTGTTTAGACACATGGCATCATGGATTTTATCAAATACCAACAGATAAAAAAATCAATAAGTGATTGACTCTGTTAGAAATCTTATAATGGGTCATGTTTGGATCTTCCAACCGTACAATAATCCAAACACAAACCTCAAAAACAACACAAAAATGGTTCACTGAGCACAAAACCAAGCTTCTGCTATGGCCATTCCAGTCCTATGACCTGAACCCTATAGAAAATGAGTGGGGTGAACTGAAGAGAAGAAGCACCAACATGGAGCTAGGAATCTAAAGGGTTTGGAGTGATTCTGGATGAAGGAATGATCTCTGATCTCTTGTCAGGTGTTCTCTAACCTCATCAGGCATTATAGGAGAAAATTTAGAGCTGTTAAACTGGCAAATGGAGGTTTCAAAAAGTATTGATTAAAAGGGTGCCATTAATTGTGGCCAATGTGTATTAGAGAAAAACATTTATTTCATAATGATATTTTCCCCCATTTTAAATTCTTATTATCCAATGAAAGGTTAGATTTTTGTGAATTTTTTAAATAAAAGATCAAAAGGATTAACAATGCAGATTAATTTTCACAGCCTTCTTTGATCATATTTGCCAAGGGTGCCGATATTTTTGGCCATGACTGTAAATACTTTTTTTTTTTTAACTGTCATTTAACCAGTTTAAATTGAGTAACTTTGAGCTTGACCAAAGTACAATTCTAAAGGAAGTTCCCCAACATTGCTCACTTCTACTTATTGTTTAGTAGTTATTTTATGCAAATGCACAAATACACAATGATTCAAAGCAGAAAATGGACACAAGCGTTTTTGCATAAGGACCATATTCAAATTCATTATATGGCTTATCATTTCTTCTACACACAGGGAGTGAGTGAATCTGGAGCATATAGTTCTTTGGTTAAAAAAAGAAAGAAAAATCAGGCCATTGGGGATACCTTCTCATTTTGGAAATGGCCTTTTGTAGTAAGCAGCGTAAGTCAGCAGGGACCGTGCTCAATCAAACACATAATCAAATTGACAAGCGAGCCGAGATGCTGCTAAGCTTCTCTGGACACCATTGGTACTTTGTCCATTAATGCCCTTTCAGAGCATTCAAGCGTCCTGCCCCTGATATTTGATGGAATTGACAAAAATAAACTCAAACAGCCAAAGAGACTTAAATATGGCAATATTAGCTTGGGCAATATGAGTAATATTTGAAAGCGTCCCACTTCAAGAGCGGTCTGGCTTTAAGGTACATCTACAGCGATAGTCGTATAATCTCTCCAAATTCCTTTTACAGCAGCGGTGTCCAATGAAAGCCAGGACGACAGCTAGAGCTCAGTTTTATTAAAAATAATCTCCATGAATTTTCAAAGGAGCACTGGATGGATTACATGGAGAACTGAAAGAGTCAATAATAGACCTACCGTGTCTCTGTCGGCCTTCTTCAAGGCAAGAGCTTCAGTCTTCGCTTCGAAATCCGCCTGGATGTTGTCTCGCCTCCTTAGTACCGCCTGAAAACCCATGATCGATACTCATGAAGTATGAAAATTGTGATCAACATATTTTATTGAAATTTAAGGCTAGATGAAATATGTAATAAGCCTCGGAAAAACATAATGCTGGCTGTATTGATCATAGCTTTGCATCAAGGTTTCTATCAAATGGGATGAAATGCAGCAAACATCATATCAATTCAAACATGATTTTTATACTAGCAGGTCATTTGCCTTGAACAAAATAGAACAGAACATTTTATTTAACCAAAACAAATGAATAACATTCTACACTTAAGGCATAGTTCACTTAAAAAGGAAAATTATGATGCCATTTACTCACCCTCACATCATTCTGAACCATTTGCCTTTTTATTTTCTAATTATTTATTTATTTTTAAAGTAAAGTAAGATTTTTTAAAAAATGTTTAAATAAATTCATACAGTACTGTTCAATATTTGGGGTTGGTATGATTTTTTTTTTTTATTATTAATTAAGTCTCTTATACTCACAAAGGCTGCATTTATCTGATTAAAAATACAGTAAAACACAAAATTTGTGAAAAATTACAATTTAAAATAACAGTATTCTATCTGAATATATTTCAAAACTTTAAAATATATTTTATAATTTATTCCTGTGATGCAAAGCTGAATTTTCAGCATCATTACTCCAGTCTTCAGTATTACATGACCCTTCAGAAATTATTCTAATATGCTGAACAAGAAACATTTCTTATTATTATCAACATTGAAAACAGTTGTGCTGCTTAATATTTTTTGTTAAAACCGTGGTAATTTGTTTTAATGATTCTTGGACAAACAGAAAGTTCGTAATAAATTCATGTATTTGAAATAAAAATCTTTTGTAAAATTATAAATGTCTCTACCATGACTCTTGATCAATTTAATGCATCCTTACTGAATAACAGTATTAATTTCTTTGGATTTTTTTTTAATATCATCTTTTTGTGTTCTGTCAATGAGAGAAAGTCATACAGGTTTGGAATGATATAAAGGTGAACAAATGATGACTGAATTTGAATTGCAGGGTGAACTATCCCTTTAAGAAAGACAAAACAGAAGCATCTTGTCACTCTACCTTGAGTGTGTCGGCACAGAGGACGTACTCATGAAGGACCGGAATCAGGTGATCATTGAGATGCTTGACCCGCTCCTCTGTCTCCTTGCAGAATCTGTCCACACTGCCTGCCACGTTCTTCAGGGACTCGGCCAGCTCCTCCTCTGATTGTGACCACAGCGCATATGTCGGCCCACACTCCTTCAGCTCCTCCAGGTACTCTGTGACAACAACAGCAGCTGGTTTATAGCAGCTATAGTCCATGCAAATACATTTCCTTTAAGTGTCAACCAATTAGAGATGAGAATTCACTGAAAAGTGTTTAAATGAGACAAAAAGTCCAACCTTTCTGCTCTCTGACAATCCTTTGAGTAACTTTATCAACAGAGCTGATCTTCTGACTGAAGGCCTCCACGTACTCCTGCATTTCGGTGAACTCCTGAGGCCGGTTTCTGACCCCTCTGACCGCAGCAGCGACAGCTTTAACCGTATCCCCCATCCGGCTCAGAAACCCTGGACCTTGTTTCTTATGAGAGGTCAACTCCTGCAGAGGATTATAGGAACAGTGCATGATGTTACTGAAAAGAGACTACAGCAAAATTATTCTCATCTCCACTATGTTTTTTTCAGCAAAAGCTTCTAATGGCTGAAAATGTGTGCATATTTTCACGGTCGGCCAGTAATGACAACACCAGTGTAAATAGCTGATAAAACTGTAAGCGTGTATCATAGCAGCCTACGAAGCGTCAAATATCCATAACAGCAAAACTTCCTTTATTATGACTGAAGGGAAGTGAGGAGCTCTTTATAAAGTACTTATCTTAGAGGTCACTCAGCCAGGGCTAAACACAGAAACTGTCACATTATCTGCCTGCATTTAACATAATCCTCTTATAAAGCAAAACTGAGATCACATATAGTGAACAAACAGAAGGTCAGTAGTTATCATGGTAATGAGGGACTGTGTATGTTTGTGTTTGTGTGTGTGTGTGTGCACAGACAGGTTTTAACGTCCTTATTAGGAAGAAAACGATGTCTCTGGCAGACAAGCAAAACCTTCCAGTGGAACATCAACACAAGAAAAAAAATAAAAATAAAAATGGTAATTATAATATAGCTACATGGTTGCTAGGATGTTCTGGGTGGTTGCTGGGTGATCACTTTCCAGTCCAGGTCAAAAAAGCCATTAGTTTGTATGATATTTTGGTTTCTAGATATGGTTTGGGATGAGTTATGCACCAGCGTCATACTTTAATACTTAAATTTTAATAGTTTATTAGTACTTAAAGTTTAATACCTCTGCTGTACCTTTTAAGTATTACAAATGACTAGAACTACATTAACTAGACTATAAATTAACTACATTAACTAGATATAATAATAGTAATGATAATTTTAAAAATACTGTGAATAAATGAATGAATAAATAAATATAAATAAAGATATATAAATCAATTAATAAACTGTATTTATGAATAAATGAATTATATGAAAGGTTAAATAAATAAATATTTTTTTATAAAATGTATAAAAATAAATTGTATATAATGTACAAAAATAGATAAATACATAAAAATAAATAGATGATTAAAATTAATGAATAAATAAATAATGTATAAATCAAATCAAATTATAGGACAGATTTATAGATAACTAAATAAAAATGAATAAATTAATAAAATGTATAAATAAACTGCATTAAATGTATAAAAAGAGATAACTGAATGAATTAATGAAATGTATGTAATGTATAAAAATATATAAATAGATAACTAAATCAAATTATTAAATCAATCTTACCCCAGATGCTGCTGTGAGAAAGATCTTAAAATCCTCACTGCTGGAGAAAATGGGATGTTCTGCTATTTTGTTCAAAAACCTGTGTAGCGCCCTCCTCCTCGTCTCGATGAAATCTTCATTAAACCTCTCCACCATTCCTTTCACCACAAACTTCTCAGGCAGTGGCTGATGGGACGCAACCAAATCAATGTTTTATGAGAGTTTTAGCACACCACAACCAAAGACATTTTCAAATGGACCAGACCTTTAATTATTTTGACAGGGGAGTGAAATGATGTCAAATTATGGCATTAGTTTAAAGTTTAAAACAACTTCGCAAGCATATTTCCATGGAAAAATGAATATTTCGACTCTCCTTATCCCATAAACTTCCATAATGTGTTCATTCTCTAGAATGTTTGACAAGCAGGAGACTCACACACTTCACCTACATGAACAATAAGCGTGGGATGAGCTTCTTCCAGACGTCCCTTTAACCACAGGAAGTCCTGGTATCGTCTTCGCACCTCAAACTCACTCGAGTCAAACTCGCTCCGTGTGGTCTGACGTGAGGGAGAATGATGGAAAAGATGAGAGAATTATTCACAGAACCTGACTTGGTGAGTTTGTGCTCAGATCAATACCTTGGTCACAACCCGGTAGGTTATGTATGTCTCAATAGCTGTTACGTGACTCTCTGGGTTATCGACTGTGACAAAAATATCTTTAGTGTCAGCATCTTCCTCTTCTTCCTCAAACTTGTACTGGTTGATCATTGAAGCAGGGGAGGTCTGCATGGAGGCGTTGAAAGAGCTGCCTTCTGTTAGAGTCGTATCCTACACAAAAAACAAAACGTGCATCCGGACACGTGAGGGACCAGCAACACTAAACAGCACGAGTGTTTAGACATCAAGCAAACAACACGTACACTTTATGTGTTTTCAACCAACTGAACATGGATTGGCTTGCAACAAAATTTTATCTACTATGGTACAATGCTCATAAAAAAATAATAATACCCTGGTATTCTTTAAAATACCTCGGAAAATCACAAATAAATAAATAAAAAAGCAACAAAAATATATATAAATAACTCTTTAAAATTTTTTAAAATAAGTTCATTACGCACACCAACTCTGCATTTAATAAAAAAATACAGTAAAACTGTAATATTGTGAAATATTATTCTAATTTAAAATAACTGTTTTATTTTGAATATATTTTAATGTCATTTATTTCTGTGATGCAAATTTTCAGCATCATTACTCCAGTCTTCAGTGTCACATGATCTTTTAGAAATCATTCTAATATGCTGATTTGACACTCAAGAAACATTTCTATTAATATCAATGTTGAGAACAGTTGTGCTACTTATTATTTTTGTGAAAACCAGGATTCTTTAATAAATAGGAAGTTCAAAAAAAAAATAATCTGCTTCTTGAGCTTAAAACCAAAGAAATTATGTTCCTTAAAGGCTCTTTTGATATTTATATTAAGACTCATATGTACCTATAAAAGGTACTTATTTTAAACTTTCATAAATATATTTACTGAACCTAAAAAAAAATAAAATAAAAAATTCAATAAACGGTTCTGCTATTGTTACTAAGTCACATAACCACAGTCTCATGCCATAACAGTGTATCATTATAACTGGCTGTAATATCGCCATGACTTGATCTGAGAGCTGTGTTTGTGTTTTGATACAGTGAGAGACAAACATCTGATTTTCCTACTGTCTTGCTATCTTTTCCAGGTCCAAACACTGACGCATGCAAATCTCTTTCGTTTAGCCGCAGCTGCTGGGAAAGAAGCCTGAGCGTCTGTTTCCTGTCATAACAAACTGGCCTGTAGTCAGCATAAACTGTGCTGCTGCTTTACCCAACAAACACAGCACTTCCATTCATAACCATTCACTGCTGATACTGACTACAACACCAACCAAACAGTTAGACAGAAGTATAAACACTCCAACTACAAATGAAAGTTTGATGTCAGACTGACAAAGCTTAATCTGACCGTTTAAAACAGTTTAGAGATCGCATCTGAGTGGTTGCTAGGGCTTTCTAACTACTTGCTGAGAACTGTTAACGTGTTCTGCCCAGTTGCTATGGTGTTCTAACTGTTGCTAGGTATTGCTAGAGTGTTCTGCCCAGTTGCTATGGTGTTCTAACTGTTGTCAGGCATTGCTACAGTGTTCTAACTGCTTGCTGGGAATTATTAGGGTGTTCTGCCTGTTTGTTAGGGTGTTTTAACTGTTGCTAGGCATTGCTAGGGTGTTCTAACTGCTTGCTGGGAACTTTTAAGGTGTTCTTCTTAGTTGCTATGGTGTTCTAACTGTTGCTAGGTATTGCTAGAGTGTTCTGCCCAGTTGCTATGGTGTTCTCACTGTTGCCAGGCATTGCTACAGTGTTCTAACTGCTTGCTGGGAATTATTAGGGTGTTCTGCCTGTTTGTTAGGGTGTTTTAACTGTTGCTAGGCATTGCTAGGGTGTTCTAACTGATTGCTGAGAACTTTTAAGGTGTTCTTCTTAGTTGCTATGGTGTTCTAACTGTTGCTAGGTATTGCTAGAGTGTTCTGCCCAGTTGCTATGGTGTTCTAACTGTTGCTAGGTATTGCTAGAGTGTTCTGCCCAGTTGCTATGGTGTTCTAACTGTTGCCAGGCATTGCTACAGTGTTCTAACTGCTTGCTGGGAATTATTAGGGTGTTCTGCCTGTTTGTTAGGGTGTTTTAACTGTTCTGCCTAGTTGCTAGGGATTGCTAGGGTGTTCTAACTGCTTGCTGAGAACTTTTAGGGCTTTCTGCTTAGTTGGTAGGGTGTTCTAATAGTTTATAAGCATTGCTAGGGTGTTCTAACTGCTTGCTGAGAATCGATAGGGTGTTCTGTTTAGTTGCTAGGGTATTTTAATTGGTTAGGTTGTTCTATCGTTAGGGTGAATCGTTTGGGTGTTCTAACTGTTGTTATGGTGTTCTAATAGCTTGCTGAGAATTGTAAGGGTGTTCTGTCTGGTTTCTAGGTTGTTCTCGCCAGTTGTTAGGGTGTTTTAACTGTTACTAGGTGTTGCTACGGTGTTCTAACTTTTGCCAGAATGGACTGACTGCTAGTGCACTACAGTCCGTCGACAGACAGGCGGACTTGACTGACACAGACAACCAGAAAGACAGTCAGACAGATTCATAACATTGTGTTCGCGACAGTGAGACAGACAGATAAACTCAAATAACAGAGGTGTTCGCACAGGCTGCATCTGTACTGAGCTGAACTAATTTTATTGCATCAAACGACGAAGTCTACAGACACTACAACAGTAAAAACTCAGAAGTGAAAAAAAAAACAAAAAAAAAAAAACCTTGGCATGCGAGCGCCTGATCGCTGACCTTTGGAACTTAAGATCACAGCAAAACACCAAGATTTCAGTGAAAAATTGAGATTTCTACGCCATTGATTATGTAGAATCAAAAGATATCAACTCTGGTTATGTGTCTGTTTCACACAACCGATCGAACAGCCTGCGGTCGATCTCAGTTGAAACCAGTTGATTATAAATTACCTTACTGAAAACTTCCAAGTCATCGTCTTCGTCTAGATCTAATATTTGCCCGCCGATGTCTGTCGGAATTGCAACCGAAGAATTGCCCGATGACACGGTGTTGTCGACAACAGATCCACTCATCGTTGCTCAAATCGCTACTTTGTTACAAGTTTTCTGGACTTCATCGGTTTTTCCGCACAACTCTCAAAAGCTCAGCCGAGGCGGATCAGGCTCAACTGCGCAGAATCGGAAAGGGCCGAGGGTTGAGCTCTGCGGGACGCCCACGTGAAGGAGTGTGTTTACGGTATTTGGCTTGATGTTATGGTTGGTTTTTGGCCAACAGCTCTTGCCTTTAAAGGTTATTCAGGTTTGAACCGTGAAATAATAGTGATTAACATCAAATGAGTATTTTTAAAGTTTAAAAGGCGTGTGTGTTTTGCATAATTCTTAATGCACTTTGGGTATGAAACTCTATGATTATGGGTTTTGGAGTCCAGTTTGTAACCTAAGATTACTAAAACGTGTGTAAACTAACATTTACGTGGATTTCACAAGTGGCCATGTAGCTATAACAGTAAATACCTAGTTTCATTTAATGTACTATTTGTATACTGCAAACTATACAATATACAGTATATTCTATAAAAACTACAGTAATAACAAAAAATATATAAGAGCATATAATCATGTGTTTAACATATCATAATAAATACTTTATACATTGTTACTGTAGTGACTCAAGTCTATATATTTAAGAACTGTGTAAATGTCTTGAAATATTAATTTAAATTAAATTCCCATTTGCTTCACCATCAGCTGTATATCAGTTTGGGGTTTAACTAGCACTGAATTCCTGCTATGTCCTTTTCCAACCAGCAGATGCTGCTGTTGCTCAATTTAAATGTCTTTGCAATGTGGCACATCTCATAATTAAGACTTCATATGACAGTGGCAATTACAATTCTATATAGCTGTGCAAACACTCAACTATTTTGCTGTATGAGACTGTATTATGGGACAAAATATCTAATAAGAGAGGGCATATCTAATAAGAGACTTATTAGGAAACATCTAATTGGGGACATGCCAGTCAGACTATATTAAATTTAAGCACTTATCATGAGACCGCTCTAGTCATTAATATAAAATATTCTGCCACAGAATTCCTCATTAGTTGTCAGTTATTTCATTTATTTAATCAAATAAAGACCATCCCCTTGGATATAATGAATGTAGGACTTGATCATATTTCTTTGAATTTGGACTTCATCCATTATATTATCTTAAATTATAATGCTTTACGTTCTTGAATTGAGTGAAAATCGTACTAGATATCGCTATTTATATATTATATTACATTATTTTGGTATGAAACTAAAACAAGAGTTATTCTATAGCATGCATCAGGATAAAATAATACTGTTTCAAAGCTGTATCCCCTCTGCATAACAACTTCCTGAAATCTTGCATAGATTGCATTATAAAGCATATAAAGTATAAGAATATCTGTAGAAAGGGCAGGCCTTACGCATGCCTGAACCAGGCAGCTGTAGCTCTAAGCACACAAAAGGTCAGCCCCACCCCGATCACATTAGCGTACTGTCATTTTATATAATTTGCTTTCATAACTGATTTAAAGTTGAATCTCATTTTGATGTGTGCCGATCAAAGACTTTCATAACCGTGTCACAATATATCACCGTATGATGTATGAGTTGCTGTGGAACAATCTTTATTTAGCCGTTGCAGTGAGAATATTCAATGCACACTATTAATTAAAACTGTTTTTAATGTAAATGATAAATAGCCTGTTGGAAAGTCATTTGTAAGGCAGAATATGGGGAATGTGTTATGTAATATGCTACTGATATAACCTCATTAGATCAAATTCAGTGCAGACCACACCACACCCATTCTGACTTGCTTGTAATGGCTAAATCACACAGAGCTGTTCACTTCACAGAAAGCACCATATATATAGTGTTTTGTGCGACTGTCTGTGAATGAACGACATCCTGGCATCCTGCACAAATTTGTGGCACGGTCCCAAATCCTTCCTCTACCGACCTCCATCAACGGCAGATAATAATTGCATCAGCATTACCCCACAACAATGGCGTACATAGATCAGCTCCTTTCAAATTACATTTCCTTCCTGTTGGGCCCATTAGCGATGTCGACCAGACCAGGGTTTTTTTTCTTTAAAAATCCACTATTGCCGTTGTTTCTGAGTGCATTTGCCGCAGAGAATTTCGACAGTTCTGTTAAAACCCCACTGGATGTCCCTCAGATGTAGAATAGGCTTGATTTGGGAGAACCGCTTGCTAATCTGCAGCGTGCCATAATAAACTGTGTTTTGGCAGGAGGAAAAACCTTCACATAAAGCACACAAAACATCAAATAGAGAAGACTTGAGCCACCTGGAGCGAATGCAGAAGAAGACAATTAAAAATCAATTTACTGTCAAAAAAGCTTTGCTTTCTAATTAAATCCGCACACAGCCGAGTCTCTCTCGTTGCTGGCTGATGCACAGTTGCAAAGCACACTTTTATTTATTTATTACTCCCCAGACGGGTGCAATAGTTATTATCGCTTTTACGATATTCGCTCTTTTTTTCGACTCTCTGTTTGAGACACTGAATTCTGACGAGGACCATTATACCTTATTTCATATGGTTGTAATCAGGCTTCTAAATGCATTTTAAATGTGACTGCTGTTCAATATCTACCAGGTGTCCAATCCAACAACTGCGCCGCCATGATCGCTCTCATTAGCGACTAGTACGTGTTGTAATAATGGCTATTCATTATAAGGCACTTCTTTTTTTTGTGGCCAAGCAGCTGGACACTACTTTGTCTTTGTCTTTTAATTCATCTATTAAAATGCCTTTAGAAGCTTCAACTTCCTCTGCAGATCTGCATGATTTCAAAAAGGTTTTAATGGGTCTTTGAGGAATGCAAATAAATAGGATAGAGTTAAATGGGTTTTTATTTTTCCCTATTAGCTGACGTTGACGTCACCGCTTGGGATTTTTGCTAGTGAAGGGTCTGGAACTGGATCTTGCAGTGACATTTTCGACTCAGAAAAGCTCACAACTGAACAAAGATGACTGCAGACATCCTGTTCCAACCATAAAACTGCGATTGAGATGAACAGCAATGCCATTTCTCCAAGTCCACTGAAACAAAAATTGGTGGTGAAACAAGAAATTGCTAGTAAATTTCACCAAAAATCACAAAGAAATGACAAGTAACACAGTGAATCGACTGAAATAGCATTTTCTTGTATGGTGTTTTATTTACAACTTTGAAAAATCACTTTCCCAGTGTATTATAGACCTTCTGGATGTGGTGTTTGATGGAAGGCCGTTTCTAATTGCACTCAACAAAAAGCTCTGGAGGTTTACTGCGCTTAAGAGCATGTAATCTACGGATGTGTTTGGAGCCTTTTGAGATTTTTAATATTATTTTATTGACCAGAATTCTGTTTGAGTCAACAGGTGGATCCATAGCACTAAAAATGTCCATTTACACAGCACTTTTTTGGCTCCCTGAAGCTCTTCTCATTTCTGACGTTGTTAGGCTGTAACCGCACACATCCAGGGCTCTGGAGCATGTGCGGAACTCCATCACAGACTTAATGACTGCTGGTGGAGCCACAGCGCTGCCCTTCCCTTCTCTGAAATGTCCCACAATAACCTGCTTTAATGGCACAATCTAATTAAAATAATAATAATAATCTTGAACTTTCAGTATGTAGACCTCTAACCTGTGAAATCTAATTAAGTCTCAGTCACAAACAAACAAAAAAAGGCATTACTAATCAATCAGCCAGAAAGAAGGTAAATTAGAGGAGGGGCACATGAGATACAGGGCTGAGAGGGGAGATAAGCGGAGGTGAAAACAAGCGCAAGTGCGTTCTGCACAATTCTAAATCACAGCGGCGAACGCACGCCGAGCAAACGGTGTGGCCGCTTTTCAGTGCATTCATTGTTCATGTCCATTTTTTAACTAATGTGAAGTCTAGTATTTTAAAGAACCCCTAATGCAAGGGCTTCCAGACTTCTCAAAGAGACTATTCGAACAATAAAAAGAGCCTAAATGGTAAAAGAGCCTCATTTGAGTTTTCTGTTTTTTGGTTTTGTAATTAAAGTTTCATTATGAGTTCATTTGTAAATTGTTGTATGTTGTTGAAGCTGTGGCCTAGTTGTTATCTACACTGCTCATGTGGTGATGCAAGTTCAAATATATTCCAATCATGTTCTCAATATTAAAAAAAAAAATGTATAAAAATTAACATTATTATTGCTATTATTATTATCAAGCTCTGTATTATTTTAATTTATTTGTATGGACTATAATAATAATTATTATTATCAAAATTAGTCAATAAATAAATAATACAAGCTTTAAAGTAATTAGTTTTTAATCTATTTTTTAGAAGAGAATTCATATACGTTTAAACATTTGCATACACTAGCATAGAGATGACCTCAAAGCTCATTAACATGGACTAAAAGTCACCAAGCCTTAATATTTAATGGGTTCTTTGAGCAACATGTATTATGAAATATACAAGAATATCTTCTAGACATATGCAGTGCTCATCCAGAGTGGCAGATTGCGTTTAAGTCTTGTTTTAGCATCTAACAGAAATCTGGGGTCAGGAGATACAGATAGATGGCTCTAAACAGATGGGGGATGGTCTGCATATAAATATAGGCAGACACAGCATTCATCTGATTTCAGTGATTAGGGTTATAGCTGCAGCATCATCATCCCACTGCCAACACCTCCACATACTATCCCTCTCACTCTATTTCAGCCCAGCTCAATATGTTTCATCAATAACCACCACATTACTTCAGTGTCTCTGCCATAATGACGATCACGATCTCTTTGAGATGCTTCATCATGTCCTCAAATGCATTGCCAGTATTAACATTGTGGTTCCAATATAGTTATAATGATGAATGGTAAAACGCACCCGGCCTGTTCCTCTTTGCTTCCTCTGAATGCATAATAGATCACACTTATAAACACGAATTTATGCAGGGAATGTTTCTTAAGACCTGTAAAGACTTTCATTCATTAACTTAAATGTTTAAAAGTTTAAAAGTGTGTAACAGTGAGAATTATGACTTTGTTATTATGTCCTTTTGTTGCACTTGTATAAAAGTTAACGTTAAATACTTGGGAAATTACGTGTCTTTGTTCAGTGTAGCGAGGAGTCAGGGCTTTTGAACAATAATGGGATTAAAAATGTAGAGGATTTGAGGATAGAACGTCATATTATGCTGGAAATTGAGTATTGTCAACTTTGTTTTCCCAGTTTCTCTGTCCCTGAAATCAAATAGGGGACACCAAAGCCAGCTGTCACACTTTTTAGAAACATTTCTTAGGATATGTCTATTGTGGTATTTTCTGCATAGACTCACACCTTATAGACTTTTAGCTGTATGATTGTATATAAAAATTAGTATATAGTATAATATAGTAATTAGGGATAGGCCGGTACCGATTATTACAGATCAGTAGACGGATAACAGATATTTTGAACCGATATATATGTATATATTTAAATTTTTAAATTATTTCGCAAATTGGTTTTGAAAATGACCGATACTGATAACAATAAAAATGTTTAATATCGGCTCTGATAATCGGCCAGACCGATAATCAGTGGACCCCCAATGGTAATCTTATAGTATATAAAATTAGAACAATTAAAACATATGTGACAACTTGCCCTTACCTGGCATTTATGAAAAATACCCTTGTGTTAACTTTTGGTACTCCTTCATTATGTATTTATATTTAATTTGTTGTTTAATTATGGATTACAAATAAAAGTTTTTTTTTTTGTTTTTTTATTACAAATGTTTTAGGGTCAATAAAATTTAAAAAAATGCTTTTTGAAAAAAGCATCACCAAGGCTGTGTTTTTTTTATAAAAAAACAAAAGGTTTATAAAAAACAGTTGTAAGTAATATTATGAATATTATTTTAATTTAAAATAACAGTTTTAAAATGTAATTCATTCCTGTGATGGCAAAGCTGAATTTCAGTCTTCAATGTCACATGATCCTTCAGAAATCATTCTAATTTTCTGATTTGCTGTTCAAGAAACATTATTAATATCAATGTTGATAAATTAGTAATTAATGATTTGTGCTGCTTAATATTTTTGTAGAGACTGTGAAACATTTTTTGATGTTCAAAATAGCATTTATTTGAAATAGAAATCTTTTTTAAATAATATAAATGTCTATGCTGTCCCTTTTTATCAATTTAATGATCAATTTAGTTCAAAGTATTCATTACTTTAAAAGTGTTATGGTTGCGTGTATTTATGTATTTTATGTTATATTTTATATATAATTATAATATAATTATATTTTATTTATCTTTACCTTACAGCTCTTAAAACAAATATTTTGAAAGACAGAAAAGTACCTAATTTACAGCGGTTTTGAACTAGCTGTTTGATATCAACCAAGTCAGTGCTAGAGAAAACGTACCTTTGTGTAATTAGAATTTTGACTTGTAGCTACTGAGATATACTGTAGCTCTTTCTCATGTGACAACTAGCCCCAGCCTCCCCTGTATCAAAGCTTCAGATCGTTTGCTTGTTCTGTCCTCGCCGTGTTTATCTTCCATGGCTTTCTTGTACCTTTCTGCGTGCGGTTTCACAATCTCGGTCCGCGCTGTCTCATTAGCGCTTCTCATCTTCATTTCTCCCTTCCTTGCCATTACTGTAGCCTAGCACGCTCTCCACTTCTCTATCAGCTGCATCTTTCTCTCTCCCTACCGCTTTATCCCCCGCTCTCCCGGCTTCATCCACCTCCAGATACATTATGTAGATTAAACATTGCTCAGCTGTACAGTGGAGTGTCTATGACTGCAGCACTTTGTTTTCCTAAATAATTAACAAGGCCCATGTGGATTTACTGTCTAATGTAATACTTCCACATCCTTCTGGGGGTGAGATGGGCATCTGGCTCTTCGCTCGAGCCTTGATGGGCCCCTAGAAGGCTCCAGTGTGAACTCGGAGCATTAAAATTTAAAGCGGCACATTAGGTATGAGGCCACAGCAGAGGCTTTTCAGTAAACAGAAGGAATTGGGTGGCATTAACCGCAGAAATGGAGGCTAGCCGGCGATAATGCTGCCTGCTCCCTAATGAGGCCTTTGTGGAGGGGGAAAAAAGGCCAACTGTAATTTGGCTGCTTTTTCCTGTGTGTTTTTATACGTGTCGCCATTTTCTCTCTGAGGTATTGATTTCAACTTTGGCTCCATAATTAGCATCCTTTTGAAATGACCCAAAGTTGGCATGTAGCTTCCGTTATGTTAATCCGGCCCGATCGCGTGACCCCAACACGTCTGTCGGGATGTTCCCCACAGGTCACCGTCCGCTAAAAGATGCTACCTGAATCCCAATTAAGTGCCTGGTTTCATCACGACGAGAGTTGTTTTTCGTACGAGCGCTAAATAAACAAACACCCTGGAAAAGGTCCTATTCAATCAGCTTAGCCTCTGCTTTGGTGCGCCTTGACAGCCTGCATCTGGGAAGGAGTCGGGCCTGCCAGGAGTCATTTTCAAGAACCTTCAGTGACGGCCGTAATGACTAACCATCACCTCCCATTCTTCAAATTATCATTGCAGTCACATTCAATAGCAGAAGGTTCAGCCTGTCCCATCAAAATGGCCTTTCAGCCTCAGTGGACTGTGGAAAACCCGGTACACGTCTCTGAAAATGGCACGTTATTGTCATCGCCTTGAAAATCTGGGTGTTTTGTGGAAATGAGGCTCATTTTGGATGTTTAAAATTGAGTTGTGCTACTTTTTTATTATCTTCGTTATGCCAAGCGGGCTTTTATGCCTGAATGATGCAAATTGGCAGCATGATTCCTCTCTTTATTTCCATTTAGCAAGATATACACAAATAGCCCTGCGCTGTAATGTTCGCCAGAGTCGCATTGAGGGAACCGAAAGTGCAAATGTCCGCTTTTTCTCTTACAAAAAGTGCCACTGGCCTCCTTTCTCTAGTTCATTTTTTAAAAAAGACTGTTTTGCTTTGGTCTCACGGTAGCGCCTGAGTGGGTCGAGGAGTCGTATCTGGAAGGATATGAAGTTTTGAAGAGGCGCATCGATTCTCCGGCTTCAAAGACATCTTCTGGAGAGCCACAAAGCCATTACTGGGGCTACCTGCTTGCTCTTAATGCAAATAAGGGAACGGGATTGTTAGACCACATCATAGCAGCCTACTCTTTCAACGCACTCTCATCAAAAAGCAATGAGAGTGGATTCAACATCATTATTGAGCATTTGTTTGTGCATGAGGGTGTCCTGTCTGAGCGAGTGTGTCCGTGTTGACGTGAGCGAGCGTATGAGTGGATCAAGGCACAGAAGAGCGTGTGTGTGCTTATGTGCTCATATTGATGTGTGTGTTGTGGCGACTAGCTGTTTGCAACGAACAGGAACAGGCTCCATATATCAGCTGGTAGCAGAGAGTGCACTAGATCAATGGAGGAACCGTTCTCTTTGAGAGTGTACCGATGATCAGAGGTCTCGCGCGACCCCTTGCTTTCCCCTGGACCGACTATCCGAGAACTTTGCCGGCATTGCTCACTAATTAGACCCGTTTTCCTCACGCTCGGTAAACACCACTGATTTTTATTGCAATTAGTTAAGTCATTAACTTGATAACGGCACACTTGATAACACCAGAGCTGTCTCAGATGGAAATGAGAGTGGTAGAGTGTGTGTAACACATGCCGTGTGTAACACATGCACGTTACATTCTGAAGTTAACATAACAGTTGATGCAAAAATGTAAATTCTGTCATTGTTTACTCACTCTCATGTCGTTCCAAACCTGTATTACTTTATTTTATCTACTGAAGACAAAAGATGCAAAAATGCATAATGGAAAATGCAAGCCAGGCTCTTTGGAAAAACATTCATCAACCTACATTTTTGCAAAACTTCAAAAACATACCTTTACGTACAATTCACTGCAGTTTCCAACTAAAATAAACACTGGTGGTAATGAAACACTGGCAACTTTTATTAATTTTCAGAAAATTATGATTAGTACAGGGGCAGATTATGAAGCCATATGCCATTTGTATGGCTTTTCTGACATAGTAAACTTGCTCAGTAGCGCACCTGGTACAGTATTGCACTTGCAATGCAGTGCACTTGGGTGCGAGTCCTGTGAAATGTTGGTCATGATAAAAAAGCTCAAAGACTTAAAAAGAAAAAGCAAGCTAATATTGCAGGGTCACTTTAGAAAATGCATTTTTATCTGACATTTATGTTAACACTATCTGTTAAGTTTAAGGTAGGGTTTCATATGTTATTTTCAATGCAATATGACCTTTTAGCGCCGAGTTGCTGTATAGCAACCACCATAATAAGATGATGCAAGATTCATGTTAATCCGTTTCAGATAAAACTGAACACACTTTTAGTGCCACTCAATGGACGATTCACTTTGAAAATGTTGTGATAGGTGTGGTACGAGTCCCATGAAACATGAGTTGCAATAAAAAAGACCTTAAAGACTTGTTGAAGCAAGGTAAATGTGTTTTTATTTCCTTCTTTTGTTTTTTGCTACATACAACATACAACAACCAATGTTGCCAGATTAACATTCGTTTTAATCAGTTGTGAAAGAAACATTGTAATAACATTTTGCAAAAATGTCAACATAGACATGTTTTTCCAATGAGCCTGGATTCATACAATGAAAGTCTAGGAGGTCCAATGTTGTTTGGACGCTAACATTCTTCTTTTGTATTTCGCAGAAGAAAGTCAGTCACGCAGGTCTGAAACAACTTGAGGGTGAGTAAATGACTGAAGTTAAGTTTTTTTGACTTCTTTTACAGACCTCACGAGTCTTTAGTTATTCCAGTGTGCACTGAAAGCATCTGCCTGGCAACGGACCTCGGCTCGGCTCGCAATCGACCCAGACAATGGCTGCTAACTGCATGTACAATGGAACATGAGATCATGCAATCACGCCTGTGCGTGCATGGGGTTATGTCTATCCCATGTCTCTATCCAGAGTAACTGCCCCCATGAGACGTGCACAGGTCTACTGGGTTTAGTCTGAAGTAATACTCAATGTTCCTCTCTACGAAGTGAATTACCCACAGGTCAGTGTGGCATCTGAAATCTCCACATGATGAGTCCTGTTCATGATGTCATTTACTTTTCACTAACAGGGGCTGTGATATTTACATTTAAGCCTCTTGATGCCTGTAGAACAGATTGGGGAACGGATTGCTTTTCAAATGGCCTATAGATTTTGTTTTCTTTTTGTCCCAGACCCAGAGTTTCAATCATAAACTAAGAAAATCGGTTTTAAAAATATGAATGATATATTTAAAATGGTTAGTTAAAAAAAATAAAAAATGAAACCATATTAGTATTTATTGTGATTTTTTTTTTTTTAATTATTGTACATGTTTACCAAGGAGACAACAGTGTCTGCAAGAGCATGCAGGATGTTAAAAAGGAGACATGTAAAAAGACATTTTTGGATTCTCATATCCAACTTGGACTCTGGATAGCTAACATGCTAAAGCTAGCAGCTCCAAACAAGAGGATGTGTGTTCGAAATGTCATTTCACTCAACTAAAACCACTGTGACACTGAAGATATCTCAGCTATGGATTTTCTTTCCTATGGGTATACCAGTATCTTGTTGCATGCTTCCCATCATAAACAATAATGTCAGTTTAGCTGAAATCTACCAATATGGAAAGAAAAGACAGTTCCATACTGCATCTTTCTCACATCGTAAATCATGGCACCTTTGTAAATGTTCGTTTCAGGGCTATTATTGATAACTAAAACTAAAACTATGCAAAATGTTACTTGAAATAAAATAAAACATAAAATAAATAAACAACTTATTTTATTTGAACTAATTGCAAAGCAACATTTCTTATTTTGTTTAGTTAAAGTTGAATACTAATATAAATAAAATAAACTAAAACCAATAAATAAAAAAAATAAAATAAAATAAACAGGCTGCTATATAGACCAGAGATGCCCAAACCAGGGCCTGTGGGCCAAAGTTGGCCCATGGTGACCTTTGATCTGGCCCAACATGACATATCAAAAGAGGAAGGAAAAATGGGAACTGTACCATTTAAGCATATGATTTTTTTTTTCTTATTTATATTTTATTTCTTTTTTTAAACATTTTTTGTTTTATTTTTGCATTGAAGGGTAAAAAAACAAGTGAATTTGATTTAAAATAATTTAAACAATTAAAGAAAAAAATGTATTTAAATATTTAAAATATTAAAAATGTAATAAAGTTTAACACAATATTGGATATAATGCAACATTTACTTTGGACCATGGCCCTCAATCAAATATGATTTTTGGCACCTCTGATATAGAAAGTTAGTAAGTATTGTATTAAAAATTACAAAAACACATAATAAAATTACTAATACTTTAACTAAAATTGAAAATGGAAATTCTAAAAAAAAAAAATCTAATTCAAAATATTAACAAAACCTATAAAAGTATATCAATGATACTAAAATAACAATGATTCATTTATACATATCTGACCGCATTACTGTGAGTCTGTCAGTCAGTGCTAAGTATAGCCGAGACCTCAGACCCTTGACTTCGGCTCTCTCACTTAAAGATTTACAGTCTGTCTTATTTAGCTGTATATATTTTGAGACGCATCACAGGTGCTATCACTCATTTCATTCCGCCCCAGTGATCCTCCCCTCTCTCTTTTTTCCCCTCTCTCCTTCTTTTCCTGTCCCTCTATCAGTGAATACTGGACTTGGTCCACTACCACCAAGTCTGATTCCTCAGCCTTGGGTGAAATAAATCATAAAAAAAAAGAATGAATGCATGAATACAAATTGAAGCTGACCCAGGAAGTTGGACTTTTCGATACGCTCGCTTCCTCTCCTGCTCCGTTAGTTTTATCAGCTCTCCTTCAGGTTCTCTGTTCCGGGCCAGTGTGTTCGGTGAGCCGGTCCGGGCCCTAGAGCATTCAGGGCGCAGTGATGATTCCTCACATCCAAGAGAGGCTCACACTTAATCTTCCTGCCATGGTTGGGATGCGAGCGGCCCTCACCGTTCTGATCATTGGCAGGGGAAGGCCAGCGTCACCCTGGCAGAGCATCAGGGCTAATCAACAATGTAATGCATGCGGTGACCTCCCTCTAAAAGGCTCCTGTATGCCTCCAAATGAGATTTATGCGGCGCTGCTAATTATTTTCTTTTCACATTCCTGCTGTAATGCGGCCCACTTTTACTCTAATCATTTCCTGAAAATGAGCAATTACAGTTTGGGTAAAAATGTGCACAGGAGCACAGGAAACACTCACATAGCAGACAGATATTAATGAAAGCAACCCTGTTCTGTGTTCAATTTGTCTAATGATTAAAAATACATAGAGGCACCTGCATAAATAATTCATGCTTAATGCCGAGTACGCGAGTGCAGAAATGCTTTTCCGTATTACTGCGACAACCTCCGTCATAAAGGGTGGCGTGCGGAGTGATTTCGCAGCTCTCTCGAGAGTTCCTGCTGTAATTGTAAATAACATTGTGGTGTCAGTCCGTCTCTGTGAGCCATCAGGGGTGTAAATCGCCCTCGACGTCTGTTTGGCAAGCTCCCTTGAAGGTTCAGAGAGGTCAGATAGAGCTTGAAGGACATGACATGGTTTCGAATGCTTTCCTGTGGTGCAACTGCATTCGTTTCAACCAATCATGGGTGCAGAGTGAAGTGATTGGCTGATAGGAATGCTTTTGAAAAGCATAACCTTAAACTTACTGCTGAAGTCTGATTCGTTTGATAGAAATGTTCTTAAAGCCATTTGAGCTTAACTGTAAACTTGTGATGCTTGATTTGTATTGGTACCAAGTCATTAGCTGATAGTTTTTTTTTTTTGTTGGTTTTTTTTTTATTATTATGATTTTAGATTTTTAGGCATGCTTATTGCCTTTAACATTTAGATTACCTTTGCCATTTTTAAGTCACTTGAAGTTTGTCTTTAAAAACAATGCAGTAAGACTGTTAAATGGATATATCACCCAAAAATGAAAATTCTGTCATCATGTACTCATCCTCATATCGTTCCAAACCCAAAAAGTCTTAAACTTTGGTTAATCTTTGAAATACAAATTAAGACTTGAAACATAAAATATGAAATAATAATAATAATAATAAATGATGACAGAATTTAAAATTTATGGGTGAATGATCCCTTTAAATGTAACCAAATGTACAAATCTCAAAATAAATATGAATTTTTTATACATTATAATGTTGTGGTGCCTGAGTTCGCTATTAGCATTTGAAATCATTGGTTTTTAGTTTTTAATGTTTTGTTTTGAATTTATTTAGACAAAATAGTATAAAATTTTAATATCTGTCATTTATTGGTTATTGTAGCATGTAAAATGATTGATTTTAGTGTTTTAGGACTATTTATTTATTTATTTATATTTATTAGACAAAACAGTAGGCCTATAGATTTTTAGTATCAGCCATTAATCGGTTATCGGCCATCGGCCATAACATGAAAATAATTATTATTTGTAATTTATAATGATGTGGTGTCTAAATTCACTTGTACTAAACTGTTTGATTTTAGATTTAAGTGCTTAATTATTTCTTTATTAGGCAAAATAGCATGAATTTTTACTATAATCCATTTATCGATTATCGGTAATCACAATAAATGTATTATTCTATGTACATTATAAGGTTGTGATGCATAAATTCACTTGTAGCATGATTGATTTTATTTTTTGTGTGTTTGTGTGTGTGCTATTTATATACTTAATGTATAAATCATTTTTGAAATTTGAATATCTGCGCATTCCTACTGCAAACCTAATGGTAAAATCTGATTGGTTGATAGAAGTGTTGTTCAGCCCCCTAAACCTACAGCTAAAGTCTGATTGGTTTAAAGAAATATCATTCTAGCACCAACAAAGTAAACTGAAACGCATCCAACTTGGTTGTCTGAAAGTGCAGCCTTCATAGAATCCCTGTCTGAGAATATTTTGACTGAATATGACGGACAGGAGTAATATTCAGAGCAGGATCTATGTGATGCACAGTGGTGAGATAACTAAACTATGTCGGTCCTTCAAGCTCTGGCACTGTAAAAAGCTTTTTAATGAATGCAATGAACACACAACCTCTGGGAGAACACAAACACAGACACGCCTTCTGGGAAAGTTAAAGCATTTGGCTAGAACCACCTAAGCCCTGCGGTGTGCTTGTGTTTGCTTTGGTGGAGAGGTGGGGGCCGTATGAAGCCACCTGGATCGCCACATTATCAAACTGTGAGAGAGGCCGTATTAGACCCCTGCAGCGCAAACATCATCCTCAATCCATCGGCGAGGTTTTAATTGTAATGGAAATTAGATTTGCCGCGGAGTGCTCGCTGGCAGCTGGTATGATGCCATTGTACGATTGTCAGATCTCCTGACAAGTTAATGCGCGGTCTCCTCAAAGGCAGCGGCTGCTTCCAGCTGTAGCAGCACAACAGTGTGTTTAGAGCAGCGCAGCTATACGCGCTATCAGTGACTGCTGCTTTTGACCCGACCCGCAGTAAACCCACACTTTACTCTCGCGCTCCTAGTTCACAACATACTGTATAGTGTCACGTCTACAGCTGCTGAAGCCGCAGGTATTGTTTTGATTACATCACTGTTCTGTAATATCACAGCTGGAGGTTTGTATCCGTCCAGAGCGACAACCAAACAGCTTTCTATTTGTAGACAGAGTGTAGATGTCAGTAAGTTGGTCATTCGTTCATTCATTCATTCATTCATTCATTCATTTATGAAAGTCTCTCATGCTCACCAAGGCTACATTTATTTGATCAAAAATACAGTAAAAACAGTAATACTGTGAATTATTATCACACTTAAATAATCAACTTACTACTGTAATATATTTTAAAATGTAATTTATTGCTGTGTTTTTTTATTTACAGTACATCATTAGACATACAGATTTTTAATTTATATTTACATACACAGCTGAAAGTTAAGATATTATTAGTTATTTATATATTTAGTGTGTGTGTGTGTGTGTGTGTGTGTGTATATATATATATATATATAATATACAGTATTATATAAAATTATGATCACTAATTTTTAACAATTTATTTTATATACAAAGTAGAAAAAATTAAAATAACTTTAGGCTACCTAGATCAACTTGTAATCAACTTTTATATACTAAATATAACCAAATGTAACATCTTACAGTTATTTTTTTACTGTTTAACTACATTTTTTATTAGATAACATTTTTGTTGTTTTTTCTGTATTGTGTATTTTATCATTGTTTATTACCTTATTATCATTAATGCTGAAAACAGTTAAAACTGGAAACCATCATGCTTTTTAAGTCTTTGATAAATAAAATAGAAAAATATATATGCATGTATATATGTATGTATTAGATTAAGTTACTTTTTAAGTTATTTTTCTACTGTGTGGTTGTGTGTATATCTATACCTATATACACAAACACACACACACACACACACACACACACACATATATATATATATATATATATATATATATATATATATATATATCTGTTGTGTATTTTAACATAGCTAGAATGATTTTTGATTATTTTTGACTTGCATATACAATTGTACATTACAATTTAGGATATATTTAAATGATTTTTTATATATTAGTTATCGGCCATAATTGTTGTCTGCTATCTCTATATTGATGCATTCCTACACTGAGTATGCTGCGCTCGACATGCACACACACCCAAGCCAATGCAAACAAAGCAGATAATTAAAAGATCAGGTTGGCAGCTTCACCTAAACGTCTCTGGCCGGCAATAGGCACGTCGTCTGTGAGATGTGATTGTTTCAATGAGTATGTGCTGACTGTGTGGTTAGACCTGCATAGCTGCATTAATCTTTAAATAGTCCTGGATGAATTTAGCTTGTTTAATATCTGCCAAGGAACCCGCCCCCCAGCCCATTGGATGAAACCTGAGGAGATGAGACAATGCCGTGGATTAACGTTGACCTTTGTAGTTCTGACATTCACCAGTTTTACTTAATTAACGGCAAGCAGCCTGCCCCTGACCTTTTGTCATGCGAGCTGTCATTGGAAACCTTTCTGTTGACTTGAATAGGAATGCTATTTGTTAAAATAATCAGTGGCGGACTGGCCTACGCGACTCGCCAGGCCTGGCCAGCACAATGGGCCGTGACGATCTTAGAGAGCCTCATTCACACGGCACCGCAGGGACTTAAAAATATCACCTCCCCTCATTACCCGTTAGTCTGGTGTGTGTGTGTGTGGGGAGGGATGGAAGACACATTTACCTATGGATTCACATCTCTGAAGTCCAGAGAGAATGTGGCGGTGTGATCAGAGCTGCCTGCTCTCTGCGTGAAGGTGATGATCATGGATTTTCCAGAATTCCTGTCCTCGCTTAATCATGTTTTCACCTCTGTGATGAGAGCAGGATAACGAAAAGAGATTCAGCACATACTGGCACATGATTTGAACTATGTTGCTGTTAAATACAGTTTGCAAATCTTTCTGTATATCCCAAATTGGAAGTTTTTTGTTGTTGTTGTTGTTTTTTATTCAGGTCTGATTGTGTCTTCTGGTCTTCAAGTGAATATTCACAATGTATTTATTATGATTTTGCTAAAATGAATTAACATTGCGACTATCTAGATGATTTTATAATGCATTTTTGGTGAGCTTCCTGTGATTGTATTTATTTTACGATCCCTTCTAATCCTGTGATTTAAGTATGAGAGAGTTAAGACTAATATGTTTTAATAGCATCTCTGATTTAACTCAGACTGTGTTACAGTTACAGTAAGTTTGATTCTTTCCTAATGAATCCATTCAAACTGTACATTTCAATTAATTTATTTGATATTTTGATTTGATGATTCATTGCTTCAAATCTTTTGAATCAATGAATCAATTTAAAAGTTTGATTAATTTGTATCATCCCTTAGAAATATCCCACAAGGCATTTTGAATTTATTAAAATGTAAAATTATGTAGATAATTATTGCGGTTTATTACTGTGTATTGTTATATTAGTGTACAAAATAATGAAATATTAAATTATACAATTCTAATTTTAAAAAAATCATAGAATTGAATGAATTAAATATAACCCATTTAGTAAACATCATGCCTTGATTATGATATAATGCATAACTTGTTTTTCTGTATATTAGTTCTTACATTAACCCCCGGTTTCACAAACAAGGCTTAAGCCTAGTCCCAGACTAAAATGTAAGTCTGAGTTTCAACTGAAATAAACTTGCACTGACTGATCTTAAAACATTATCAGTGCCGTTGTTTTGTCTTTAGATGCTCACCAGTAATGTTATTTTCTAAGGCACTTTTATCAAATTATTACTTAAATGTCCTAATTGAACAATGGCCTAATCCTGGCTTAGTCTAAACCCTGTCTGTGAAACAGTATTTTAAATGTGTTTGTCAGTAGCTGTCCTTTTTAAGTTTTATTATTTAATTTTTATTTATAAAATTAAATAAAATGAAGTTTATAAATGCTTCTAAAGCACTTGTTCATCTGGTTGTGTTAATCACAACACATTTAGATTGTATTTATTTTTACTTAACATTAATGTTGATGTCTCTATTGCCAATATTATCAATAGGTAATTTAAATATTACAATTGAAAAATAACTGTTTTCTGTTTTAAATATATTTTAAAATGTAATTTATTCCTCTAACAAAAAAGCAGAATTTTTCAACAGTCATTACTCCAGTCTTCAGAAATCATTCTAATATGCTGATTTGCTGCTCAAGAAACATTTCTTGTTATTAATGTTGCAAACAGTTGTGCTGCTTAATATAATAATGTAATATTTTTTTTGTGGATAAAACATCATTACAGTTGCTAAGTTGGATTCTTTTCTAAGACATCCATTCAAACTGTTCATTTCAATGAACTGATTCAAAAGTTTGATTCATTTGCATCATTCCTCAGAAATGTTCAAATGTTCAAAATTACCGCTGGTTATTATTGTTTTACTATATTAGTGCATGAAAATAATACAATATTTAAATATATAATTATAACAAAAATTCATAAAATAAATATGAATTAAATAATTTAGTGAAAAACAAAGTAGAAAACATTTTTTGTGTATTAATTCTTACTTATATATTGAGCAATAGCTGTTCACCGCCATTTCAGAAAAAAAAAAAAGTTTGAGAGGAGCTTGTTCATCTAGTCCTGTTAATCACAGGCTTTATTTTATTTATTTTTAGTTTACTGCACCTTTATTTTAACAACTATACTTTACTGTTACCTGCCTTTAATTAGGCTAAAGCTTGAGTCATGTCTCATTCATGAGCCCCTCCTTTTTTATAGACAGCAAGCCAAATCATTTTACCCATACTAATCTGTTTACCTTTACCACTTTGAAGGATCAGATGGACATGTGAACTCATGAATTGGCAATATCATGCAGCTCAACTCACCAGTTCACCGGTAACGGTTTTAGGAACCGCAACACTATGCGGTTTAAATTAGATTGTAAGAATGATGGTCAAACCCTGATGCAAGCGATCAGAAGTTTGTGTAAGATGCTGAAAGTTATTTTGCCGCCAGAAGAAAAATATGAGGAGCAAAATCACGATTCGTGTCAGTGACAGGTGCAGTTTTACTGAGAGATGGACACTGGCTCTGTGTTGAAAGCGGGGTAATGAAAATAGATTCAGCTCACTCTGCCATGAGATTTCAAGACGTTAGTGTTAAATACAGTTTGAAATCGACAATCATTCCCATTGCGAGATGGAAAAGTCGTTTTCTTTTCGTTCTCTCATTTTTCTGGTTTTGTTTTAGCAGGAAAGGCCAAGCTTTACTGGGTAATGTACTGTGTAAGCAAGGGAAATGGCATTGTTGAGGAGATCTCATGTAACAGTAATATCCTGTCTAAATTGAATTTGGAGTTCAATCAGAGCCATTAGGCCCCACACTGAGAAAGATAGAGACAGATAGTGCCATGCACTCCTTAATTGAGTAATGCTTCCCCTGAACTGAAGCATCAAATTTGCCCTAATATTATTAATGCATAAGCAATGGTGGGAGGGCAGTGTTGGGTGGGACACAGAACCGTGGACATGTGGAATTACAGCAGACATGTGTTTTATAAACCATTGATGACTCTAGCAGCTGTAGAGTGGATGTAATGATCCACTCAGCTCCAGCACAATGAACAACTCAAATGTTCATTGAGTGAATCATTTATGAGAGAAGTTTTGTCTGACTAGACGGTGTCTTGAAAAGAATATGTTTGGAGCAAATGCAGATGTCAACGTTTGACTGACTCAATTAGGAATGTTGTGGCTTTAATACAGTATTTGTAGTATTTGTGATATAATACTGATCACAGGATAAATAATTTCAACTATTATATTTATTTAATTCTAATAGCAAATTTATTTCTTTATTTACATTTTTAAAATCTATTTTAAAAGCACGCATCCAGAGAGTTTGAAGGCATTAAATATAAATTAAAATATTTTTGATATATATTATTTTTTGGAAAATTTATTTATTTAGAAAAAAAAAATGATATTATTAATTAGAGTTTTATTTAAATTATTACATTTAAAGTTTAATACTTTAGGTATGTTTTTTGTTATAAAAAGAGGCTGGTGTGGCATTAAAAACAACAAACAATCTTTTTAAGAAAAAGCATAAAGTATATATAAAGTATAAAGTGTTTACATAATTCTTCTATAAAAACATGTATTATTTGATTATTTTTGCAATGGGACTACTTGTCTGGGTGGATGAACTTCGTTATTAGTCACCAATGCAAAAGTATATATCAACTGAGGGCAGCCATTCATCTACTGTCAGGTAAAGACATATTTTTCATTCATTATGACATTATGAACATATGCAGACAACATAGAAATGCAACTACATAATGACACGCTTAGCTCCATGTAAATAACAAAGTTATGTCACTTCCCTTTATATTTTAGCATGGACATCATATGAAAGTTGGCAATTTTACAGGCTTTACCAGCATTGCATCATCATGACAAAGTTGAAACACTGAATATAACTTTATACAGGGTTAGTAATCAATTCTATCACACTAGAATCAACATACACTGAACAAAATTATAAACGCAACACTTTTGTTTTTGCCCCCATTTTTTCATGAGCTGAACTCAAAGATCTAAGACTTTTTCTATGTACACAAAAGGCCTATTTCTCTCAAATATTGTTCACAAATCTGTCTAAATCTGTGTTAGTGAGCACTTCTCCTTTGCCGAGATAATCCATCCACCTCACAGGTGTGGCATATCAAGATGCTGATTAGACAGCATGATTATTGCACAGGTGTGGCTTAGGCTGGCCACAATAAAAGGCCACTAAAAGGGGGGGGGGTCCGAAAACAAGTCAGTATCTGGTGTGACCACCATTTGCCTCACGCAGTGCAACACATCTCCTTCGCATAGAATTGATCAAGTTGCTGATTGTGGCCTGTGGAATGTTGGTCCACTCCTCTTCAATGGCTGTGCGAAGTTGCTGGATATTGGCAGGAACTGGAACACGCTGTCGTATACGCCGATCCAGAGCATCCCAAACATGCTCAATGGGTGACATGTCCGGTGAGTATGCTGGCCATGCAAGAACTGGGATGTTTTCAGCTTCCAGGAATTGTGTACAGATCCTTGCAACATGGGGCCGTGCATTATCATTCTGCAACATGAGATGATGGTCGTGGATGAATGGCACAACAATGGGCCTCAGGATCTCATCACGGTATCTCTGTGCATTCAAAATGCCATCAATAAAATGCACCTGTGTTCGTTGTCCATAACATACGGGAGGGTATGCCCATACCATAACCCCACCGCCACCATGGGCCACTCGATCCACAACATTGACATCAGCAAACCGCTCACCCAGACAACGCCATACACGCTGTCTGCCATCTGCCCTGTACAGTGAAAACCGGGATTCATCCGTGAAGAGAACACCTCTCCAAAGTACCAGACGCCATCGAATGTGAGCATTTGCCCACTCAAGTCGAACTGCAGTCAGGTCGAGACCCCGATGAGGACGACGAGCATGCAGATGAGCTTCTCTGAGACGGTTTCTGACAGTTTGTGCAGAAATTCTTTGGTTATGCAAACCGATTGTTGCAGCAGCTGTCCGAGTGTCTGGTCTCAGACGATCTTGGAGGTGAAGGTGCTGGATGTGGAGGTCCTGGGCTGGTGTGGTTACATGTGGTCTGCGGTTGTGAGGCCGGTTGGATGTACTGCCAAATTTTCTGAAACGCCTTTGGAGACGGCTTATGGTAGAGAAATGAACATTCAATTCACGGGCAACAGCTCTGGTGGACATTCCTGCAGTCAGCATGCCAATTGCACGCTCCCTCAAAACTTGCGACATCTGTGGCATTGTGCTGTGTGATAAAACTGCACATTTTAGAGTGGCCTTTTATTGTGGACAGCCTAAGGCACACCTGTGCAATAATCATGCTGTCTAATCAGCATCTTGATATGCCACACCTGTGAGGTGGATGGAGTATCTCGGCAAAGGAGATGTGCTCGCTAACACAGATTTAGACAGATTTGTGAACAATATTTGAGAGAAAAAGACCTTTTTTGTACATAGAAAAAGTCTTAGATCTTTGAGTTCAGCTCATGAAAAATGGGGGCAAAAACAAAAGTGTTGCATTTATAATTTTGTTCAGTGTATTTCAGAAAATCAGTGACATGGTAAATTGTTCTTGCATAGCTAGAAGTGTTCACAGCATAGTTGGACCTTTTTACTTGTGAATCTGTAGCTAATCAGTTTTTGTGAGTTGTTGACAAGATCAGGTGTGACTATGAAGGTGTACGTAAAAGGGACAGTCCACCCAAAAATGAAAAATCTGTCATCATTTACTCACCCTCATGTCGCTCCAAACCTGTAAGAGTTTCTTTCTTCTGCTGAACACAAAAGAAGATATTTTGAACGTCGGTAACCAAACAGTTTCAGTTCCCATTGATGTCCTCTGTATATAATAAAAGTCAGTGGGAACTGAAATTGTCTGGCTGCCAGCATTCTTCAAAATATCTTCTTACAACGGACAATCGGGGGTGAGTAAATGATGACAGAATATTTGGGTGGACTATCCCTTGAAAACAAAAATCGATAGACTAAACAAAACTGTAAATGGTAATATAGACATAAATTAGGTTTTTGTTTTGACTGCATTCTGAAAAAGTCTAAAAACCGTGACCTGCTTTCTCAGAAGACACAGCAGGGGAAACTGGGAAATAATTTGTGTGCTTTGCATGGTCTTGGTTTCATGCACGTTTGAAGGGTATTGTATCTTTACATGCATTTTGAGACAATACCTGTGCTGTTCTAAACACTACACAATTTGAGACACAGCTGATCCTCAATTTGTTATTCGTTACCTTTAGTTTTTTTCTGCACTACTTCGTTTCACTTAGGTCATTATCGTGCAGGTTGCTACTACGAAACCAGCTGTCCATTTAAAGCAAAATATGCACAGAAAAACACTTATTTTCCCCATACAGTGTTTGCGTTAATGTAAACACGTCTGTTTCTTTCGGGAAGGAGCGCGTAGTGCTGCGAACAAATCGAGCGGTCCCCTTCTCCCCTTAGAAATGGTAACTAGAGTGTGCTAAACTGGGTGTTTCATCCCATTGGCTCATTATCGCGCTGGGTTCATTGCCAATAATAAAGATTTCTTGGGCTGCGAGACTTCTGAATTCAGAGGAAATTACATTGAGCAACAGGGAGCGCATGGCTCTAAATGTTTAATTACGCTAGATAAAAACAAGGGGATCAATCACTGACAGCAATGAGAGCCCTGTGAGGCGTCTGCCGTCTCTTGTACCAGCAGCCGCCGGGCTTTGTTGAGTCCACAGGAATGAAGTAGAAGATATGGCATCAAAGACGATACAGGTCGAGATCAACAGATATTCTTCTACTACAACTGTAAAAATGAGAAATCGCAAGTGAGATCTCCTTGATGTCTGAGCTGTTTCTCCTAGACAGCAATGTGAAGGGAAAAGGCCCTAATAATGTTCTATCTAAAACAACTGAGATTTTTCAAAATATCAAATGTTTCTCCTATAGACAGACATGAGATTAAATTAGGAGAAAACAGAGATTTGTTGCTTAATTGTACTTCTCAGATTTTGATCCTGAGAAAAAGATCAGGGTAAATTTGACAAGTTTCACTTTCAGAAGACATCTCAAGAATGTCTCAGTGTACTCAAAATTTTCCAACCAATACTAAAGAGAGAAGACATAATGTTGATGGATATTTTAATATGAGATCTCATACCTCATAAATTGAGATCTCTTGAACATCTCAATTGTTTCTCTTATTAAAAATCAAAGTTAGTCCATATTTTAATATGAGATCTCAGACCTTATATAATGAGATGAACATCTCAATTACATCTCAAATGGAGATTTTGCTTAAATCGACTGCTTCTCAGATTTCAGTCCTGAGAAAAAGATTCTAATATTTTCGTGTGTCTCTTTTAGATTTTCAGAAGAGATCTTAAGAAAGTCTCAAAATGTGCTCAAAACTGACAAAACACACTAGTGAAAAATCCATTGATGGATATTTTTAATGAGATGTCAGACTTCATAAAATGTGGTAAGCATCTCAATTGTTTTTTTTAGACAAAAATAAGGTTAAATTATAAGCAAATGGAGTTCTCAACGATGTCTCAAAATGTGTTAAAATTGCTAGCCTACACTAAAGAAAAATTCATTGAGGGATATTTTTAATGTAAGATTGTTTCACTGTTTCACACAATGAGATTTAATTGAAAGCAAATGGAGATTTTTACTTAATTCAGCTGCTTCCTAGATGTTGATTGAGAAAAAAATCCCAATAAGCATGATTCTTTTGAGAAAAAAGCAAAAAACAAAACAAAAAAAAAAAAAAAACAGTGTGTCAAAATGTGCCCAGATTTGCCAATCCATAAAGGAAAGACAAATCTATTGATAAATGTTTAACATTTCAATTGTTTCTCCTAGACAAGATTAAATTAAGAGCAAATGGAGATTTTTGCTAAATTCTGGTGCTTTTCAAATTTTGATTCTAAGGAGAAAAAGGATCCTAATAATTTTCTTTTTCAGACTTTCAGAAGAGATCACTACAATATCTCAAAATGTGCTCATTTTCCATTCCATATAAAAAAGAACACTCTATTGATAGATAGCTTTAATAAGAGATCTCAGACTTCATAAAATGAGACCTCTTTAAGTTAAATTTAAATAGTGAGTAAATGGAGACTTTTAATCTCCTGCTTCTCAGATTTTTCTTCTAAGAGACTTTATTTTCTAATATGCTTGTATTTGCCAAGATGCAGAAATCTGAAATCAAGAGTCAAATTTCAATATTCATTTTTGAATATTGCTTCAATATTGCTTCCCATTTGCTTCAATTTTAACACATTTTAGGAGAAACATCTGAAACATCCGGTATTTGATACTCTAACAAAACATTACTAAGGTCTCCTGAGCTTTAGGTCTCTGAGCAATAAAACTTTCCTTTGAGTTTGTCTTCAGTACGATTTGCTGCCAATCACAAACATACTCTGAAATTGACTTCAGAGTAAACTTAATTGCTGCTCATTTTAAGGCCAGATCCTGTTTGAAAAAGTAAAGCAGCAGAGATACAGCCGACATATGGAGATGACGGAACACTCCCGACTCCAAGACGGCAGAGGAAGATGGAGAAAAGCTCAAAGAGAGCAGGTCTGGGCAGGCAGCGATGGCGATACGTCAGCGGCGCTCCGGTAAGGGAGGGTGATGTGTGTGTTAGTCTCCTGGGTGCCATGTTTCTGTCACCCCTTGTCTAAGTGAGTCATGACTGGGTTCTGGTAAGGACCGTCACACAGCCGTTACCGCACTTCCTCCCAGCTTCCATTAAGAACTCACTCACATCTCGCCCCCAAAAACCAACCCAATTCACCTCAAAATCCAATATCACAACGATAGAATCTCCTTGACTTAGAAGAAAACAAAAGTAAGTGCATTTTAAAAAGGCAATGCTATTTTACAGTGGTGTGAAAAACTCAATAAAAGAACATTTCTTCTGGGAGGCCTTGAATTTTCAGTTCACAAGCAGCCTAGATAAATGATATCAGAGTATAGGCAGTTAACACATACTATGTGCCTGGCCTTTTTTCTTATTTATTTTTATTTATTTTTTTTTAAACATTGTTATATATATATATATATATATATATATATATATATATATATATATATATATATATATATATATATATATATATATTATTATTATTATTATTATTATTTTTTTTTTTTTTTTTTTTTTTTTTTTTTGCCGTCAAGAGGGCTATCAGTTAATTTTAGTTAAATCTGTTCATTTTAATTTCAGATTTAATTTAATTTTATAGTAATCTGTTTTATATAGTCTGTTTAAAATATTTACATTTGTTTACACTTTTTATAGTATTTTAATATATTTGTAAATAACTGTTTATTGTACATAATTTTTGTATAATAAATTATATATTGTTGATAATATTTATTTCTAAAATGTAAGTATACATCAGACTTACCTGAGTAATTTTTAAAAACACAAAAAATAAACACAATGTATAATAATATTATTAAATAAAGAATTAAGATGTTTAATTAATAGTTTTAGAAGTCAATATATATTATATATTTAAGTCAAAACTATCTGTTTTGTATAATGTGTTTAAAATGTTTACTTTTTTACACTTTTATTAGGTTTTTAATATTTATAAAAATTGTATACATTTGTATTGTATTAATTATGTTTTCAAAAACTATAGATTTAAAAATATCATATATATAATGTGTCTTTCTGTCTGTGTGTGTGTGCGCACGTGTGTGTGTGTGTGTGTGTACCGTTTAAGTAATTGAAATATAATACTTAAAATAAAGTCTGAATGTATAATAATATTATTTAAACAAGTATTATTAAACTGTTTTTTAAAATTGTTTTATATGGAATATACCACATCAGCCACAGAACATATTCATATTCATACACTTTCCAAAAGTGTTTCAGTCAACTTCCCTTATTCCAGATGAGCATTTATGTTGTTAGTCGGTATCCAAGCAGTTTTCCAGAACTATAGCATTTATACAAGCATTATATGCATTTTTATTATGTAGACATTTAATATGTCATACAAATGTACTGCCTGGACTCCATTGTCTGCTGGTTGCTGATTGGCTGGCTGCATACATCGGTCCATTAGACATTGGGGTCCTTGAATTTGTGCAAATTTTTTGCTGTGAAGTGATTCAAGCGAATCATCCTCAGTACTATTTCTGTTTATGAATATGTGGTGCATTGTTGACATGTTTCCATCGTACAAACATTGCAATACTGATCGGTGTGTATGAGTTTGATGACACTGTAGTGCTGAAAGCAGATGGCAGTATTCAAAAGGGCCGTGTGTGTGTGTGTGTGTGTGTGTGATTCCACTCGCGCTCAGCCCACTCCCTCAGTGTCATGTGCTGCAGAAACCGCCAGAACATTTTGAAAATGTGTCATCGATTTGGCAACGCGGCAACTTCAGTTCACTCTCCACAGCCACGTAAATATCGGATCAGTCAGGGGTAAACATTAAACGAGTGCCAGATATAATGACACACTAGCAAACCAAGCAGAAAGAATCAGGCAAATTAAAAGAAAACAGAAAAATAAAGAGCGATGAGGATGTCGACAGTTAATTAACTTCTTTTTGGGATGAATCAAAGCCAGTGAATGTACTACATTGGCTTTCGTTTCCTCGGGCAGCTTCCTGGGGTAAACACATGCTAAAATGTGGAAGAGGTTTTGAGACAGAGCCTTTGAGGAGAAGCTCAGGGCCTCGATTCTGTTCATCTTGTGAAAATGTCACAGCGCCGCTGTGGTTTCACACACTTAGATGGGTGACATGTCCAATGATATGATCCTGTAATGGAGCGAAGGCTGCATAGAAATGTCCCACTCATCTACAAGCCTTTCCACATGAAAAAAAAAAAAAAGCAGAATGTGAAAATTCGACACATCTTCCGTAATGCGTGATGTTGTGTTATTGTAGTTTCAAAGGATCTCAGGCTCTTAAGACATTTTGGAGATTTTGTTTAAAGTTTATATCTAGATGCATAAAACTGTATTAATGCAAAAAGACACTGACCACTGATCCCTTGCCACACATCCTCATGCATGTTTGTTACAAAAAAAAACAAACAAACAAACAAAAAAATGTTTTATTCACAAAATCTGTTGATGAAAATGTTGAGCTCAAGATAACATTTAAGATTTTCTGAAGCAATAAGGCACTCAAAATCAATGCAACATTGAAATGTAACCATTTAATAACATTGATATATTTTTTAAACTTGACTTTGCTGCACAAATAAACTTAAATGTATATTTATAGTAAATACATATTTAAGAGTTATTTTTAAATATTTATACATATATTTCATTCAATATTTAATTCAATATTCATTATTTAATCACAAATATTTAATTGTTTAATTGTTAAATATTTAATTTGTTTATTTGAAGTATTTGTTATATATTTAAAGATATTTAAATATAACATAACTTATACAGTGGGGAAAAAAATTATTTGATCCCCTGCTGATTTTGTACATTTGCCCACTGACAAAGAAATTATCAGTCTATAATTTTAATGGTAGGTTTATTTTAACAGTGAGAGACAGAATAACAAAAAAAAAAAAATCCAGAAAAACACATTTCAAAAAAGTTATGAATTGATTTTCATTTTAATGAGTCAATACTTAGTACTTGGTGGCAAAACCCTTGTTGGCAATCACAGAGGTCAGATGTTTCTTGTAGTTGGCCACCAGGTTTGCACACATCTCAGGAGGGATTTTGTGCCACTCCTCTTTGCAGATCCTCTCCAAGTCATTAAGGTTTCGAGGCTGACGTTTGGCAACTCGAACCTTCAGCTCCCTCCACAGATTTTCTATGGGATTAAGATCTGGAGACTGGCTAGGCCACTCCAGGACCTTAATGTGCTTCTTCTTGAGCCACTCCTTTGTTGCCTTGGCCGTGTGTTTTGGGTCATTGTCATGCTGGAATACCCATTCACGACCCATTTTCAATGCCCTGGCTGGCTTCAGTGCCCTGGCCCTGACGGTACATGGCCCCGTCCATCGTCCCTTTGATGCGGTGCAGTTGTCCTGTCCCCTCAGCAGAAAAACACCCCCAAAGCATAATGTTTCCACCTCTATGTTTGACGTGGGGATGGTGTTCTTGGGGTCATAGGCAGCATTCCTCCTCCTCCAAACACGGCTGTTGAGTTGAGTTGCCAAAGAGTTTGATTTTGGTCTCATCTGACCACAACACTTTCACCCAGTTCTCCTCTGAATCATTGGCAAACTTCAGACGGGACATGTGCTTTCTTGAGCAGGGGAACCTTGCAGGCGCTACAGGATTTCAGTCCTTCACGGCGTAGTGTGTTACCAATTGTTTTCTTGGTGACTATGGTCCCAGCTGCCTTGAGATCATTGACAAGATCCTCCCGTGTAGTTCTGGGCTGATTCCTCACCGTTCTCATGATCATTGAAACTCCACGAGATGAGCTCTTGCATGGAGCCCCAGTCCGAGGGAGATTGACAGTTATTTTGTGTTTCTTCCATTTGCGAATAATTGCACCAGCTGTTGTCACCTTCTCACCAAGCTGCTTGGCGATGGTCTTGTAGCCCATTCCAGCCTTGTGTAGGTCTACAATCTTGTCCCTGACATCCTTGGACAGCTCTTTGGTCTTGGCCATGGTGGAGAGTTTGGAATCTGATTGATTGATTGCTTCTGTGGCAATCCCTTTAAGAGAGTGCTTCTAATCTCAGCTCCTTACCTGTATAAAAGACACCTGGGAGCCAGAAATCTTGCTGATTGATAGGGGGTCAAACAATTATTTGACTCATTAAAATGCAAATCAATTTATAACCTTTTTTAAATGTGTTTTTCTGGATTTTTTTGTTGTTGTTGTCTCTCACTGTTCAAATAAACCTATCATTAAAATTATAGACTGATCATTTCTTTGTCAGTGCAAACGTACAAAATTAGCAGGGGATCAAATAATTTTTCCCCAACTGTATTTCATACTATATACACACACACGCTACTTGTATTATATATATATATATATATATATATATATATATATATATATATATAATACTTTGTGTGTGTGTAAAATATAGTTTTAAATATATAATAACTGAAATACTATATAGTGCATATATGTATTTAAATTATATTTTATTCAGAAAAAAATGCATTTTTCCTATGCATGTAAATGTGTTTGTGTGTGTTTACTATTGTTAGTAAAATAAATAAACATAAACACATAGATAGATAAAAAAATGAATAAGACAACATTCATTTTACATTTATCATCAGCCTCTGCTGAAGGATGCGATTGGTTAATTACAAACACAGCGGGGAACTTCATCCGAGATAGTTGTAAGTCATTGGTCTGTTTCTCGACATTTTGTCCAGGTGTCGGATTTATAGACATTATCCTTCCAGAGCTGTCATGTTTCAGAACGTTTCCTCTTATAGTGGCACATAGAGGTCAATGGTCAATCTATGGACAGAAGACACAAATAAAAAGGAAGCGCTCTGTCTGGTTTAAGCCTTCTGGACATAAATATCCAGTGACAAGCAATAATTTTGCTTTGTCAGCACTGACAGACCGAGACCATGATGAGATTGGTGAAGTCCCTTGACAGCGAGCCATTCACAATTGATATGTGACAGCAACAGAGAGAGAGGGAGGTTTCAGAGCATTTTATGCTCAGCTGTATGTCATGCTTTGTGTAATTCTGAGTGCAAGAAAACCCATGTTTCAATCAAATTTTGAGTTGTTGACATCCTCGGGTTTAAAGGGATAGTTCAGACAAAAATGCAAATTCTGTCATCAGTTATTGACTTGCAAACCTGTATGACCTTTTTCTGTGAATCACAAAAGCAGAAATTTAGCAGAATGTTCACGCTGCTCTTTTCCATACAATGAAAGTGAATGGTGACTGGAGAAATCGAGCTCTGAGAAATGACAATGTTATCATATGTATATAGATGACTTGGAATATAGCAAATAAGCCATTTAGACTGTTACTGAAGATTTTAGGACATTTTGGTCACCATTCACTTGTATGGTAAAAGAGCAGCATGAACATCCTGCCGAACTTCTCCTTTTGTGTTCCATAGAAGAAAGAAAATGAACAGGCTTTGAAACGGTGAGTAAATAATGAAAGACTTTTCATTTTTAGGTGAACTATCCCTTTAAATGTTCTCTACCATGCTCTGAAACAGTGAAACCCACTAGAGTGGCAGATTTTCCAAACAACCTTTGCTGGTTTTTAATAACCAGAAAATAATTTGCATGAGAGAGCATCCAATTTACATACCTAGTTGCTATTGTGTGTATATGCATGTGTGTGTGGGAGAGAGTGTTTGAAAACAGATTTAGTTGGAGGAGCTTGGATTGTAGACTTTATTTTCTCTCACTCGAGTTTCAAGTTTCACTGGGTTTTATTGGAATGACAAATAATAGTGCTACAAAAGCCGCAGAAGGTTACACACTCTCCGTCTTTCACATCATATCTCATATTTTATGTTCCGCCCTCTATATAATTGTAACTGGCATGTGAATGGAGTCACATGATCTTGCAGTGGTAATAATAGAAAGATTTAGGTACACTCTCATCATCATAATGCTCACACATACGCTTTCCTCCTCACTGTGTCCCTGGCAGGAAATATTCTAGGTATAGTCACTGTGTGTGTGTGTGTGTATTTGAAAGTGTGTATTCGTCCTCTGTAGGGACGGCACTGGTGGTGTTGTAGGGTCTTGGCCAGCATCTAGGGGTCTCCAGCGCTCTGTCAGTTCAGTATCCTGAAGAAAGTGCTTCTGTTTACACACTCTACAACTACACTTTTTATATATCGTTTTGACTTATGTTTCATTTAAGTATCAACTTCGTCTCAGATGATTCTCCTAAAATTTCATTGGGCACATATGTGACAATGGTAACACTTTAGAATACTGTTCCATCATTAATGAATAACTACACAAGAATACATGAGTAACACAATAAGCACTCTAGTAACTACTAGTATCTATCAAGAAACTCTGATTAATTAATTAGTAAGTAATAGTGCTCCCTAGCAATTACTGAAATCATTGTAAAATTTTGAGGTTTTTGTAAGGTTCTGGATAGTAATTCATTTCACTAGATTTGGTAACACTTAAATGATTACTAGTGGGTTACCGTGATCTTCACTTTAGAATACTGATCCAAATAATTAGTAATTTCTTCAGAAGGATGTAGTAACACTTAAATCATTACTATCCAAAACCTTACATATATCTCAAAAGCTTATAATGACGTCAGCCAATATTAGGGAGTTG
>CM077262.1:7654137-7739137 GCA_039654775.1 Spinibarbus caldwelli | reverse complement strand
ATTCAATTAAATCGCAATCAGTAAAGGGTCCGGCTCGAAGTGTGTGTTTTTTTTTTTTTCTTTTTGTGTGGGGTGGAATAGCGCAGATCGCTTGTGGAGAAAGGGTGAGTGGAGAGAGGTTGAGAATACAGATATGTTCTTATTTTTTGGCTCTAAACTGTTTCATTCTTAGAATTCCTTAAAAATTTAAATATAAAAAGTGAGTGAATGGGTTCTTGCATGAAGAGAGTAGAATAAAAAAAAATAAATCAGGAAAAAATATGTATAATTTAAGAAGATATGAACCAGAGGAACTTTGGTAAAGACAAACAAACCAAAAAAAGCATAAAATCCATGCATGGAGGCCATTGATTAGCTCCTGGAGTTCTGGGGGGTTTGGAAGAGGGGTTTTGTGTGTGTGTTTAGCCTCAGAAATGGACAGAGAGAGCGAGAACCCTGGGGCTATAGCGCTGGGGGAGTGTGCCCTGCGTCAGGGTGGCTGTGTGTGTGTGTGTGTGTATGTGTGTGTGTGTGTGTGTGTGTGTGTGTGTGTGTGTGTGTGAGGTGCGTCTGATGGTTTTGCAGACTGAGGGTCTGGAGAGCGAGCGAGCAGCCGTCTGCTACACTGCCGGTGTGCGCACGTACGGTGGCTTTTATTGCGTTTGTGCTCGAGTCCAGCTTCTCCCTCTCCATCTGCCTCCGTTAGGTTCTCCTCCAGTTTCTTGTGCTGCCTTCTCTTTCTCTCTGTTGGGTTTCGATATGAGTGGATTTCAGCATGAGAGCTGATTGTGTTTTTCTCGTTTTGTGAATGATTGGTGTAAAATAGAGAAATCTGTTTGGGTAGGTATGTAGACTATAATTCAGTAAGTGTTTTTTTTTTTTTTAGAGGTGTCATTTTTTAAATTAATAGTTTTGCAATAAATGGAGAAAAATCTGATAGGATAATATAATAACATTTATATTCTTAAAAATGCCTTTTTAAAGAAACATCTGTTTTATTTTGTTAAAAATTGTGAGCTTGTGTTCTATTGATTAAAATATTATTCTGTAATTTAAGCACAAGCTAATTATAAGGGAATTATAACAGATTACAATTTTACAGGAAAATGAAACGACCATAAATAAGGCCTGTTAATTAAAAAAATAAATAAATAAAAATAAAAAAATTCTAACAGAGTAAGTTGAAATGTGGTATTTGTATTCAAGCAAAGCTTTCAAATAAAATAGAATTTTTACACAATTACGTTTGTCAGCTGAAAATCATCTTTATATGTTAAAATTAGTGTGACGCCACATAAACACAAATTGCTAAATGCACTGAATTATACCTAATATTAGTAACCAAATGTTCATTACTAATGCATTTAACAATAATCAAAATCAGACCTATTTTATAAAGAAAATCACAATTCCATATGTAACACGATGCATTTAATACGCATAGACTAATCACACAGTTTAGCCCCCACCCCTTCTTTTTTTTCCCTCCCCCTGTCATCCTCAAGTGGGGTATAGAGGGGGGCCGCCATGCTTCATTTGAGTCCATGTCTTCATATAGAATTCTCCTCACGGTGCTAATGGACTGTTTGGCTATTTTTTTTTCCATTTCTATATCATTTAGACAGATGAGATGTGCAGTGTGTGATGAAGTGGACCATAATAGCATTTAGATATCAAGCGTCCCGCTCTATTTTAACCCCGGTGGTCTGTGTTTTTAGGCAAACCCGCTACTGTGGACTATCATCATCATAATCATCGCAGTGGTGATGGGAGTCAGGACATGGACGCTCGCCGGAGGTCCTTGTATCCCAGGTGAGTTTATGCTGTTGGGGGGCGGGGGGCGGGTGGATTACCCATAACCCCCATCCCCCGCTCCTTCATTAAATGCACCTTTCCCCCGAGTGGCCCTGTGAGAGCACAGATTGCTGGGAGGAAATAGCACCAAAAACAACAACAAAAAAACACTTACCACATATTTCCTGAGGCGTTTACTGAACAAAAATGCACTGTTAATTTCTGTTTGCAGACGAGCCTTTGAGAAGCCCTTGCCTTGCGCTACAAAGCGTCTTCAATCAATTGTTTTGAAAAGGCCTTTCCGTTTTCTGACGATGCCGGCGGTTCTGTTGTTTCTCTCTGTAAAGGACTCTCTTCGGTGACGGGTATTCTTGGGTGGATAATACGGCTCTCGTTGTTATTGCTTAAGAATACGCGTAGTCGAGGAGAGTCATGTCGGCGGCGACTGCAATGGACTAGAGAGAGCGTTGAATCCAGAAGGCCCACCTGCCTGCACACACACATGCGTTTGCTAACGCCGAGGTTCACGCCCACATCCATTTATTGAGTCAGCGAAGCTGCATTTCCTGTTAGTGTGTGATGCTTGTGCTGTTGATTTATCCGGCTACTCCTGCTTTTCAGCCAGCGCAAAGGAAAAAGCGAGGTTTTTATGATTCGCCGTCCTCACCCCAAAGGCTGTATATTGGAACGTCCCGGGCGGGGTTGTAGATGCAAATGTGTTCGGTTTGTGCCATATATTCTTTTCTCAGGACCACACACACACTCTACCTTTTTAATGCAAATTGATTTTGAAATGACATTTATCGTGCAGAGTTTCCATATGGAGCTCCGGGAGGGATGGATGGAAGGAAAAAAAAAAATGAATGAAATGTCCACGACGCCACTGACAGCTAAATTTATGCGGATTGTAAAGGAACACACTGCAGATAAACAGTTACCACGGCTTTAGATTGACTGCGGCGTGGCTTCCCGTGTAGGCACGCGTATATCATGAATATGTATCAGGCGAGCTTATGATGCTGCATTCTAAGTCCATGAAATCCATTTAGGGAACCTAATAGAATCTACTTGACTTATGAAAGCTTACGATCAAATCTTATAAATATACATGAGATAGTTTTATGTGAAAAAAAAGTATTCTTTCGCTTTTTTATATAGATGTAGCGTGCATAAAAATGAAGAGTTTGCATTCGGACCGGCTGTTGATGTATTGACGTGGATGATTTGTAAATCTGCAAACATTTTAATTTGTTCTCCATTATCATTCGGCACATTTAAGTGATGTATTAGCATTTCAGATAGACTAAAGGCAACAATCAGCCCGCTCTGTCCTTGATCACTCTGTAATTATCGTTCTTTCGGCTGTGTGTTTAAATGAATAGAGAGAAAAGAGGTGTGGAGGAGGAATAATGTAATGTTTTACCACTAGGGGACCCACACAATTGAAAATCACATCAGTTGGTTAACTTTTTAAGTCATTTTTGATATCCTTTTATCTGTTTAGATGAAAATAGTTTTAGATCTAACAGGTTTTGGCTGTTTAAAAAAAAAAAGTGATTGTTTTTTTTTTTTTTTTTATTCTTAGTAATGTGCATTCAAAATGAATGGCGGTTCATTTATTCCTTTATTAATTTTTGCCGAACAGTGCCTTAGGAGTGACAATTGTGAAAAAGGTCACATGCAACCTTAACAAAGATCTGTTATATTAGAATATTTTCCTGTATATAAGATTAAAACACTTATTTTTTTAACTAAAATATTCTACTCTCTCATAGTTGTGATGTCTGAAACATATTGATAGTATTTCTCTCTGATATAATTTTTATTGATGCTGTTGAGTAAATATCTCGCTGTAAACTCCTCACACAGATTAACTTCCATCTGTCTGCGGTTTATGACGTGATGAAATTATTCAGGCCTCTGCAGCTCGTCTTCATTTGTTCTTTATTGAAATTATTTTTATGTGCACATCATCTTTGTTCCTCCCCCTCATATCATAAATAAAGCTTGATTTAAGTAAAATTATGATGCATTTGTATATTTTGTCCTTTTATAGGTGAATAATTGGTTTTAAATGTAGGTCATAAATATGCAAGCCAAAAACAAAAAATACATTACAAACAATATTAAAAATATACACCACATACAAACAAATCGTGAACAATTAAACAGAAATTTCAGATTAATATAATAATGTTTTACTTCTGTGCATTCTGATAGTCTTTTTATGCTTCAAAAAGCATTTATCACAATGTTGAGATTTACTTATATTTAAGTACTTTTTTTTCTTTTCTTTTCTTTGTTTTTTTTTTTTTTTTTTACTTTTTTTGTCTTTTAACACCATTCAACGCTCTTTTCTTCTTGTTGTCTGAGCTTGTGGCATTCGACAGCTTGCAGTTTAAGACAAAATGTAGCCCCAAACAACAGAAAACAGACATAATAGATGCCTTTCTGGTCATCATCACGTTCTTTAGAATAAGACAGATGTTTTGGTGACGGGACTCAGCGTCTATTACTCTATATTCAGATTATTCAGCTGTAGGATGTTTCTGTTTATGTCTGTGTTCTGCTCTCAGACAGTTGAATTCACTCAGCTGCAAAAGCCTTAAATTACAGGAACATTTTCTCTGCAGTGACTTTAATTATTTTTAGATTTGAGATATTGACAAGAAGTGGAGCATGTTTGGCTGCAATTTTATTTATTGAATTAATTTTTTTTTTTTTTTGGCCATTTTGTCCCATCTAATGGAAGCCAAATTATGTAGGCTTTAGAAACATTTAAAGTATGAATTATTAATTTATTCATATGACTACATTCTATAAAATAGATTTAAATAATAGAGAAAATAATTTTTCTTTTTTTGCAATTGATAATTTTTTGAATTAGTTTACCCTTCATGATTGTATGGGTTGGTATTTGGGTAGCTGACAAATAAAAATTGGACTGTGTCCTATGGTGTGACATAGCAAAAATGTAGAAAAAAAAACTTATCATACAAATAACATGAAAGAATGTACCTTCATTCTTAGAGTTACAAATAGCATGAGAGAGGTTTATCTTCAATGTTAGAGGTATTTTTTTTATTATTTTTCCGTCACACCATAGAACACATTGATACTTCATCTACCCATTTACACCCAGCACAAAGGCCTGAACGCAGGGTTATTTTTTATAGGCTCAGCATTTTTTTAAGTGAGCTTCTTTACAGGATTTTCCTCATACATGATGTCATGATGTTCAGTCATCCCCTGACTTCTCTCAAGACCATAATGCTTTTCACCACAAATAAGATCAGTAGCATTAATCAATTGAAAATGTGCTGTGTTAGCATATGTTTCCCTCAATACAGGAAATGGAAGCTACATGAGCAGTCAAAAGTTTGGACACACTAAATTTAAATTTGACTTTTTTCCCCCCATGAATTTAACTTTTTGTCTTTTAATTGTTAAACCGAGGAATATAGTGAAGAAAAATCAGCCAAAAAGTATTCAATGAATTTCCACAATGTTGTTTGAAAAGCAGATTGTGAAGCTGGTTAAGCAAATGAAGAGTGGACTTTGTTTTGTTTTCTATAAAATTCTGATACATTACAAAAAATGTTTTTCCAAAGTTCTAAATAAAAATGTAATAATAAAATTTATTAGCAATTTCTGAGTGAAAACTGCTTCTACACCTTTTTTTTTTTCAGTGTGCACTTAAAAATAAAGGTTCTTTATTAGCATTGACAGTTTCATGAAGAACCTTTAAAAACCTTGGAACCTTTATACTGCACAAAATGTTCTTTAGATTATTTAAATATTCTTCACACTAAGAAAAAGAAGGTTCCATCTAGAAAATGGTTCTTCTATGCATCACTACAATCCCCCCTTTGAAACCTTATTTATTTAGTCATATGATTACTATTGTTCAAAAGTGTGGAAAATAATTTAAAAAATGAGTAGGTGTGTGCAAATTTTTGAGTGGCGATGTTGCTACAGTCTCTTAACATTTTGACCTTTCAATCTCAAAAGCTCTCAAACAGACAACTTTCCTACCTCTAAACCTCACAATCTCAGGCCTGTTGAGTCTCACAGCTTGTCCATTTCTTACAGAGAGCTGATACAGGCCACTAAGCCTCGTTACATTAATTACAGTCCTGCTCTGTATTCCTCCATACGTGTGAGGCCGGTTATCGCGTGTATCGTTTCAGAGGGGAGGTGAAGCACGCTGAGCTAGTGAAGTCTAACTGGCAGATATCTTTAATAAGGTTACACTATGGATGGGCTTTACGTTGGTTTAAATAGCCGCCTATGAAATGTACCCACATCAGTGGCTCGCTGATAGAGGCTTAGCAATCTATTTAAAAACCAATTTATTTCCACAGTATTGGAGCTGGTGCAGATTGAACGCCAGAGTGAGATCCTCCACTTCCAAATTCTCAGTGGACACCTCTCATCCCATTCTGGTGCAATCACTCTCTCTCTCTCTTCATCTCCTCCCCTTTATCGCTCCTCTCTTCACAAACTCTGGTGACTTATATTCCTCCAAGAGTGTTCAGTAAAAACCCTTTCGGCCTGAAAAATCCCCAACGGTGTCAAAATCACTGACTATACTAGAAAACACAGTTAAGGTATTTCACTGACAGTAGGAAATTAAATATTAGACACAAAAGGTGTTGGTTTGTCTGGGTTTCTGAAGTGTTTGCTCTGCAAAAAATCTTTTATTTTTTTATAAGGTATTTTTGTCTTCTTTTAAAAATCAGACACAAATGGTGTTTGCTTCTGTTTTAAGGGTGTGCACTGCAAAAATAATTTTCTAAATCAATATTTTGTTGTTTTCTGGTAAAAAAAAAAATCTTACCATCCTTAAAACCAGATATATTTACTTGAAGAAATATTGCATTTGATATTTACACTTTTACAAACTGTCTTGTCTTTTCAGATTGTTTTAAGGAAAAATTCTAACAAAAGCAATGATTATCGCAAAGAAAGTGGGTAAGAAAAATAAAACGAAAAAAATCCTAATATGGCCTAATATTTTATACAATTTTGCTTATATACACACACACTTCAAAAGTTTGAGCTTGGTAAGGTTGTGCTCACAAAGGCTGCTTTTTTCTACAAAATACAGTAAAAACAGTAATATTATGAAATATTATTACAAATTAAAATATGTTCTCTATTTGAATATATTGTAAAATGTATTTTATTCATGTGATGGCAACGCAAAATTTTCTAATTTTCAGCATCATTACTCCAGTCTTCAGTGACACATGATCCTTCAGAAATAATTCTAATATGCTTAATTTCTAATTTCTTAACAGTTGTGTTATTAAATTTTTTTTTTTTTTTTGGAAACTGATACTTTTTTAGTATTCTGAGTTCAAAAGTTCAAAAGAACAGCATTCATTTGTTACATTATAAATGTCTTGACTGTAAGTTTTGATCAATTTACTGAATCCTTACTGAATAAAAGTTTGTTTGAGAAAAATTTATTTGAGTTAACTTGTTTTGAGGATATTGCTTTACTAAAATAACAAGCGAAATATTAGATATATTACATAAAAGACAAAGACAAAAAATACTGATTAAGAATATTTTTTGCAGTGTGTGTGTGGGCCTGTTCCAGCGGTGAAGAGAGTGATAATTGATTATTTCACCGTGCCATGCATTCATCTCCCTGCTCACACACAGCTCTATAAACTGCTGTCTCTCCCTGGACGCGCACGTAACGAGGGCCAGGCCTCCTGCTACCTCTGAGCTATCACCTCAAAGAGAGAGAGAGAGACTATGATTAATCAGATCTTCTAAATGCTGGCTACCCCCCAGAGAAGCCCCTTCAGAGTGAAGCTCTTAGGTCCCCACCTCCCGTAAACGCAGGGCGTTCAATCTTCACGGAGAGCTTCATTGTCAAAAGCAAAGGGAGAAAAAAAAAAATAAAAAACACACTTTCATTTTAGGTTCAAGCAGAGCGCAGGAAAGTATCTACTGTCTGCTCGTCTCGGTACAAATTCACAGAGCACTCAGTGTTCAATAACCAGGCTCCTGCGCTCACTGTCTATCAGCGTTAGCAGTGCTAGTCCTCGTGTTTTGTCTCATGTTTCATTTCATTGTTTTTTGGTTTGTTTGTTTGTTGCATTCTGTCCAGTCTGGAATGAGTGTCTTTGAAAATAATCTGAAGATTTGTCCTCCATTGAATGAGGGTTTTTTTTTAAGAAGCCAAAAGCATTGCCACTCTTATTCATGGCATTTAAAAAGATGGAATAAAAAAAAGTACATTTTTGTGAAAAGATCATGCTTTTTTATACTCACTGTTGTTAAAATGTGAAGCATAGATAGATAGATAGTAGCTGATTTAATAAAAAGAATCTGTTTAAAAGAGTCATTTGTTTGTGAATCAGACTACACTGTTTGCGCTCTGTTTTTGATTCACTAAAATGAGCCGTTTTAAAAAGTCATTTGTTCATTAATCAACTGCACTTCTCAAGTTCTAATCAGTTTAAAAGAGTCATTCTTTTATGAAACGGACTACCCTGCTTGTGAAGTACTGTATGTATTTGATTCACAAAAAAGAATCATTTTGTGGTGAATCGGTTGTATGTTATTGCATGCACCCTGTGAGAAGAAATCAAAAACATTTTCTTACTATTAATTCACGATATGCATCCTTATTGTCTTATTAAATTCAATTAAGACTGCAAACTCTGGTAAAATATGAATCTTTTTTAATCTGTTAAGCTGTGGCTTCAGAAAAGCAGCACAGGAAACATTAAAATAAAAAGATTGATCTTGGGTTTTTAAGATATCTTGCTATTTAGAGGAGATCATTCAAATCAAGATCAAATCAATTAAAATGTACCCAGAACTACTATAAATATCATAAATAAGAATCTGAAATATTTCTTATGTATCACAATGTTTCGAAATACCAAAACTATTTTATTTTGCATAGGATTGTTCTGTTGTTGTCCAGGAGCAGCAGAACATCACCCTTCAGAATAGAGATTACAGCTACCTCATGTAACATGATTTTTCATTGATACATATTTAATGCAAATACAGTTGCTCTTGAATGGTCTCTCCACTGTCCCTCTTGCTGCTCCTAGCTTCCTCCGACCAAAGCCAATAATGCACACTGGTGCGTCATTCACATGCTAAACAGGGGCATCCAGGCACTTGTCCCTAGACTTACTAATCTATTGAGTCCCAAGACACAACCTTTCCTCCACGCCGAATGAATGTGTGAGCAGCAGCACCATCTGCAAATACCAATAGGAGAATATCAAGTATTCTTTGAGGCCGTATTAGACCCGCTTTGAAGGTGAAAGAGAAAGAGAGAGGGGCTGGGATTTTTTTCCCTGATATTTTCAAGGTCCTGCGATAAGCAACTGACTGTGATATCCGGCTGTCTGTCGGAATGATCTTCACTGGACTCAGAGGTGTTATTCTGAACGTCTGTCCTCCATCTGACCCTGCGAGATCTCGCTCCGTCTGCACTCGTCCCTTTTATCTGTACTTTAATCGTTATTCTGTCGCCTTTTATGTTACCGCAGTTCTCAAATAATTAAAGAACATTTGAATAAATAGAAAATCATGAATGATAAAACAGTTTGCTAATGTGAAAACACATATTTGCATTTAATTTTTTAACACCTCTTCGCCCTGGATTTTAGTCCTTAGCTCTTATATTTAATTTATGAATGGATGAATGGACAGAAAATCTATGGAAAGATATAGAGAGATAAATGGATGGATGGACACAAAATGCAAAGATGGATGGATGGATGGATAGATGATGCAAAATGTATGGATAGATAGATAGATAGATAGATAGATAGATAGATAGATAGATAGATAGATAGATAGATAGATAGATAGATAGATAGATAGATAGATAGATGGAAAATGGATGGATGGATGGATGGACGGACAGACAGAAATTGTATGTATGTATTGATGGATGGATGGATGGACGGACGAACAGAAAATAGATGAATGGTTCGACAGACGGACAGAAAATGTATAGATAGATAGATAGACAAATAGATGGAAAATGGATGGATGGATGGACAGACAGAGGGAAATTGTATGTATGTATTAATGGATGGATGGACGGACGGATGGACAGAAAATGGATGGATGGTTGGACAGACGGACAGAAAATGTATAGATAGATAGATAGATAGATAGATAGATAGATAGATAGATGGAAAATGGATGGATGGATGGACAGACGGATGGAAAATGTATGTATGTATGTATTGATGGATGGATGGACAGAGACAAAAAATGGATGGATGGATGACAGACGGACAGAAAATGTATAGATAGATGGATGGATGGACAGACGGACAGAAAATGTATAGATGGATGGATGGATGGATGAATGGATGGACAGACAGAAATGAAATGTATAGATGGATGGATGGACAGACGGACGGAAAATGTATAGATGGATGGATGGATGGACGCAAAATGTATAGATGGATGGATGGACGGATGGAAGATAGACAAATAAATAAAAAGATCTGGATCATTTTATTTATTTATTTATTTATTTATTTTTCCCTCTTCATCCTGGTCTTATTTTATGAAATAACATTTAACAATCACTTAGAAATCTCTTTGGTCTCTCAGCCTTAGGATCATTTAGAGTCATGCACAGACACACAGAACAGTGTGTTGTGTGTTTTGGTCTACTCTGCTGACAAGAGACTGTCATTGTGACTCTTAACTTCAGAATGAACTCTAATAGCAGCCCACTCTCTCCCTCATTGCCTCCACCCTGACCCCTTCCCTCTTTCTTCCTTTCGCTCTCTCTCTCTCGATATAAATCTATCTCTATTTCTCTCTGTTTCTCAGCCTAATCTCTGCAAGTCCGTGCATGAGTCATGCTGTCTGCCTACCCCATCCCTGCGCTGGACAGAGACAGTGGGAAGCACTTAATGATGGCCTTGTTTAGTAATTCATTATTGATGATGCCTGTTTTCTCCGACAGAAGCATTATGGGGGCTGATTTTCCCTCTTCTGAAAGACCACGTGTCCACACAGCCAACCCCACATCTGATTGAATTAAAAGATCAGCCCTCATTTATAATCAAACATGAGATCAGAAATTGAAACTATAAATGTTCCTTTATGTTCCACGATAATGTCCGACTGTGCATGATTCATCACTGTCTATATTAATCTAAAGAGTAATTTTTAATGACTCCACTATTGTTATTTGGGGGAAAAAAAAAACAGAATGCAGGCAGTCTTTTTTTATTGTAAAGAAAAAATGTGTGCTTTTCTCAACATTAAATATCTCTTTAATGATTTAGTATTTTCTGCTGATGTAACCAAGGCCGCATGGGCAGGAAATGCTATAAAAACCAATATATACTATATTATTTCCAGCTGAATATTCAGTTTTATGTTGAATATTGGTTGTATTGCAGAAGTTAAATATATATTTCTACACAAAGACATATATATGTACAGTGTATGTATACACACACACACACATCTTCCGTTATTGCCCTGGGGAAAAGATACAGTTCGCTGAGCATACGTTGACCTTTTGTGACCTTTTTTGGCATATACATTTCCCCAATATATAGTATAAAAAAGGTAACAGAAAATATATTTAAGCATTGTTTTAGCCGACATACATATTAGCTAATAAATGGTACACTGAAAAAAATGATACAAATTTTTTTTTAAGGTAAGTGGTTGCAAACAATTTATTTTAGCTACATTTAAATAAAATAAAAAAAATGTTGAAAGTTAGTCAGCTAAATTTGTTTATTTAAATATAGCTAAAATAAATTGATTACAACCACTTACCTTAAAAAAATTGAGTAAATTCAATGAATCATTTTTTTTCAGTGTATGCAATTAAAACATATACAATATGCATTTTAATTATTCTGAATTACAATGATTTTATTTTATTTATTTTAAATATTATTTTATTAATTATTTATCATTTCTGAAAGTTTTAAACTAGATGCTTGAAATAAACCTACAAAATCACTGATAGAGAAAACACACATTTGTATAATTGGATTGAAAACCTTTTAGACTGTGATAACAAGCATGTGCGTCAGTGTTCCTTGTTCCATTAAAAGTCATAATCACATACGAGCACTCTATCATAATAAGAGCATGACAATCTGACATGCCACTCTCTCCCAGGTTAAACAGCAGCAGATGGAGATTGTCTCTGGCTTCGTTTGTGAGCAGAATTAATTAGCAGTCACAGCAGCTGACACATCAGTTTTACACTGACCTGCAATTAAGAATAACACTTCTTTTTGGAGTGTGTGCATAGAACGGACGTTTCATTGGCAACAGCCCGTTCTGCTTGATTTGTAATTAAAGTTTCTTTGGTCTCTGAGGCATTATGGGACTAAAGTGTACACCTCGGGAACCTGTGAAGCGCCAAGACAAATTTTCATAACTGATACATTTATTCCACATAATAGCTTTGTTCTGAAATCGAGTGAGCTGCCGTCTACATAGGCAGCTGCCTTCAAAGGCGTCATCCTAACTGATTGAATGGGAAAATGGGGAAAACAAAAGGTCTTGAGAAGCATTTGTTTTAAATCTGAACTTATGTTAACTTGAGTGGCGCATCATGTGCGAGCTGTTGCAAAAGACAAACATGTCCATATAGCATGTTTTTACACAGAAAAACAATAAAGTAGGAATGGAATAACACAAACTGTGTGAAACAGTCTTAACTTATTTCCAATTTATTACAACAGAATTTTATGCTAGTGTGTTGCACTAATAAGCGCTCAAGTACATGAAATACTTATTTATATATTTAGAACTACGTTCTGCCAAGGAATAAGAAAATTAAAAAATGCAAGGAAAAACTCAATTCAATTTTATTTTTTTATTCTGTGGTGGAAACAGAAAAACTTTTTTGTGAAATGTAAACTCAGAATTCAGAGAAAAAAGTCAGAATTATGAGATAAAAGCTAAAAATTATGAGATTAAATCCTTATATCTATATATTATATCTCACAGTTTTGAGAAACAAATGTTTGGCGAGAAAAAAATCGTAATTAGATTTTTTTTTTTTTTAATTCTTTGTCAGAAATAGGCTTCCATACTATTTGTATCAATGCTTTTTTATTAGATAGAATATAAGTATATTTAGGCTTTAATCAGCATTTCTATACTCTATAATAAATGTATTTTTACATCAAGCTTGTTGTGATTCATTCTAGGGTTGTTTTGTCTATTCGTGCAATTTTGCCTTCTATTCAAAAGCTTGAATTTTCAAGTGCAACAGAATGGTACATTCACACACAAATTATTTTTTAATAAAAATGCATCTATATATGAAGTTACATGAAGATAAAACCTGATTGCATAGCATTTTTTATCCTCAATTTGGAGAAATTTTGTTGAAAAGCATCTGCAAACTTAACATTAGCATTATGATCTTGTGCCCTTTTTTACATCATCTTCCAAGCATCAGGCAACAGAATCCCAAAACGAGGCATCTCAAAATGCTGTCTAGGTAGGCAGCTCACTAGGTTTTGGAGCACAGGCTAACATGACAGCTTCATAAAGGACCAAGTTTGACTGAAATGCTTCTTTGTGCCTTTTGTCACCCAAACCCCCAGAATGCATTGGGGCAAGGGAGTGAGGCGATAAGTGCGAGGCAAAGACGCATTTGCTCCGCAGCAGTGGCCACGGTGCAGATGTTGCAGGTTATTTCCATGAAGTTTCATCATGATGCTGGGACACTGAACTCTGGTAATCTGCGCTTCTCTCCGGAGTGTGTTTGCTTTGGCAAGGGAACACTTCAGCATGTGTGTGTCTCTGTGTGTGCGCATGAATTAATATTTATTTGAAAGTGTTAAAAGTGTGCTGTATTGGTTAGATGTTAATTGCATGGTAATTTGACGTTTGTGCTGATGGATTCGACATCATATCACTTCCATATGGATCTGTTACATATGAGCCTAAACAGACAAGGTGATTTTCAAACAGAAAATACTGTTTTGTGTTCACTTGTTTGCCTACAATGTTTTTGTTTCAGTATGATGTGTGAGCTACAGAGGTCCATAAATACTGTGTTAATGTAAAATCGTTCACGGTTTGTGAGGAACAAACAAGCGTGAAGTTAATGTGTGAAGTATGAAAGTGTCAGGAATGTAAAACAGGCCCAAGCCAGGTTGTACTCACCATGTTGATTGTTAATGAGATGCCACATTCATTTACAGCACACTCTGGGATCCCTGGGGAAATGACACCTGGTTCCTAAATTAACACATTTACACCCACAATTACATATTGATTGACCTCCAAGGTAAATATTAAATATAAAATGTTTTGTGGTTGTATGTAATAATCTGCTAACAACCGGAAATAAGCAGTAAGCAAGTATGCAAAAGAACATGCAAATGCTTGACAAACGCAAGAAAGTAGTATTTTACTAGCCTACTGAATATTTAACTTTAACAGAGTACTCTCATTTTAGATAAAACGTTTACTTAAATACATTTTAAAGCCTAATATTGTGGTTTTACTTAGCTACCATATTTCATAAAAAAACAGCCCTCGTTAGTTCAAGATGAAGACATCGGTAGCCTATCTGCTAAGAGAAGCAATAGCAACGTCTGATTCGCTAATGAATCATTCTTGTGAGCTGATTCTTTTAGAAAAACTTTAACCGGTTCTTATTAATGATCGAATCAGTCAACGATTCAAAACACAAAGTATGCTTTAGCTAATGTATGTGTGTCAAAATTGATATATAAAACTGTAAACACATTTTACCCAAGTGGGGTCAGTTTTTAAATTATATATAATATATTATACGTATAATGTTTATGCTTTCATTACACTTTTTAAAAATATTTTGTTGTTTTTCTTTATTTGCACACACACACTAAGAAGGCTAATCTTTGATATTAACAGTTTAATCTTTTGATTAGACAGCTAGAAGTGTTTGCTCTTGTGTAGACTACAGTATCTCATACCCTTGAGCTAACCTTAACTCTGCCTTGTTTTTCAGAAATGTTCATGCCGTTGATTTCAAACCGTAATTTGGCTATCCTTGGATCCTCAAACAGCCCAGCAAGAGCTCATGCGTCCCTCCTAAAGACTTTAAGGCTTCCAGCTGTCGTTACTTTCTCTAAAACCAAGCAATGGACCATTTTGAGCCAAGCCAGCACTAACTGGTATTTTTGGACAGGGGAAGCTTTGAGTAGCCACCGAATGAGGGTAAACCTTTCCAAAACACAGAGGATATTCTTATTTTGTATTGAATCCTAAATCTATTGTTTGATCTAATTATTCTGCCTCTAAGGCCCTTTTATCCCGGCACTGCTGATGAAACCGAAGCGAAAGAGAAGGCAGAGTGTGTCTCCTGGTTGTTTGAGACATGCTAGGACATCTATAGCACAGAGAGAGAGAGAGAGAAATAAAGAGCGAGAGATAGAAAGAGAGCGAATAAAAGAGGACTGAGTGATTCAGTCACGTACAGCCCAGGCATTATCTAGCCAACAATAAAAGATTACATCATATCAGCTGGCATAATTTCTTCAAGGTCTTTTATTGATTCTTTGAATGGTGAGTGCAGCTGTTGAAAGTGTACAAAAGAAAATCATTGTATTTATGGGATCACATCAGGATTTTATAGGCACACAGAAATGATTTGAAGATTCAGCTTTCATTCAGAGGGTGATCACAAATTTCATGTGGCTTTGTAACAGGTACACAACACTCCAATTATGTTTAATAATTCTTTGCATGCAAGATGAGCCAGCACTTCTAAACTGAGAACAAAAATCTGACAAACTAGTGAGAAAATATATTACGGTTTATTGTTACAAATTCAAAGTAAAACAAGTATTTTAATTTTACAAAACTACACTGAAAAAATTATTCATTGAATTTACTAAATTTTTATAAGGTAAGTGGTTGCAATCAATTTATTTTAGCTACATTTAAATAGACTAATTTAGTTGACTAATTTTTCCACATTTTTTTTTTAAATGTAGCTAAAATAAATTGTTTTCAACCACTTACCTTAAAGAAAATTAGTATATTTTTTTTCAGTGTATCTGTAAAATAAATATTGCCTTTGTCCCAAATGAAGTCTAGTGTGAAATCAAGAGTGCCGTGGCGCAAAGAGGGTGCTGTTGAGCATTCTTTATATAGTAAAATAGAAAATTGGCAAAATTTTGGCAAAATTTAGAAGGCAAAAAGTCACTTTCTAAGTAAGCAGCCAAAGAACCAATGCAACAAATGAACGAAATCTGCACTGGCAACTTTTCGCAACTTTTCGAAACTCCTGATCATGCAGATTCCTACAGAAATGACTGGATTTCTTACACAAAAACATAAAGGGTCCGTTATCTATTGTCAATAGTGTAGTGATGTATAAAGCACAGCTCGCAGAAGTCACCTTGGAATCGACAGCTTTCAATTTCACCAAATACTTGTGACAGGCTTGAATCCGTTGTGAAATTTGCACTGGGAAATCGTTTTCCTATGCAAGATTCCCAATTACACAGATTCCTATTGAAATGACTTTTCAAAATTTCACAGAGCAGCAGTAAATGTGACTGGACTTTAAGAATCAAAAACAATATTAATTTTTGAACATGGTAAAGTGCATAATTTCTGCTCCACTAGTTGCATCAAAAAGAACTGCAATTACTTTTAGTGCCACTACTGGTGTAAAATGACACATTTAACCTTTAAACCTAAGTTTGAAAATGAACTGTTGTAAACTAAAATTGCATTATGTAACAGGTTAAACCCATGAAAGTCACTGACAAGTAAGAACAAGGTGGGCGGAGCTACTGAGGAGTTTATCGATCCATTCGGGGGTTTCTGAGTGACTTAGGACAAGGGATCTCACACTCTGGACTGCACAAATCAAGGTAATTGTGATTGACTTAAGCCAGGGGTCGATGACTGATTACTCCACTGAAGAGCAACATCTGTTCTCTGCCAGTTGCCGACAGATCACTTTGATAATGTTTAATTATGCAGAGGGTCACTGGACCAATTAGATTACTGCTCAATTACTCCAGAAAATGGAATTGATAAGATAGGACAAAAATATTAATGATTTTGCGAGATTGTTGCTATGTGCGGAGAGATTTATTACCCTGCGAGGATGTAAATTTGTGTGGGTTGGATTTGTCCTCAGGGCACTACAAATTCATGCAAAATACACCAGCAACTGGGGATTAATCTTTCATAACAAACAGAAAAATGTTTTATATTTTTGAACGTACTTGAATATGAATGTTGGAAATGAATAAACATGATATATGTAAGAAAAACAAGAATGTTTTAGTCGAATCTAATGCTCGAGAACTGATTGTGATGAATACGGTACATGCAAAATATTTAACACCCACATAAACCCTAACAGAAGTTGAATTTATGAATTTATGTAAGTCTTTTACAACTATTATGAACTACTTTATTTTCCAAGGTTGCATTCCTGTCCTTTGAAATAACACAAAACTAGAGGAAGCGGAAAGAACGCACACACACACACACACACACACACAAACCTTTTGTGCATCTCAGAGACTACTTGTGTTGTTTCGCTGCACTCAGGATGGATAAAGAACATGGAGAGGATGCTGCCCTGGTGGGACAGGAAGTAGAGACGCAGACGGGAGCAACTTCACTTGCTGATCACCTTCAGTCTGACCAGTGGAACTAGCCTCTGATTGGACATGTCTGATAGCCCATTCAATTGATGGGAATGGGAGAGAGAGAAAGGAAAGAAGAGGAACCTGATGACAGTTCCCTGCAGAGATGAAACTCTTCAGAAGCGCTCAGAGAGAAGATGACCCTTCATACCACATCATTTGATAGGATTCAGAGAGGGTTATGGATCCTGTCACACAGCCAAATGAAGTCGAGGGGAAAACAGAGTCCCTGGGCTCTTCTCTGCTCCAACACCAGCCTGTAAATATCATGCATTATTGATGGGATAAAATTTTCAGTCTTGTTAGTTTTAAAGCTGACAATATGCCGGGCAAATTAAAGATGTGATGTTTGATGCCATGTATAGAGAAAGCATCTTCTAGATCAAAATGTATGCTATAATGAATATGCAAAAATCACAAATGAGATCTCGTTAATATCTCAGTTTTTTCTCCTAGAAATCAATGCAATTAAAAAGAGAGCAAATGGAGATTTCATATATTTTTTTTCCTCAGAAAAAGGCCCTATCTCACGTCTCCTCTTGAACTTCAACTCTGCAATTATACAAAAATCTGGAATCTACACTGCAGAATATTTTAATAATCTGAAGGACATATTTCCATTATAAAGAACCTTTTGTGCAATTGAAAGATTCCATGGATGTTAAAGGATCTTCAAGGAACCATCAATGGCAATAAATAACCTTTATTTTCAAGAGTGTAAAGTGAGATAGGAAAGTGTTCTCTTTTCCAAGTAATAAAGTTAAATTATATATTAAAAAATGTCAGTGGATGCCAATATGCCTGAGAAATTTTAAAGCGAGAACAAGCACATTAAATCATGGATTATTCTTGAAGTGTGAAATGGTCATTGGGGAATTGGATTTGATATGGTCATACATGAAGCAAATCCTATTTGAAGCTAATCGTTTTAAACACACTTCCATGCCAAAAACCTGACAATGCAGTCTCCCACACACTGTTCAGAATAATGTTGTTGAGACAATAAAGGATCATGCATTACTCAGATGATTGTGAATGCTCTTTCATTTACCGAATAAATGACGGCATTTATCCAGCACCGCAGCGATTCCCTGTCTGTCTGTATGTGGACAGAGACATATCTATATGCACACTCAGTAAATGTTGCTGAGGCCCATTATGAACCATCTAGATTATCATAACATTATATTACCAAGCAGTCTTTCACCTCATGACCAGTATAATATTGAGATCTGCTCTCAAGTGCCGATGCCTGTGAGGAAATAGCAGCCTCTATCTCCAGAATGACAGGCATTATGGGTTTAGGCAAGTTTATCCAGCAAAATAACCCATATTTGATTCTTCAGCTAAAAAAACTGTATTGTGAGTATGATTATTCATAATTTGATATTTTAGTTATACTGCCCACTAATCGCTTTAGGTCAAAAACTGTGTTGCAGTGAGTGATGAGACATCCCTTCACAAAGAAAAATGACCATTGCTGTGGTCAATTACATTTTATACAGAAATGGATTTCATTGGCTGTAAAAGTTAAATAAAATTGGCAGAAGTGTAATTAGATTGGAAATGTACTTTAAATGGCTTGAAGAGTAAAAAATATGTTTTTCTGCCTTTGAAATGTAACTAAGGCTGAGTATTATTAGAAATCAGAGCAGATTCTAGGAATTTTTAATTTTTTTTTTTTTTTTGGCTCAGAAGAGTTCTTTTAGGTTTAAATAGATATTTCACCCAAAAATGGAATTTCTTTTATCATTTACCCACCCTCACATAAATACACACTGGTATGAGTGTCTTTCTTCCGTTGAGCACAAAAGAAGATGTTGACGGTAGCCATTGACTTCCATAGTATGGAAAAAAATACAATAGAAGTCAATGGCTACCGTCAACTGTTTGGTTACCAACATTCTTCTAAATATCTTCTTTTGTGTTCAACAGAAGAAAGAAACTCATATATGTTTGGAACAGTGGATGATGGCAGAATTAAATTTTTTTGGGTGACATCCCTTTGAGCACCATTCCTTAAGTAGCCTACTATACACTTTTATGTATTGGTGGGCAGCTGTTTATGGTTGAGGCAACAAATCCTGACCTGATTTATAACCAAGGCAAGAAATACAAAAATAAAAAAAAAATAAAAAATAACAACAACAAACATGGCAGTCCTGTTTAAAATGCCAAGTCACTCTGGACTTGCAGTTAACTGTCTCACTGCTGCAGTATCGACCGCAATAACTGCGCTGCTTTTCAGAGCCACAGTCACAAATTCTAATTATTTGCCAATAAACACACGCATTGTCAAGATAAAAGCCTAGAGAACAAAAGATGACTGAAATGATCAATATAAACAATCTTTGTGAAGACTAATTTTTAACAGGATTTCAAGCAGCATCTCAAATCGGTGATGCTACCTCACCTTAAAGCAGCCTAGAGACTTATAGGTTAGCCATTAGTGTTACTGTTTTGGTAAATATACACAGCCTTTAAAATATCACTGTAATGAGACATACATCAAGATGATCAAATGCTTTGAAGAGCATGACACAAAAATGATAAAAAATGACACAATATTCAATGAGTCCTCTCTCTGCAAACACTGAGTCACTGTACAAATGGAGGTTAACATCCTCTGCTGCTTGCATTACAAAGACTGGATCACCACTGAGACACTATCGGACTTGTAGACGCTTCTGTCACAAGGTGATCAATACAAGATGTGTGTGTTGTACTAGATCTAACAAACCCTGCTGTTAGGGATCATCTGCATTTTACAGGCTTGTCTGAGGGATGAAGGGAAAATAAATTTGTGTCAGTGCAATAAACACATGTATTTTATATACATGCATAATTACTGTGATCATGGGAACTCGGGAATCCAGATGCTTGTAATTTTTTCAACTTATGATAACATTAAAAGTAATTTTATGGGAAACAGTTTTGCAGGGGTATCATTCAGCAAATAATTGTATGCTGTATGTTTATGTGATGACAATGTTTCTCATTTCATAATGCATACTTTTTTACATACTTTTTTTTTTAATACAAAGTATTCAGCATTTATCTATTATAAATATAGTCCATATCATGGAAAACATTTACAAGTTAACAAGTTTAGCTTGTGATTTTTGTAAGCAGTGCATATTTTGAATATACCTATAAAGGAATACAGTTGTAATCAGCAGAAATTGACTGGTTTGAACCTACAACCATTAAAGGGATAGTTCACCCAAAAATGAAAAATGTGTCATTATTTACTCACCCTCAAGTAGTTCCAAACCTGTATGAATGTCTTTGTTCTGCAGAACACAAAGGAAGATATTTTGAAGAAAGTTTGTAACCAGGCTGTTTTGGGGCACCATTGACTTCCATAGTAGGAAAAAAAAAATACTATGTAAGTCAATGGTGCCCCAGAACTGCTCTGTTTCCCAGATTCTTCAGAATATCTTCCTTTGTGTTCAGCAGAACAAAGACATTCATACAGGTTTGGAATTACTTGAGGGTGAGTAAATGATCACATTTGGGTGAACTATTCCTTTAATTTATCAGCCCGGATCATTAAACACGGGGCTACACAGTTCTATTTTTCTATTTATATTTAACTAATAAAAGGTAATGCAGCACATAACTAACACCCTAGAAACCCCATAGCAACAGGCCAACAAGCTTTCAAAACAGCTTGCAACTAAATATCAACGCCTTGGCAGCCAGCAGCCACAACACCGTATCAAGGACCAATGTAAAAATAATAGTAGTAGTTGCAATAATAATAATAATAATAATAATAATAATAATAATAATAATAATTATATATATATATATATATATATATATATATATATATATATATAGACACACACACACACATAATATTATTATATTATTTTTGCTATTACTATATTGTTAATATTATATATATATATGCCAATAAAAATTTCAAGACCGGGATAAGTTGCCATTGTGTTTACATTTAACCCCGTCCTGACCTGACCAAGCAAACACGGCGTCCTCACGCGCTGCGCGGTGTGCAGAAAGTTAGCGTCAAACAAACTTTATGTGCCGTCTGAAAGACCCTCCACAGGTGCCCACCAGCCCCTCAAGGAGCTCTCTAGACATCTATGCGGTTGCTTTAACTGTCAATTCGATGTCGCAGTGGACGATTTTCAGCCATTCTGACTATATACGCGAAAGGATCCTGTAGTTTCTCAAGAAAGACGACGAGTAAACTCTGGAAGTAAACCTGTACGGCTCGAAAGCGGGACTATCGTCGGAATACAAACACTTTTATTGCTCTGGCTTCATTTAATCTTCACTCGTTTTGATTTGGAGGAAACATGGCACGAATGCTGAGCAAGGAGCTGCCGGATATCGAGGTATAAACACTGTTTCATAACATAAATGAACCCGTATTGTTATATTCCCAGTCTGATGTGCGTTAAAATGAATCTGTGATACTAAACATTAATGCAGTACTTGTGAAAGAAGACATATTTCTTAATGTGAAACCGTCGCATTTTCATGTGAAAATCCTCAACTTTGTATCCAACCTTATTAATGTCCATAAGTTCCCTTTAAAAGTAACCGCAGTCATGTGTTTACATTGTTGTTTTTCTGGAGGTATGAAAGTTCAGGCAGTAGTTGGGTGTTCCAGGTCAAAGTTTCTTCTTAAGTCACTTATTGTAACAAACGTCTGTTATTTTGTATTCTGATACCAGTCTTTCATGACAATACATTTTATATAATTTTAATCCACAACTGACTCTTTTGCTGTGGTCAGTTAACCCTTTATGCAACATTCCTGCTGTGTACAGTGTGTGTGTGTGGCTATGTTGAAGTACCACAGTAGTGCATAATGTGCAGTATACACTATGTTCTGTATACTTTTTTTTAATTAGTATGTGGGCCAGTTCATAGTATTTAGTAGTAGTTTTTAGTCCATTGTTTTAGTGGTTTGTCAGTTTACAGTAACTGTTGTGATGATGTTGTTTTTTTAATGATTGATTAAATGTAGCATGTTGGATTGTGGCTACATTTACATTTACATTTATGCATTTAGCAGACGCTTTTATCCAAAGCGACTTAGTGCATTCAGGCTATACATTTTTTTTTTAATCAGTATTTTAACATTTCCTATTCCCTACTGATTCCAGTGAAAATTCACAATATGAAAGCAAAAACTAATATGCTATTAGACACACTCATAAAAATAATGTTTATAAAAGAAATTACAGTATCAGACAATGGCCAGTGTAGCCTTCAAGTATTTCTCAATGAAGTAAACTTTGCAGAATTTTTTTCATGTAAATATTGAAGTAAACACTCAGAAAAAAAAAACAAAAATGACAAGAACAGGGAGTTGTTCCTCTTTTTTTATTGTTAATATATTTATTTGTTTAATATTAATCAGGTCTATTAGGCCACATTTGAACTTGAAGTCTACCCAAAAGTTAAAATTTTCTGAAAATGTACTCTCCTTCATGTCATCCAAGATGTAGATTAGTTTGTTTTTCATCAGTACAGATTTGGAGAAATTTAGCAATACATCTCTCTCACCAGTGGATCCTCTGCAGTGAATGGGTGCCGTCAGAATGAGAGTTCAAACAGCTGACAGAAACGTCACAATAATCCACAAGTGATCCACATGAATCCAGTTAATCAATTAATATCTTGTGAAGATATTCACAAGATAAACAAATTCATCATTAAGACATTTTAACTTTAAAACCGCTGCATTCAGCTAAATAGTCAGAAGCAATGCTGGAGTCCTCTATACATAATTTTGCATAATATTACAAGTGAAAACAGTTCTAAACAAATCTATGGATTGAATTTTGATGTGAGAGGACAACAGGGGATAACTTTTTTTTGCTTAAGGAAGTCTTATTATGGATTATGGACTGGTATTTTGTCCAGAAGTGATAGTTTAAAGTTAAAATGCCGTAATGATGAATTTGTTTCTCACAAACACAACACATTAAATGATGGACAAGAGTCGTCTGGATTATTTGTGGATTATTGTGATGGTTTTTATCAGCTGTTTGAACTCTCATTCTGACGGCACCCATTCACTGCAGAGGAGTGGCATTCTGTGCATACATACTGCAAATATAATGAGAGTAGTATGCTAGTGTGCTGTTTCGAACATATCCTCTGTGGGTGTGAGGATACTGGTTGTTAAGATCAGGAAAGTGTTCCTGGAATGCTGCCATAACAAATTCTGTTCCACTAGTTGAATACAAATGATGTGTGTTGCAGAAAAATGTTGAAGCACAAATGGAATTGTTGGCAATCATTTCAGTTGTACACAGTATTTATTTTAAAACCATTTTGAAGTGTTTTAATGATATATGCATGCCTTTAGGGTTGTGCTATAGACAGCTTCTGCATTCATTTGGCATTCAGCTCTCATTCTTGTAAAGAGTATTGCGATCCAAACAAGCAGTGAACACACTGGAAATTATGGCATGTCCAGATAATCCAATTTCCCAGTTATTATACGGTTAGTTAGGTCTGAGTTGCAGACTGCAATGCTTTAATACGTCTCACAACCATGTGGTTAATAAGCTGTACTGCTAACCATGTGAGAATCACATGTCAGTTTATACCATTAACTAAATCAGGAGTATAAGGAAGTGCAGCTATCCCTGTATTTCACTGTTACCTGTTTTAGCTCTGTGGCCTATACTAACAGTTCAGTCAGATTCTCATAGTTTTCTACTGACGTTTAGTCAATGTGACTGGCCAGTTTTAACTTTATCCTTTGTCTTTCCTTCATCGAGTTGCAATAATGTGGCTGACAATGAATTGTGACAGAGCTAAAATAGCAAATTCGATTTTATAGAAAAGCCCCAAAAGCTTCACAAAAAGATATATTCCGAGTGCCAACTGCCAAGTGATAAAATTTATCAGCAGCCAAACATTGGTTCTTACATTTAGATTTAAGATTTGAAGCGAAGGTTGAGCTTGAACATGACTTGATTAAACATTTTGATAACTTTTACAGAATATCTCGGAAATGATAACACTTCCAATTGGAATATGTAGTAGATTTGTTACTATTACATTGCAAGTGCTTGAACTGAAATGTTATAAACTCTTTAAAGCATTCTCTTATTGTCTAATTTGTTTAGTAGGTGACCACCAGAAATGTAGATTAAGTGCTTTAATGGATAATTTGTGATGTTTTCATTAACATTTCGTTGAATGCACAGCATTTCTAAAGAAATAATTTAATTGACTGTTAACATAATTTCAATATTTTAAGCCACAGCTTTAAAGATTAAAGGAAATTCAGGGCAATTAGGGCTAAAAAGCTACTTTGAAACAAGGTCTTGTGAAAAACGCTATAAAAATCATCGTGAACTGAATGGAATTTCTTAATACATTTATTTTATTTTAAAACAGAATTTTAATATCATTTGACATTTCCATTAAACAAAAAGATGAACATTTGTTTTGGTGTTTTTTCCAGATTCAACAATGCAGCAGTAATATGTTTTAAAATTCTTTGTGCTACTTTCACTAAAGCTGTGTAACTGGAAGTAAACAAGTTAAGTTTATGCTTATTTTCTGTTCTAGCGCTCTAGGTTGTTCAACATGTGCATGTGTTTAGGCAAACCAATCAGATATCTGGCAGCATGTTGTTCTCGCTCCACAGGTAAAAACCCCCTTTGGTGTCAAAGCCAGAGATTTCAGAATACGCTTGCTGTGTTTAAGGATGCGTCTTTTTGCGTTTTTTTTTTTTTTTTTAGATATAAAATATTTTAACAAAGTACCTCCTGAGATTTTAAGTTAATATTTCAATAATTTAACAACACATTCACATGTTCACAATTCTTTAATATCGATTAATAGTCATATGACATGCAAGTAAACAGATAAAATATACATTTTAGTAAGTATATAGCGCTGCATGACTGTGCTGCTAATAGAAATGGTTACATTTAAGGGTGTTCACATCTGGGTTTACTCTTTACAAGAACCAACCAACTAACACTGCAAGTTACAATACAAATATTTATGTCTTAAATTCTTCACTTTCAACACATCAAATCCTCAAGCTTTTGTTTAGGTGGGTGGAATATTGGTGAAATGCTGTAAACTTCTGTCCACCAAATCTCTACCCTAGTGCATACTCGCATCTTCTTCATAACTGCATGCTGTTGTTTTTTTTTGTATCTGTCTTTGTATAGGATTTCACAGTATATAGTGTAGTAGATGGCATTGCAGACATTTATAATTCTATACTTGTTAAGATAATTAAAAAAAGCATAGGCGTCATTTACTTTTGCCATGGCCGATTTGCTCCCCGTCATTTTCTGAAATAGCCTCTGGCATGGATGCATCTAATATAGAGGATATAGAGGATTTATCTCCAATTGTTGAGTAGGAGTTTTCTTTTCATTGATGTGTTATACAGCAATGAGTGACTATCTTAAATCTTGTTTTGAAGTTCAATGTTTTACTGAGTTGTTGTAGCAGAAAGTGATAGAAGTAGATTTAAAATGGGTATATAGTAAAACCGTTTTTTTAGAATGAGGGGAGGTGGCTGATTTTAGAGAATTTAAAGGGATAGTTCACCAAAAATGAAAATTCTCATCCTCAAGTTGTTCCACACCTGTGTATGCATTTCCTTCTTCTGTTGAACACAAAATAAATAAGGAAAATACAATTGAAGTCAATGGCTATCAGCAACTGTTTGGGTACCAATATTCTTCAGTGTTCATCAGAAGAAAGAAACTCCTACAGGTTTGGAACAACATGAGGTTGAGTGACATTTTTGGGTGAACTGTCCATTTATGATTCATTTTAATAGCACCCAATTATGGTTACATCCTTATTTAACATCACCATTTAAAGGGTATTTGACCATTGTACCTTGCGTCTGTAGTCAGGTTGATTGTAGACACAATGGTGTTGGTTACGCTACGCAAGGTGGAAAATGTTTAGCACTTGCTCTCGTCATGAAACTCGTCGCATGTTAATATGAGTAAAGATGGCTGCGTCTCCATGCCGGGCGACACTAATGCAACCTTTATGGAGAGCAGAGGAGAGTAAGTCAAGCCCTTCATTAGCATCTTCATTCAGGCCGTAATGACAACACTGACGTGACCTTCGGCTCTTCGCTGCACTTAAGACTGGGACTAAATGACTCCTGTCTGCCATTGAAAATGGCTTTCTAAATCTCATAATAATTGCCATCTCTGGAGCAATTAAATCCTCCATTTTTCTGCAGTTCTGTCAGATGTCTTATTTTAATATCCATCCGCACTTCTGAAAGCGCTAAATGTGGGGCCCTTTTGTGCGCACATGTAGATTAATTAAAATCCTCCTGGACTGCTATTACAGTTCATTAAAAAACCCACAGCAATACAGCATTTAAACAAAGAGGTATGACTCCGCTGGCAGACCTCTGCGCCTCTCCCGGCCCGCGCTCTCATCAGACGTCTGGAACACTGACAGGGGATTGCTCCAAAATAAAATGCAAATTAAATTTTATGGAAATAGTTGGCCACTCCAAAAGCTTGCATGTTATTGCAAATCACTGAGGCTGCAAGCGCTCTGCTTTTTAACCCTTAAGACTGTAGCTGCAAAACATCTCACATCTCCCTCGCTCTGTTTACCCCCTGCACGATGTAGATGGAAATTTTGCATCAGGAATGGATGTTGGATGTTTTGAGTACAATTTGCGCCGGTTTACCACGCAGACGCTTCAGCTGCTTCCCTGCTGTTCGAGGTGAGGTCGCCTACAGGCAGACATTAGTCCTAAAATCGTGTTTCCTGATTATTTTATTGCCTAGTACGTGTGCAACTGGTATTTGCTCCATTTATCAAAGCGTATGACAAACTGAAATCCTGTTACAAGTCCGTGGCATTAACAAATAAATATTTGCTGCAAAGGTTGCCAAAAAGCTGCTATATTCAACCAGAGACAGTCTAAGAGGCGGAGACAGACCATTCATAGAGAAATGAATGGGAGAAAAACAGCAGAAGTCCAGCCTTCCAGTTAGAAGAGCCAATCATGTTTTTGAGAGCATTTGCTTGCTGTAGAATATTTATGTGCATTACCAGCATTAACTTGAAAAATACCAAAAAAAAAGAAGGATTTATTTTAGCATCTTTTGGAGATGATATTGGAAAAGAAGCATTTTTTTTTTTTTTTGCTCTCATTATTAGCCAATTTTATTCTAAATTTGAAATATCAGTGTCAATGTGTATAAGAGTGCCCAAATCTTTAAAAAAAAAACTACTGTAGTTCAAATGTGTCAAGTTCTTAGAAATGTACTTTTTGTATTCATGTTAGATTCATGTGGTTTTGATTTACATAAAAATATTAATTTATGAATCACATGGTGTAACATTAATTAACACATTTTAATTACACATTGAATGTTAATTTTAGGGAGTCAAACCACATGACATTTTACAACCTGAACTAAACAATAAATCTTTTAAGTCATTTATATATTTGTTATTTCTAATTTATATATATATTTTAAATAATTTCTAATTATAAATATTTTATTTAAATTATAGAATGTTTATATATATAAATTATATTCTAAATTATTTAAATTATATTGTGTATATATATATATATATATATATATATATATATATATATATATATATAAAAAATACATGGCATAAAAGTTATTCAAAACCAATGAATCTAACATAAATACAAAGATTATATTTCTAAGAAATTGACACATTCAAACACTATTTTTCTTGTCTTTTAAACGTTTGGACAGTCTTATAAACCACTGACCTGTATTTCAAATTTGGAATAAAATCAGCTATATTGCGTGTTGTTGAATAAATCAATAGAAATTGGTCAATGATATGATGCTTATGTTACTGAAACCTAATCTTGACAGCGTTTTGGAGATTTTCAGCTGTGTTTGTATGCCGCTGAGCAAACTGACTTGCCCAAAGCGACTTTGATTCCACCCTGCTGTGTGTCGTATTTTGATTGCCGTCACTGTTTCAGATGCAGGCAGGCCTGCGCGTGGCGTCTTGTTTGGTGCAGTCGTGGATCAGTAATTGCACCTCTGCCAGGGTTGGGTCAGACTGCTCTTGTAATCAATCAGTACAGCAGAGATGGTACAGAGGGGTTTGTCACAGAGCCACCGTCCCTTGAATGCAAGCAGAGAACCTTCTGCAAAGCCAGCGCATACCTGGCTGCACGATTCATCCCACCTCCCCCTCTTCTTCCGATCCCCCAGGGGGGGCCGTACGCATTCACCTGATCACATGCGACCCCTCTGTCTGCTGCAATCTCTGTCTGCAAACTCAGTCCCCCTCAGTGGAGTTCATCGCTCAGGCTCCCTCAGGCCAGTCGGCTCGTTTACACACCCAAGAAGCATGTGGCATATTGAACCTTTTTTTCCTTTTCCCAATCCCCCTTCTCTCTCTCTGTTTCTTCTCCACTGAGAGCAGATAAAGCCTCAGTCATCAAGCCCTGATTCTTTACAGTTCATTTCCCTTCTGTTTCTCTGCTAATTGTTTTTCGAGCCTCAACATGGCCAGGGACCATTTCAAATGCTGCATAATGAGGCTCTGGCGCATATTGGCCATTACCGAATTAAACCTCCTCGCAGGAGGAGTGGCCAGACGTGCTCGATGCTGCACCGTGAGTGGCTGGGGATGTTGACTGACAGGCTGAGGGTAGGGTTTTAAGCTGGTCTAGCTGGCACAGAGAGAGGGAGAGTAAATGATTCATACGCCACTGACTGGCACCTTCAGACGCCCTCTGCAGGACAGATATGAGACAAACAAAAAGCACAGATTGCCTTAAAGGAATAGTTCACCTAAAAATAAAAGTTCTGTCATCATTTATTCTCTCTGTATGACTTTTTTCTTTTGTGGGATACAATTTAGAGCATGATGTTGAATCTGCACTTTTCCATACAATTGAAGCGGATGATGACCCTAACTGTCAGGCAAGAATTTTAGTGAATAGCGCCTTAATTTTTAATTTGAACCTGACACAAAGATATCATGATTTCAGAAGACTAAGAAAATGATATGGTGCTTTTTTTTTTTTTTTTTTTTTTCCTTTTTTGAGATTGACAGCCCCTTGTCACAATCCACTTTCATTGTATACTGAAAAAAAATGGATTTAAAACATTGTTAATTTAACAAACAATTACAAAGATATATTAAGTAACACATTGAAGTAAAGGTGACATTTTGAAGTAGAAAATCTGAAATAGTATTGTCTTGTAAAACATACAATAATATTTACTTACAGCTTTGAAAAATAACTTTTTTACAGTTTACATAAAAAAATTCTCTCAAGAATTGCTAGTAAATTTCATAATTACAAAGAATTTGCAAGTAACACATTGAAACATGAAATTTTGAAGTAGAAAGACTGAAATCATATTTTTGTTTTAATTACAACTTTGAAAAATTATTTTTTTTTTTTGCTGACTGTAGAAGAAAGTACCTCAGACATTATGCTAAATATCTGTTTTTGTATTGCACAGAAGAAACAAAGTCATCCAGATCTGGAAAGTCATGAGGGTATGTACATGATTAAATATGTTAACTTTAGAGTGAACTACCTCTGTAACCACTTAATTGCCTTGTAGGTGAGATATAGCGAGGAAAGAGAACGTTTGATTATGTTTGTAACATCCATTTGGTCAAAATTTACTATCCGTATTTTGTTCAGTCTCATATTTCCCTTGCTGTTCACCCACATTTCCCAGCAAGCAAAGTTTACAGCCTTCAATGCCTCGGCAATAGGGAAGGATTGAGTGATCTGTAGGTATTTTTTGTTTTATTCTCAGTGGAGAAAGTCAGACAAGCCTTCGCTTTCATTGACTGACTCCAAAATCATTTCTCTGTACTCTGAAGTTGCTGACTTATAATCCATATGATCATTTTTTTATGAATTGAAATGTCTTGTTTTGAAAAATTCAAGGTTAGGAAAGTTCCTCTGGCGTAGACATGCATAACGTGAAGGCTTAACCATTTTAAAAATGAGCTAAATGACTCACAAACTCCTTTATTTAACTAAATGGACCCAATCTTTAGTCGTTTAATTGATGGAAGTAATATCATGCATGAAGGATGACAGCTGTTTTTAAGTTTCAGTGATTACATCAATATTGTGCTCAGTAAATCTAGTTTATGAAAAAATATATGTTTAAACATTCATTTTTGGGAAACGTTGTGATTGGCGCCAAAAAAAAAAAAAAAACAGAATATCAGGGTTTTTTTTGTAATTTTGAAAACCACATTTAATTCATTTTTTTATCACTCCATTTGAAAAAATTAATGCTAAATTTTTAAAGAAATTATTAGTGCCGTCAAATGAATAATTGCAATTAATCGCATCCAAAATAAAAGTTTTTGTTTACGTAATATATGTATGTGTACTGTTTGTATATATAAATACACATACATACATACAGTATATATTTTGAAAATATTTACATGTATATACATTTATATATTTATATTTATTATATATAACTATATTTAGTATATAAACTAGTGCTGTCAATTGATTAAAAGAAAAGCTAATCGCACATTTTTCTGAAATTAATTGCGATTAATCACGATTAATCCCACCTAACATTAAAGTTTTTAAATATACTTTTATATTGAAATAATTTCACATTCAATCTTCAAATTAATGTACAAACAACATAAAGACAGTGTATTATTTAATATTTGTTTAATGCCATCTTTTTTATGACTGAAGGCCAGTATCACTGATAACCCCCCCCCCCCATATTTACCTATTGACTATAGCCATTCAACATTACAGTATAACTGAGAGATATCAATTTTTACATTTATTAGACTTTTAAAAAATAACTTCTAATTTAAGTGAACTTAAAACAATCTTCACATAAACCCATTATAATAAATGTCATATTTACCTGTGCCCTTCAGCAGAAATATACAGAAATTGAAATTGAAGTTATCAAACACTAAATACTAAATTAAATATAGATGAATCCTTAAAGCTATAAAAGTTCTTTTTTCCTCTTTTTTTTTTTTTCTCTCTTTGTCATTTGATTAATAGACACCACAGCAGCTGGTTATTAGGTTATTTTGGTTGTTATTTCTTTAAGAGCTCCCGCTGCTGAACGTGACACGGATCTGACACGCATAAAATTTTCTCTCAACTCTTTTTACCATTTCTGACACACTTCAGGTCATAAAGTCTCTATTAATGAGCTGACGAGTTGAATCGGGTGTGTTAGATGAGGTAGACAGTGATTGGCTGCTCCAGGACAGTTTTGAAAACCATTTCATAGACATGTTCTTAAATGTTGCTCATATAAAATATATTACATGCACGCACAGTTTTAAGGTAGCTTTAATCGCCTTTTTGGTAACATAATGACTTAACTGACCACGACATTGCATGTACGTAGTTTATTTCGTGCTTTGATATGAAATGATAAAGGCTACAGCACGCGCTGGCACCTTTGTGCATGGAATTGAGCATGCGCTGCGAGCGCAGTACCATTTCCGTACTTGTTTGACTCGCGCCTGCCACTGAAGTGGAGCGCACATCTGAAATGTCTCCCGTTTGATGTGGTCGTAAAGACGTTCTGTGACTGAATAAATGCACTTCTTGTCAAGAGAAAAACTGACAGAAACAGCAGTTGTGAGCGGGGTGGCCAACCGTAGTTCCGCCCCTGCGTTAATTGCTTTAAATATTTTTAACGCGTTAAACTGAAAAATGTAATCGCCTGCATTAACGCACTAATTTTAACACCACTAATATAAACATAACATTTTTCTTAAATATATACATATATGTGTTTGTATTTAAATAATACATATACATGGTACACACTCATATATTATGTAAACAAATTTTTATTTTGGATGCGATCAATTGTGATTAATCGTTTGACAGCACTATAAATTATATTTTTTAAAATCAATTTAGTGCCATTTTTAATCACTTAATCAAAAACATTTTGATGAAATATTTTCTCTATAAAAAATTTTTGTGCCATGTTTTGCATCGTACTACTTTTATTTATTTTTTAATTTTTCTACATTATTAGAGGTTGAATGATCAGTGCAAAACTATCTAATTAGAATTAACTTAATAAATTTGATTCAACAAACAAATTGGATAGTTTTCCTATGAAAACAATTTAGATTTTTTTGCATTACACAGTAAACAAAGTTGAATCAAATAATGTGATAGTTCAGTAGCCTGTATCAGTAGTACGTTAAGGAGACATAAATGACTCCATTTCCTGAGAATCTGTCTGACATCTGTCTCTCTCTGTCAGAGATATTTGATTATTTTCAGGTTTTCAAGTGGACTAAATATTTGGTGCCGTTGAAGTACGTCAGCCCAGATGAAAATTTGATGTGTTATGCGTATCTGTGTCTCATATACTGTTCTGAAGCTTATAGGAGAGCAAATTATATTCAAAGCCTGTGTTTGATACTGCTGATCTTTATTTCGCTAACGGTAGATCAATATGTGGAAATTCCCCTATTGATCTGAGCCAAAGACAGAACAGGGTGGCGGCTTGCCAGCAGATGTTTAGTTATTCTCCACTTTTTTTTAGCTTTAAATTATTTCCTGTTCAAGGGGATTAAGGTGTTATAGAGTTAAATTTTAGCTGCATGTTCACACCGTGTACACTAAGAACAGAAGTGCCTCATGCATACTAAGGCACTGGAGGTTCTCTGGTGTGCAGCAAGAGGACGGTGAATGTAATTTATTGCACAATATGGTACTGTTATTGATTAGACAGCAAAAGGGCAGTACCAGCTGCTCTGCTAATAGCCATATAAATGTTTCAAGCATGTGTCACCACCTTAAAACCAGCCCTGGGAGAAAAAAAAATTGCAGGGTGCTGCTCTTAGGACATGTACCCAGCCAAATTGTAGATGGATCTGTTACCATTCTATCAGTGTGTATAAGGAATAGTTCACACAAAAATGAAAATTGTATAATCTGTAATTTACCTTCATGTCATTTTAAACTTGTAGACTTGCTTTTGTTCCATGGAACACAAAATGAGAAGTTTATAAGAATGTTCATGCTGCTTTTGTGCATATAATGAATGTGAATGGTTACTTGTCCATCTCCAAAAATGACATAAGCTCCATAAAATAGTCCATATGACTTATGCACTATGTTCCAAGTCATATGATCGGTTTTTTTAAATACTGAAAAAGTGTCAGTTTCCATAAAAATATTAAGCAGCACAGCTGTTTTCAGAATTAATAATAATAAAAAAATTTTCTTGATCACCAAATCAGCATATTAGCAGTATTTCTAAAGGATCAAGTGACACTGAAGACTGGAGTAATGAATGCTGAAAATTCAGCTTTGCATCATGGAATAAATTACATTTTTAAATAAAAACTGTAAATGAAAAAAATTGTAATTAAATTGTTTTTACTCTTTTTTTTTGATCAAATAAATGCAGCTTTGGTGATTATGATAGACTGCTTTCATCATTAATGTTCAAAATTGGGGTCAGTAAGATTTTTTTTTTTTTTTTAGTGAATTGTATATTCACCAGGTATGAGATCAGGGATGCAAAACGTTATTGGTTCAGATTTTTTAGAGACAGATTTTCAGTGAATAACAACTTAAATTTCTATTTTAAATAAATTCAGTTCTTTTGAACCTTTTTTTTTTATATCAAGGAATACTTTTTATTTTATTTTAAAAATATGATTTTATTTTTTATTTATATATTTTATGTTTTGTCTTTTTTGTTTTTTATTTTTGTTATAAAAATGTATAAAAATATTTTGTTAAAGAAAAACAATCTATGGCACAAAGATATAGTACAAAGAAATGTTTAGTAATGTATTTTACTAATATTAATTTGTTATATGCAATAGAGCAACAAATTCCGAGTTAATGATTTAAACTTTGCTTTATGCAAATTATTTGTTTACACATGCGGGTTGTTTAAAAGTAATGCCGGTATATTCACTTATGATCATTCACACATGATGCAACAGAAATAAGATTTTGCCATTGTATTACATTTTTGCTTTTACTAGAAGCTTCCCGAGTTCATTTGAATTAAACAAAGTAATTCGCTCCATGTGCACTTTGGTGCAGAATTCAGCCCGGGCTTGAGCCCCACATTAATTAGCACTTGCAGCTGAGTTTGATTTGCCATTTCCCGTTGTCCATCATAGAGACTCCCTATCTGATTTTCTCTGAGGGGCTGCAGTTTGCCTGATGTGGCTGGGCAGCGCTGGTTATTGATCTTCCATCTGTTTGGGCTGCGTGATCAGTGGAGAGTGATAAAAACAGACACAGCGGCTCCCCCGCGGAACCATCTAAGACATGCAGATGGGTCCGGTGCGGAAAGGGCTGTCAGCGCTACCATACTCACATCTCCGCACTGCTGCGGCCCTCTCTGATGGCAAAGGTCACGCATCCGACGGGGAATGTGGCGTTTTTTTGTTTTAAATATTGTTTGATAACACACTTAGCCCCTGTTTGGCTTCGGCTCCTCAAGGACTGCTGAATAACTGCAAAAATCCATGCCTGACTCAGACTGTCTGTGGCTCTGGCATTTATCAGCTGTGCTGTGGCGAGTCTTTTGTCTGGGGAGCGAGAAGCCTCCTGGATGTTTGTGCGAGCGAACGCCCAGTGCTTAGCTTGTACAGTATTTGTGTTTATACTCTAAATCTGAATGTTGTTTTCCTTCTGAGCCCTAAAGATGCGTCTGCTCTCTTGTGGAACGATGTTTTAAGATGCGAATGCTGCCCTGCAGTGTGTACAGTAGTATTGATTGGGAGGTATGAATGCATATTTCATTTCATGGGTGGTGTCGATCTCATTGGCGTCTTGATATCACAGAGCAGAGTCCTTCTGACTTTTTGTGAAAGATAGAAAACCTTTAAAGGGATAGTTCACTTAGAGTCAATTTTATGGAGTTCCAAAATGGTATGATTTTCTTTCTTGGGTGGAGCATAAAAGGAGAAGTTCAGCAGAATGTTAAAGCTGCTGTTTTGAGTAACTGATCTTATAGGAATGTTTTCAGACTGCATCCTGCTATGTAGTGCTCTGTCTGTTCTATGATCAGTGAACTCGATTGGTATGAATGGTGCTTTGACTGTAGTATTAAGTAGAGAAGATGTAGCAGAGCAGGTAGCTTCTTCTCTTTCTTCATCCAAACATTCTGTAGTTGAGGCAGAGTAAACATCTGTCAGGTATCATTAGCATTTGCTTTAGCCCAGTTCCAGCATACATCTGTTTCTCTTGTACTTTTTCCACTTGAGGAGAGAGGGTCAATATCAAGCTAGAAACAAGAATCTAGTCGCAAAATTGCATTTTTACTTACTTTAGTTTAATGTTCCTGAACAAATTTTAGAAGATAATTTATTTTTTTAATTATTTTATTAAAAACACATTATGTGCTAAACCACCACCATTTAAAATAATATTGTTCATGTATGGATTTTTACATAATTTTCTATTTTAAATAAATTGAGTTCTTTTGAACCTTTTTTTTTTTAAATCAAGGAATCCTTTTTATTTTATTTTATTTTATTTTATTTGTAAATACACATTATATGCTAAACCACCACCATTTAAAATAATATTGTTCATATATTATTCTTTTCTTTTCTCTCTTATTATTATTTTATTTGATTTTTTTTATTTTATTCAAATTTTTATTAGTAAATACCATCACCATTTAAAGTTTATTTTCAAAACCCGATAAACGCCACTATAAAAAAAAGAGTGCCGTGCATTATTCTCCACATATAGCGCGATCTGAACCCTACTGTAAACACGTTTTGTTAAAAAAGCCGGGATTGTCCACGATCAAGGCATCGCGAGTTCACGTTTTCAAGGAACCTTGCAAAAGCAGCACGTTACAATGGTGAGGGAAAAGCTGCTCTGTGTATTGCGTGTAATCACAACCATACACTCTATGATCACAACAACAACGTTTGTCAGACATCTACGTAGTCATCTGAGGAGATTATAAAGATAAAATGAGTGTTTTTGTTTAACTCTGAAACATGAAATGTGGAGTTATCTGCTTTTGCCAAAAAATGTCTTTTGGAGTTACCTGCTTTTGCAATAAAACAAACTTTTAATATATAAAACATATAAAAACATACTTTAAATGAACTTGAATTTTGTAAGTTACCTGTATTTGTTTAAGTTATTACTCAGTCAAAACAACCCAACTGCAGTTTGATTGATATTACTTGGAATGCACAATAAAAAAAAAAAAAACATGATTTCTGAAAATAAAAAAATAGAGATATGTTTTTGCAAATAAACACTTCATATGGACTTTTACATAATTTTCTATTTCTATTTTAAATAAATTCAGTTCTTTTTTTCAAGGAATTAATTATATATAATATAATATAATATAATATAATTTTACTAAATACTAAAAATAGTGATAAAAAGATTATTTGATCATTTTGTTTTTTTAATTATAATTATATTATTATTTTTTAATTTGGTCTTATCTTGTCTTATTTTATTTTGTCTTATTTTATTTTTTGTCTTGTAATTTTATTTTGTTTTGATTTAAAAATATAAAATAAATATAAATAATGACTGGCTAAAAAGTAAATTTTGGATATAAAAAGTTTTTAAAACTCAACTGTCAATTATTGCAGGGAATAGCATTGCCATAATTAATTAGATTTATCTATTATGCAGATGTTATTAAATATACTTTTCTAATGTCACTGTTTACACTCTTCTAATAGCTGTTTGTTTTTTGACTGCCTCTGGTTGATCTGATCACTGGAGTTGTTTTGTGCAGAGAACGTTTCTTAATTAATAAAGCATAGCCTTTCCTGTGTCCTGTCCTCCCATTGGGCAGCAGATGCTAATTGTGTTTGAACATTTCTAATCTTTCAGACCACCTCAAACAAATGGCGTGCTTCTATCGCAGGCCTTGCAACAACTCCTGCTTTTGAACCTGGCATATGCGCCACAGGGTGAACATAGAGGACAAACTGGAGTAGTTAGAAATGTGGAGGTTAGTTGTTTTTGCGTCACTGCTGCCCCAGGCTGATTACAGTCCCCGAATTACGTTAGGATTTCTCCTCCGACGAACAACCTTGTTATTAGCTCCCAGTTTACCTACAGGCTTGGCCCCAAATAACATATTAGCTTTCCTTCTGCACACTATATGAAAATGGATAAGTAATGTTGTCCATAACACACTATAAAACCCGAAGAAGTGGATTTTTATTGTTTCGGCCTATATCTCACACTGTGCTTTAACTACATTTTATTAGGTGTGAAATTAAAATATTAATAGGCTGATGTCTGGCTTTAGGAAGAGTGGGACGTTTGTAGAGGCGCTAGAGTCGAGCGCCGCGGGAGAGAGGCGGGTAACCCAACGTCTGCGGGCCCTTTTAACATCTCATACCTCTGTATGAAATAGACTTTCATCTTGCCTACTGTGAAAATATTTAAAAAATGAAGCTTCATGTGTTGTCATATTGCCTGCGGGACACTAATTGAGGTTGGTCGCCGATGTTGTTGGGAAAGGTTGAAAAGAGAAAGAAAAATCTCAAAGTGACTGAGGAACTTGAAAAAAAGAATGTTGCTTTGTGGTGCCTTCAAAACAATTAAACGGGAAACATTTAAGGAAATGACATCATCAATGGGGCCTTAAAACTCAAACAGGAATAAAAGCACTTGGTAAATACACCAACGTTTAAAATCATTTTGTTCATATATAGACTTTTACATATGTTTTCTATTTCTGTTTTAAATAAATAGGCTCTTTTGAACCTTATTTCATCAAAGAATCCTGAAAAAAAGTACTGTATCCATAAATATTAAGCAGCACAGCTTTTTTCAACATTGATAATTTTCTTAACATTTCTTAATATTATCATATTAGAATAATTTCTGAAGAATCATGTGACACTGAGGACTAGAGTAATGCCTGCTGAAGATTCAATAAATTGCATTTTAAAATAAATGAAAATAGGAAACAGTTGATTGTAATAATCTGTCACGAAATCACTCGTGGAAATCATTGAAAGATCCAAGTGCAGTTTTATTCCACAAAACATAAATCAAAAACAGGGCAACAGGCAGAAAACAAAGGCAAAGGGTAATCCAACATAGAGTACAGAAAACAATACTGACGCAAACAAGGGCTAACAGAACATGGTATATATAGGGCAGTGGTTCCCAGCCATGTTCCTGGAGGCCCCCCAACACTGCACATTTTGCATCTCTCCTTTGTCTGACACACCCATTTCAGGTCTTGGAGTCTCTACTAATGAGCTGATGATCTGAATCAGGTGTGTTTGATTAAGGAGACATGGAAAACATGCAGTGTTGGGGGGCCTCCAGGATAGTGGTTGGGAACCACTGATATAGGGGAACTAATAAGACTAATGACACACAGCTGAAAACAATGAAAACTAATAGACGGAGCAAAGGGTGATGGGAAATGAAGTCTGGAACAGACGAACTATAATCCAGAAGGAATGCCCTCTGGTGGTGTTATGGGCACTCCAGCAGATGGCTATGACATGACCCCTGCTTTAAAGAGCTGATTCCAGACGCTCCACCATGCCTCAAAGAATTCCAGGAGGGAGGAGGACCAGGGGGGAGGGATGGTGGGCCAGGCCCGTGTAGTGGAAGAGGGCCTGGAGACAGAGGTAGGACCAAGGTGCCAAGGTGCTGGCAGAGCAGGAGGCCAGGGCGGGGCCGGCAGGACGAACCAGCGAGGCTCCGGCCAAACAGGAATCCTGGCGGACGGCCAGGGTAGGGCCGAGAGCTTGGCAGGCAGCAAGGGCAGAGCTGAAGACCATCTCAGCGGAGCTGACAAGGCAGATGACCCCCCTGGCGGCTCAGGCAGGACTGCAATGAAGAGCACAGAGAAGTTAGTAACAGCCTTGATGGCCGTAACAGGACAGGCAGACAGTTCAGCAATGGTCTCCTTGACCATAACAGGGCAGGCAGAGAGTTAACAGATGGCCTCCATGGCCGTGACAGGACAGTCAGAGAGTTCACAGATGGTCTCCTTGACCGTAACAGGGCAGGCAGAGAGTTCACAGACAGCCTCAATTGCCGTGACAAGGCAGACTGAGAGTTCAGGAGTGGTCGCCAACGCCCAGAGAGGAACTGAAGCGGACGCCACTGCCTTGGGAGGTTCTGCAGCAAAAGCTGCCACCTCGGGAGGAACTGGAGTGGACTCTGAGGACTTCGGGACTGGAGCAGCTTCTTGAGTGGTCTCTGAGGGCTCCCAGACCAGAGCGGGCTCTGGAGTGGACTCAGAGCTCCCGGACTGAAGCGGGTTCTGACGCAGGCTCCTGGGCCAAAAAAGCAGGAAGCTTAAGTGGGGCCAGCAAAGCAGAGAGTTTAGGTGGGGGCGGCAGGGCAAGGAGCTTGGTTGGAGCTGGCAGGGCAAGGATCATGGGTAGAGCCCGCAGGGCAAGGATCATGGGTGGGACAAAGAGAGTTGGCTGGTCAGTAGCTTCTGGAACCACCAGAGTCGGATCCTCCAGGACCACCGAACTTGGGACCACCGGAGTTGGGTCTTCCAGGACCACCAGACTTGGGATCACCGCAGAGATGCCAGCTGCTCTGGCTGAAATCAGTGGTGGATCCGCCAAACTAGGGATCAGCCCCAAATGTCTTTTGAACACCTGAGTGTCTTAAAGTGTAATGTTCACGATGACTGGGAATACAGGAGTGGCATCCGTGATGGCTGAAGACTGTGGCGTGACATCCATGATGACTGGAGGCTCTGGCGTGGCAGCCATCTTGTGAAAAGACTCTGGGCTGGTGGCCATCTTGTAAAGGGGCTCTGGAACAGCCTCCTCAGGAACGGACTCTGGAACTACTTTTGGGGACTTAGCTGCCCTCCTTCTCGACCACCACTTGAGCATGGGAATCAATGAAGGGTTCTGGGCTTGGCTAGATGATGGAGGTGGGGATGGAACAGCCCCTGTAGGTGGACTCTGGTGGTGGTGTATTACCTTTCCCTCTTTGTGGAGCTGCAAGTACCTGGAGAAGTTCCAGAAATCCAATGACTTCACCAGTTCCATCTCCCAGTGCAGTAAGGGTTCATCCAGCCCCAAGTTAAAAATGTCTTTAACGTCCGTACCCTGACATCCCAGCCTCTCCGCCCTTGTCCAGAACTTTTGGGGCGAAGGCCCGTATCTCCATTCCCTTTTGGCAAAGTCTCTCCAGACCTTGAAGCCGAACTTGTTCTTCAGGGAGCAGAATCTTGTCCCTCATACTGCTGGATCAATAATGGCGTCAGTATTCTGTCACGAAATCACTCGTGGAAAACATTGAAAGATCCAAGTCCAGTTTTGTTCCACAAAACAAAAATCAAAAACAGGGCAACAGGTAGAAAACAAAAGCAAAGGGTAATCCAACATAGAGTACAGAAAACAATACTGATGCAAAGAAGGGCTAACAGGACATGATATATATAAGGGAACACATAAGACTAATGGCACACAGCTGAAAACAATGAAAACTAATAGACAGAGCAAAGGGTGATGGGAAATGAAGTCCGGAACAGACAAACTATAATCCAGAAGGAGTGCCCTATGGTGGCTGTTATGGGCACTCCAGCAGATGGCTGTGACATAATATTTCACTGCTTTTATGGTATTTTTGTTTAAATAAATGCAGCCTGGGTGAGCATAAGACTTAAATAAATATAAAAAAGAAAATCTATTACAAAATATTACAAACAATATTTATATTTATTATTTATAGAGTATGTTTAAATATTATTTTGATAATATTTGGTACTATAAATTGCTGTTATTTATTATTTACATATTTTAATATTTTAGTTTTTTTTTTTTTTTTTTTTTGAAAACAGAAAATGTGCGCTATATATTTACATGACATTTTTGTCATGTATTATTTCATTAGCATACCTGTAGGGTGTTTATGATTGCCTAGCAACTTGTTGCATTAACCACTTATAAAAATCAACCATTGTACGATCAGGTTTCATCTCTTTTACAAAAGCTTCAAACTCTGCTCTTCCAATCAATAATCACAAAGGCTGTGTTTTCGTACAGGCACCTGAATGAATATGTTGAACCGAGATGGGACGTGATTACGGATTGGTTTGGCCGCTAGCCTGCAGGAGCACTTGGTCTCTGGCTCTGGAGTGGGTCAGTCCTGATTGTAATGGAGAGGTGTGAGCCTGTGTGTTTGTTGTCAGGACGAGAGAGGAGACGCTGGAGAGGGGGCGCAGAGACACACTCAGCTTTGATTAAAGGGAAGTGGCCTCAGGTAGACCCCGGCCACTCTGAGAGCCTCAACTACACCTGTCATCTACAGGAAAGAAAGAGAGAAAAAATGTCATATTTACATTCTTGTCTGTCTTTTTCCTCACGTGCCACGAAAGGTTTTGTAGCAGCATTTGCTGTTGAGTGGAAATTCCTGTACATAGTAGGAAATGTGGATTAGAACACTTTATTCACAATATAAAAACATTATTGCAATAACCCACAGCACCCACATTAACCAATCCCTGCTATATTGTTGCTATGTGGTTGCTAGGGTGCTTTGGGTAATTGCAGTAATGTTGTTATACGGTGAGTAAAGTATTCTAAATGGTTTTAATGTGTTGCTATGCAGTTGCTAGGGTGCTGTGGGGTAACTGCAGTAACATTGTTTTACAGTGAGTAAAGTGTTCTAAATGGTTTTAATGTGTTGCTGTGCGGTCGCTATGTGGTTGCTAGGGTGCTGTGTGTAGTTGCAGTAACGTTGTTATATGGTGAGTAAAGTGTTCTAAATGGCTTAATGTGTTGCTATGCGGTTGCTAGGATGCTGTGGGTAATTGCAGTAACGTTGTTATACAGTGAGTAAAGTGTTCTAAATGATTTTAATGTGTTGCTATGCGGTTGCTAGGTTGCTGTGGGTAATTGCAGTAACATTGTTATACAGTGAGTAACGTGTTCTAAATGGTTTTAATGTGTTGCTATGCGTATGCGGTTGCTAGGATGCTGTAGGTAATTGCAGTAATGTTGTTATACAGTGAGTAAAGTGTTCTAAATGGTTTTAATGTGTTGCTATGCGGTTGCTATGTGGTTGCTAGGGTGCTGTGGGTAATTGCAGTAATATTGTTATATAGTAAGTAAAGTGTTTTAATGTGTTGCTATGTGGTTGCTAGGATGCTGTGGGTAATTGCAGTAACGTTGTTATACGGTGAGTAAAGTGTTCTAAATGGTTTTAATGTGTTGGTATGCGGTTGCTAGGATGCTGTGGGTAATTGCAGTAACGTTGTTACAGTGAGTAAAATGTTCTAAATGGTTTTAATGTGTTGCTATGTGGTTGCTAGGGTGCTGTGGGTAATTGCAGTAACGTTGTTACATGGTGAGTAAAGTGTTCTAAATGGTTTTTAATGTGTTGCTAGAGTGTTGCTATGTGGTTGCTAGGGTGCTGTGGATAATTGCAATAACAGTGTTAAATGGTGAATGAAATGTTCTATGTTTTTAATGTGTTGCTATGCAGTTGCTAGAGTGTGGTAATGTGATTGCTAGGATGCTGTTTGTAGTTGAAATAACATTTCTGTATGGTGAATAAGATGGTTTTATTGTGTTGTTATACAGTTGCTAGAGTGTTGCTGTGTGGTTTCTACTAGAGTGTTGTGGGTAGTTTCATTGCTATAGGCTTATGCGACTAAAGTATTCTAAATAGGTTTTAATGTGCGATGCAGTTGCTAGAGTGTTGCTAGGATGCTGTGAGTAGTTGCAATAGGTTGCTATGGTAATAAAACATTTGTTAAATATGTTGCTATGCAGTTGCTAGGTGGTTACTAGGGCATTGCTAAGATTTGTTGAGCTGTTTCAGGTGGTTTTCAACATGTTGTTATAGCGTTGCTGGGTGGTGTTCTGAATGTTTCTTAACATGTTGCTGTGCTGTTACTAGGTGGTTGCTCAGGGCATTGCTACTGTAAGTGGTTGCTGTAGACTCATTCAGTAAATGAGTTTTTAATATATCACAAAGAGGCTTCTATGAAGTTTTAATGTTGTGAGTGATTGAATAGTGTTGCCATGCAGTTGCTAATTTGTTGTGATTGGTTATTTAACATATTGCCAGGTGGTTGCTATGGTGATCTAAATTGTTTGTGTGGTGTTATGCAGTCGGGTTGCAGTTGGCAGCTTGGGCATTGTTAGGTTGGTTGCCAGAGTGTTTTTAACAAGTGTTTTTTAGAAGTTGCCATAGTGTTGCTAAGTGAAGTTCTGAATGGTTTTTATTGTGTTGCTGAGGTTTTTAGGATGGTGTGGATGTTGATGTAGAGTTGCTGTGCAGTTGCTAATATGTTCTGGTTTGTTTTAAACATGGTTGCTAGGGTGTTTGGCGTGTTTTTTTGTTTTTTTTTCTTTTCCCAGCTGTTTATTGTCTGTCAGGTAAAATAACATAGTGTGCAGTAGGAATTGCACAACGTTTAACACATAATACATAAATATATCATACATAGAAGTTTTATTCTCAGGGTTAAGGGTTGTTCAGATCACTAATACTAATTATTAGCAATAGTAATAGTGCATCTGCCGTGCAATCAAGACTAAATAACCCTCTTGAAATTCTCTAAAATCCTTTCGTGATGTTACATACACGGCTGCGTGGGAAGCTGACATTGTGTAAATGCTTGAGCATGTTTTTGCAGAAGAACTGCATATTTTGAAAGTGAACGAGTTTGAAGGTCAGCTGTCTGCATCTCTCCAGTGTGAAATGATTCTGCGGCATGTTAGTTTAGGAATGACAAGCATCTGCTAAACTCACTCTTGATTCTTTAAAGACAGCCTGTTGACATACTTTTGATTCGTCCTCAGAACTCTCTTAATTGTTCAGTTGTGAAACTTAAAGCCTGCTATTTTCCCAGAGCGCTTGGAAATGTCCTTGCCGAGATTCACATTTGTTCAAGTACAAGAATGTGAGTGGGAGTGTTCAGACTCTCTCTCACACACACACAAGCACACGCATGCACACACACACACACACACACACACACACACACACACACACAAGCACACAAGCAAAAGCCATTGTGTATTGCAAGTTATGCATAATATGAAACTACCTTAACGCACCTTGACTATTTCTCTCTCTCTCCATCTATTCAGAGTATCCTGGCCTTGAATCCTCGGGTCCAGACTCACGCTGCGCTCCTCTCTACCGCAACCAAGAAAATGGAGAAAAAACACTGGAAAAGAAATGCAGAGAAAGGCTGTGAGGTGCGTCTCCTCCATCACCCTCAACCCTCATCTTTTCACCTGCCCCTCAATAGGGCTCACACTGACCAATCAGAAAAGAAAAGAAAAGAGGAACTTAGTGTTGTTTACAGAGTTAGATAGGCTGTTTCCTGGCTCTGGACCCATCTGTTTAGCTTTCTTTGGTAGATGCTTTTTAACCTTTCGTTTGGCCTTGTTGAGAAATTGGCAGATGCTTTCAGCACCACAGCCCCAAAAACTCAAGCTGAATTTGTCCACATACATCATCTTAAACTGACACACTCAAGACCTTTAGATAGTCAAAAGTCTGTTTTTAATATTTATATTATATTATATTATATTATAATTAAATTATATTCATCTTTACAAATTATATTATTAGCAATACTTTGAGTGAAAAAGGCTGCCAGTACTTATACCGGTATTGTCATTATTAATACCAGATAGATGCAACATTTTTCCAAAATTAAAATTAATTAAATAATTAAACGATTTATTATATGCATTTAGCATTGTATTATCATTTTATATTTGAAAGCCATTATTTATAACATTTATAGTTATAAATACAATAGACCTAATTTACAATATTTACGATAGACCTAAGCTGCAAATTGTCAGACTTCTGGTTTTGTTAATCATTTATTAACACCAACCTTTTAACTTTTAATTTAAATCAATTTAAATAATAAAACTTGCAGCAAATGTCTCACAAATCCATTATGAAAAATGTCAAAATTAGATTTGTTTTTAATGTGAAATACGACCAGACAAGCAGAATGATGAATAGTTTCTCTCCTACTATTTGCTGTTTTTTCCATTTTAAATCATATGATGCATGTTAATTTTTATAAAAAATAAATGATTTTTTTTTTAAACTTGTTCTTGTTTAGAATATAAAATATTACAAAATATAATTGTATTTATTTTATTATTTATTATAAAACTATTATAAAATACTAAAGTCATAATTCTAAAAATATTTATTTATTTATGTATTTATTTATTTATTTAAGTTGGAAACAGGCTCCCATAGATTTCACTATGTACAGAACAGAAATAGATACTTGCTTGTTGCTTGTTTCGACTGCAGCTGAACTAACTAGATTAACATGGAAGATATTAAACGACCAAAGCATTGTTTGCTTAGGTATGAGGTCTAAAACACTTGTAGCTACAAAAATTCATTTTAAAGGTAACACTGTCGTCCCCTTGAGCACTGAGGTGTGTTACCACAACAGCGACACTAGAATGGACATTATGTATATTGAACGCCTGCATTCAGTTCTTGCATGCACGTGTATTAAAAAATAAAAATACTAAAATGAACATACCAGTTAAACCCAGGCTCACACATGCAGCTCTATTGACTTCCTGTGAGCAGGTATTTCATCATAAGACAAGAACATGTGAGCTGCACTCGCTAACACATGCACTCAGACAGTCGCTCAGACGTAATTATCTTATGATTCCAGGCACATGCCATCAAAGTCTCACGAATATCTCCCCAGACCAGCGTGCGATGGAAGGGTTTGTGTTTTTTGGCAGGTGGCTGCTATGCCTCATCTGTCCTTTTAAAGGCAACTGAGCCTCCTACTTGTTTGATGTGGAGACACAACAAGATGGAGGTGTTTTGTAGGGGAGATTATCTACTCCCCGCTGACAGCACTGTTGCTAAGTACAGCTGCCTAATTTATCATTCTAATCAATGGGGATGGATCGCAGGCCTGATTTAATTCATAAAGGCTCTGTGCTATAGATTGAACATATGGCATGTGAGTTTACTGTATCAGGAGTATACATGTGTAGCTTTTGCCACGCTACGCTTGTGCAAATACACTACTGGTCAAAAGTTTGGGATAATTAGGAGCTTTTGAAAGAAGTCTCTTATGGTCACCAAGACTGCGTTTATTCAAATAAATACAGTAAACCGTAATATTGTGAAATATTATTACATTTTAAAATAACTGTTTTATGTTTTAATATGTATTTTTATGTAATTTATTCCTGTTATGCTAAGCTGTATTTTCAGCAGCCCCTGTCTCTTCAGTGTCATATGATCCTTCAGAAATTATTCTAATATACTAGTTTGGTTCTGAATTATTATTATTATTATTATTATTATTATTATTATTATTATTATTATTTATTTTTAGTGCTTAATTATTAATAATGGTTCTTATTATTATCAATGTTAAAAACCTGCTTAATATTTTTTGTAAAAACCATGATCATTTTTTTTCAGGATTCTTTGAATTGAAAGTTCAAAAGTTCAAAGTTCTTTCTTTCTTTCTTTCTTTCTTTCTTTCTTTCTTTCTTTCTTTCTTTCTTTCTTTTGTTAATTAGTTTCCTTTCTCATCATTTTCCTTTCTTTCCTTCTTTCTTTCTTTCTTTCTTTCTTTCTTTCTTTCTTTCGTTAATTAGTTTCCTTTCTCATCATTTTCCTTTCTTTCTTTCTTTCTTTCTTTCTTTTGAATGTTAGTTTCCACAAAATATGATAAATCTTAATTATTTCAAACTTTCCACCTGTAGTGTTTATGCATTACTTTTTTAAGACATGTTTCTGATATTGACGTATGCGGCAAGAGACTTTATGCACTGTATATCAGAATTCGCTGCAAAATCAACGTTAATGCCTCTGCATGCTTTTCGCCTGCCTGAGTTCCATGCAATGCATTTCTCACAGTCAATTCACCAATAAATGTCAGAGGTTCGGAGAACGCTGAGTCTGTGAAGGCGCTCGTGATTTTCCGTATGGATCGTCTACCACAGATTTATCCTCTTCATAAAGAAAAAGCAATGAACGTTTTAGTGATCCTTAAAATAACTTTTGTAGGGCTCCGGAAGCGGCATCATAATTGTCCTGCAGAATTGTGTCGGATGCCAGAGGGGCTGTAAACGTAGTTTTTACAGGGAATCCATGAGTGCAGGGTGTCTATAGTTTCCAAATGAGTTCTCCAGAAAATACGGTGGTATATAGTCAGCCGTTATCTCTGTCCGTCAGGGCTCAGGTGCCCGCACATTTCCTCCCCTCCCCCTCAGGGCACCCGTAGCACACTGTCGGTGAGGAGATTTGGCTACACTTCCTGCAGGCGACGTCTCGTATGGGAACACGGTTCGAGTCGACACTATTAGCTGACCGGAGCCTTACCAATATTTGTCTTTCTGCTTCAGTAGAACAGGTTGAGGCTGGAGATAATCTACCGAACAAAAAACAAGTCCGAGTTTTGCAGCAGCTGCGGAGATAGAAGTGGAAACACACTTGAAGTGCCCTTGTTTTTTGCAGATAACGCCACTGTTTACTGATGGTTTTCTTTTAATAATCTGTCTGTATGGTCTAATCCAATTTAATGAGTCTCCAGATTGCATTATGATCCCCAGGTCCTGTGAAGGGCAGGTAAATCTGCCAGAAGCAAAAGCTCATGTTTTTTTCCCAGTGGTTTTAGGCAAGACAAGAAGGGGGGTGGAAAGTAGTAGGTGCATTCACATGTTATTCAGTGTAAATATACTAGCATTTCTTTAGAGGTCATGCATGTGTGTCTGACTCATTGGTGAGCTCATTGATCATCTTAGGTGCAAATTCACTACACATTTGCACTACCTTTACATTACCTTTACCTTTAAACATCTACGCAGGGCACAGGATGATAGGAAGGCCCTGTAGCCACGCAGATTGCTGTATGACTCTGTGTATGTGGCTTGTGACCTTCTTCCTAGTACTCAGCTCTGTTCTCTGTCATTGGCTGGGGCTTTATAGTTGGGACTGCTTCTAGTTTATTAGGCATCAGAGCTAATTGCTTTAATGAGACATGATGAAAGGGAAGGAAGGGAGAGGAAAAAACTTAATTTGAATCCTTTCTGGAATTCGTTAAATAATTCAAATTGGCTTTCATAATTCCTGTTCCGCGCCGGGTCACCGCTGAGGTCCAAAGATGGAGTGTAAACTGAATATCTTAAATAGATTTTCCTTTATAGCCCAATCATCCTGCGTCTTTCTTGAATCTAGTCTCGACCTCACACTCATTAGATGAATAAATTACGGACAAATTACCACAATTTGAGCGCTAACAGTTTTTTTTCTAAGTGATAATAGGGTTCTTTGAAGCTTTTAAAGTAATTATGTTTTTACTTAAAAAAACATCCTTTTTAGGAATTCTGATGTCTAATGGAGTCTGTTATATATAGTTATATCTATCTATCTATCTATCTATCGTTCTATCGTTCTATCGTTCTATCTATATATCGTTCTATCATTCTGTCGTTCTATTTATTGTTCTATTTATCGTTCTGTCTATCTGTCGTTCCGTCTGTCTGTCTTTTTATAGTTATAAAGTCTATATCATATAACATTATATAGTTCAATCTGTCTGTCCATTCATCCATCCATCATTCCGTCATATCTATCTATCTATCTATCTATCTATCTATCTATCTATCTATCTATCTATCTATTAGTGTTGCCACGGTACCAAAATTTCTGTATTCGGTACCAATACCAGTGAAAATCCACGGTTCTGGGTACCAATTTCGGTACCAAAGCAAAACACAAAAACATGCTAATTAAAAAAACACATTATTTTTGTTAATAAAGTTAAACAAAAATAAACTCTACAAAAATCAGTCATTCTTTATGCTTATTTAAAATTGTTTCAAGTTTTTCCACAAGTAATAAAAGTATGAAAAAAAAAAAAAAGTAAACAAGTTTTACCCAAAAGTTTTGTCACATTTCTGCTGCTGCTGAAAAACAACTGTAAACTGTTATCTGTTTTAGGGTTTGCTGGTGTTTTTCATGATCTTCCTCAGCCTGCAGCTGTAAAAGAAAAATATAATATACTTAAGTAAAGCAATGGGCTGAGTGACCAAATGCAACATTAGATCGATTCCAGCTAAAATATAACATTTCAGTAAATAACAAACCTCAGCTTTTGTAATAAATTTAGATAAGATTACATATATTTTAAGACAAGTGTATATCAAATAGATGGAAACTGTAGAATTAAAAACACTTTACAATAAGATTCCATTTGTTAGATAACATGACCTATCAATAAACAATAGTTATAGCAATTATTCTGCTTAGGGTTCATTTCAAAATTTACTAATACATAAAATCAAAAGTTCAATCTGTTAAAATTATTTCATGCAATGAAACAAACGAACAATGAACAAACATGAATGATCAAGTGTTTGTATTAAATAACATTCACAAACATTAATGTTGTGAAAATATATTGTTTACTCACTGTAAGTTGATGTTAGATAATAACATGAAGTCATGTTAATGAAAATAATAAAATCTGACTTTCATTTAATCCAAATTTTAAAGGGCTTTTAAAACCTGCTAGAGTTATCCAGCCAAGAATAACAACTAACTGATATGACATAAACACTGTTATCCATTTGTACATTCTCTAACACACATATTTTAGATTCAAAATTAATTTAAAAGCCTCTGGTGTGTAAAAATAGTAAATAACATCATGTCCTCCTGTTGTTTTACCCTAATAAAAGTTATAGGTGCATTAAATAGTTAATAAAGAAACTTCATTCTAGTGCTCAATATATTAGCGTTAGCCATGCTTATGCTAATGATTAACTCCGCTATAACAGCAATGTTTATTTCAATCCGACATTCAAATTAAAATATGTAATAATATTCATAACAGAAGATCTAAATATTACATTTTAAATTGAAACTTACCTGCTTGAACTCATTTGATCTGGATGTCTGTCTTTAAGGTGTTTTTTTAATTTGATGTGCTTCCTCCTTTTGATGTCGCCACGTCTCAGGGCTTTTATGAAGAGAGCGCATCTGCGCAGCTTTCTGATCAAGAACCGGGTTGACCGGGTACTCGGTACCACCAGTACTTAAAGAAACCTGGTACCGTAATGGTTTCATTTTTTAGTACCGACTTAGTACCGAAGTACCAAATCTTTTGGCAACATTATCTATCTATCTATCTATCTATCTATCTATCTATCTATCTATCTATCTATCTATCTATCTATCTATCTATCGTTCTATCGTTCTATCGTTCTATCGTTCTATCTATCATTCTATCTATCATTCTATCATCTATCGTTCTATCTATCTATCGTTCTATCCATCCATCGTTATATCATTCTGTCGTTTTATTGTTTTATCTGTCTATCGTTCTATCTATCATTCTATCGTTCTATCTATTGTACTGTATGTTTATCTTTATAGATAGTTATAGACTCTATATTTCTTTATGTAGTTCCTTCTGTTCATCCATCCATCCATTTATCTATCATTCTATCATTCAGTCCTTCTGTCTCTCATTCTTTCTATCATTCTATAGTTTTAGCCATTGTTGTATCTTTCATTATTTAGTTCCCTCCGTCTCATTCATCTCATTCAATCTAAAATTCTGTCTTATCATTCTATAGTTCTATTGTTGTATCTATTGTTATATAGTTCCACCTGTCCAGCCGTCCATCATTTGTTCTGTCATTCCATCCATCCATCCATCCATCCATCCAACGTTATGCAGTCTCATCCATCCATTGTGACATCGATCTATCAGTCTGTCTATCTGTCGTTCTATTACTCCATCCATCCATCCATCCATCCATCCATCCATCCATCCATTCATCCATATCTTATTATTCTGATGTCATTTAAGTCTAATGTAAGGAATACATCTCTTCTTTCATTATTATCTATCTCTATATTTTGTATGTTACAGTTGACAAAGCGGTATGCAGCACTCATAGTCTGATCACCCATTAAATTACTACCATTGTAAAAGACAATTTTTCCTTAAAAACATCCATGCACCAACACAAAATGATCCACAATTCTTTAATACAGATGCTACATCTGTCATCTTGACATGTGTAATGGTAGCTGTTATGTTATAAACAAGGGTTTTGTTGTAAGATTTAGATCTATTTTTGATGGGAGGTGACCTATGATCTTTACTCTGCGTCATAACGAGGAGTTGTTGAGGAGGAGGAGTCCACTTTGAATTTACATTGGTCCTCATAACAGTATATAGAACATTTAAATATGTTCTGATTGGCTGTGGACTGTTGCTTAACAGTTTCATGTTCAGTTTCATTACTTTGTTAGGACACTGTGTTAACCAACACCAACTGGCCAGCATCCATTGATATGCAATGGCCTGGTCAATGTGTTACTTTAGCACAGGCTTTAGTCTTAAGCTGTGAATTAAAGTGTGTGCAAGCACTCATTTCTAATTACCTGGCACAATTACACGCCACAGATCAACACAGCTATCGATCGCTGAGCCGATATCGGCCCTACTGCGCTAGAATGTATGTTTCCGGGCAGAAAAGGGTGCAGTGATCAATACGTTTTATCTGCTGGAACATGCACACCTCCCCCAATGCCATCCATCCCATAATGCCACACTTTCCTCCTTTTCCTCACAGGATTTAGCCTCCACTACATGGATTAGAGCACCGCATCCACCGCCTAATCCATTCAGGCGAAGGGGAGGAGATTACAATGTTGGGGTTTGATGTTAATAGAAACCCTTAATAAGTCTTTTTTTGCGCTTTACATGCTTCTTAATGTATAAAGGAAAACACAAAGGGCTTTTTATGCCAGCTCTGCTGGGTGTGTGTGCGCTACCAGCAGCACTGGAATCATCTGAATGGGTTGAGACTCGGGACGGGCTGCTTTCTGTCATGCTTTTTCTTTAATGAGATTTCCATATACAGCTGGTCGTCTTGTCAGTGTCTTTAGGGTCTTTTCTTTTTTTCTATCTGAGGGGAGGGAAGACGCAGTCATTATTGAAGCTTTTTGGCTGAGAACTATTATTGATAGGGATCCCTTAAAAACCATATCACAGATTTGATGAGGAGCGTGTCGTACCATTACATGTAATGAGTCTTATTAATCACATTTATACTAAAGAAACGTTTCTAAATCTCTTGAGGACTGTTAATCTGCTTGTCGTACAGTGTGAACATGAATGACAAGTGTATCTGTGTGTATAGGAAACTGCTCAAAACACATCTTTTTAGTAAAGCTTTTTAATATTTAATAATTATAGTTATGTAAATTCAAAATATTTTTTTTGTTGTTTTTGAAAGAAGTCTCATGCTCTCCAAGGCTGCATTTATTTTTAGAAAACAATACAGTAATATTACTGTAAAACAGTAATATTGTCAAATTTTAAAATTGAATAAAAAAAACAGTTTTGTACAGTATTTTAATATTTTTAAAATGTAATTTATTCCTTTGATGGCAAAACTCATTTTTCAGCATCATTACTCCAGTCTGCAGTGCCACATGATCCTTCAGAAATCATTCTAATTTATCAATTTCATGCTCAAGAAACATTATTTTTAATGTTAAAAACAGGGAAAAAAAAAAAAAATGTGGAAACCATGTTGCATTTGAGGATTCTTTGATTAATAGAAAGTTCAAAAGAACAGCATTTATTTGAAACTGAAATCTTTTCTAGCATAATAAATGCCACTTATGATCATTTTAATGTCCTTTCTAACATTTCTAATAAAATTTAAATTCTTTAAAAAAAAAATAGAGACCCCAAACTTTTAAACATTATACCACCTAGTTTTATATAGGCTATACATTTTTTATTTTTTGTATTTTTGGATATATTTCGTAGACTTGAACAATTCAGTTTGTTGTTCAGTTTGTTCTACATTGAGGCAGCATTAATAGTCAAATTGGGATATTTGAATTTTTCTTGTAGATAGGTTATAGGTGCATTAAGGTATGGCACTAATGGGCTTCTGGTTCCAGCGATTTCTCTCTCAGGCTGAACGTATCCCACCCCTTTAAATTGATTGTCATATTTGAATATTTGCTATTCTTTGTCCCTCATGATTGTCAAGGGAGCTGAAGTTTGATTTTTGCAGTGTAAATCGTATATGTGTGTGCGAGCACCATTATTGAGTTATTCAAATCACAGACTTTGGCTTGCAGAGAGAGCGCTTTGAGAATGCGGTGCCCACGCACATTATTTCCCAAATATCTCTGCTTCCCGATGCAATATTTCCTTGTCACCCACAAGCTCAGACAGTGCAATAATTATCAATTTCCATATCATTGTGTTTTTATTGTTTGAACAACATAAAATAAAACATTTGTTAATGCCACTCAGTTAGACGAGAGCAGCATGGAAAGATGAGGGAGGGAAATGTAATTAAAAAAATCTCTGACTTGCACTTTGTCTGTAATCATGTAAATTGAATGTCAGTCAGAATGGGCGAACGCGCTCTGTTATTGGATTCCAAACTCCTTGTGCCCGCCGCGTGCCTCGCCAAACGCTGGCTTTGCCACCGTCGCTACTGTATGAGACTCAAGCAGCAGTGCTGACAAACTCACTGCTGTCATAGTTGAAATATGAACACTGTTTACATCAGTCAAGTGATTTACACTCTTTAGAAGCATAGTTTTTGTTTAACTACATGCTTCTTCACACAATCATGCACAGTCAAATTAAAAACAAAAACATATACCTGTTTTGTGTATATTAGACTCATTATATAAATTGTTTCTTTCTTATTTTATCCAGATTTTTTTTTACTAGAAAATCTTACATTTTTAACCAACTAAGCTACTGTCATGCTACTGAAAAATGTAAGTTAAAATAAGTATAAATACAAATGAATAAATATAATATAAATTATAATTTAAACAGCAATTGTTATTTTAGCATCATTGATATACTGTTATAGTTTTTGTTAATACTTTGAACTATTTTTTTATTTATATATTTTAACTTTCAATTTTAAGTTTGTGTTTTTTGTTTTGTTTTGTCATTTTAACGTTTTTTTTTTTTCTTTTTTTTTCTGTGTCTATATGTCTTGGCAGCTAGCTAAAATAAAGTAAGTTTAAGATTTTAATTATATTTATATATATAAATATTTATATATATAGATATATTTAATTTTATTTCATTTATTTTTTAAAAATTTTTAATAACCTTTAGTCTTCATTTCTGACTTTCTCCACTTTTCTTTACTTTCCATAGAATGTTTTCTAACAGAATCAAAGACCAATTTAGCTGTTTAGTCTTTTACAACAATCCTCTGAATCATTCACTGAATAGTACGGTAATACTTTAGTATAGGGACTATTCTCACTATTAACTAGATGCTTAATAGCATGCCTGTTATTTACATTTTGTTTGTTTATTACTACTTATAAAGCACATATTCTGCATAGCCATATTGTACATCCATAATCCTACCCAATACCTAGTCTTAACAATTACCTTACTAACTATTAATAAGCAGCCAATTAGGAGTTTATTGAGGCAGAAGTCATAGTTAATGGTTTGTTAATAGTGAGAATCAGACCTTAAAATAAAGTGTGACCAATATTACTAACATTTGTTGTTGTTAGTCCTGTCGTATACTTCTTCACATGATTTTCCTTGTGTAGAGGTTTAAATGCAGAGGAATCCCTGGATTTGTTCCACTGAGTGGAAACACTTCTTCAAGCGTTGCGATTGATGTGAGCTGTCAAGTTCTGAATGGGGACCTACTGTCATCTGAGAGTTGGATGAATAAAAAAATTATTCACAGTCAAGTTTGCATGTGAAATTGCATTACATGTTTTCCCAACCATCACGCATGGCTTGAGCTTGAAGTCAGTTTCTAACTATACTATCAGTGGATAAGATAGGAATACATGGGCTGATCCAGTAGACAGCTTACTTCACAGTGGTGAATTAAACTGATTGATTGATCCTGATGTGTTTTTTTTTACATATTGTTTTTAAATAACAATAATAATAATAATAATAATAATAATAATAATAATAATAATAAATTTATAAATAGAAGTAATATATGTATAATTTTAATAATAATAATAATAATAATAATAATAATAATAATAAAAAATGTGCAAGCAATATGTAAAAAGGGGCTTAATAATAATAATAATAATAATAATAATAATAATAATAATTATGAATGTGCGAGGAATATGTATAAAGGGTTCTATTTAAAAAAAAAAAAAGTGCAATCAATGTGTATGAAGGGTGCTATATAAATTATTAATACTACTAGTACAACTACTACTACAAATAGTTATATATTTAAAAATAAATGTAATGTGTGTAATTTTAATAATAATAATAATAATAAACATACAAACAATAAGTATGAAGGGTGCTATTTAAATAAATTAATAACAATAAATATATTTATAAATAAAAATAGTATATGTATATGTATTATTTTAATAATAATAATAACAATAATACTACTAATAATAATAATAATAGTAATGCATTAGTTTGATTGCAGCTCAAAATGTTTCACAGGTCAGAAACAAAATGCTAAAAACAAAACAAAAAATAAATAAATGAAAAAAAAAAAAAGCTGATAATTAAAAAAATAATAATGATAATAATAAAAAAAAAGCCTGATGGGGAGGAATCCAGGCAATTGTTGGGAGCGGAGGTTGTTTTTTGTATTCGTTTTTGTATGCTTGTTTGTCAGTGCGACTTGTGCATGAGTTTATAATGTGGTCTAAATCCAAAGTACTGAGGAGCGGAAATTGTGTCTCCTCGTAATTACCTGCTTGTCCGTACCAGCAGGTTTCATTCAAACTCCTCACCTCCCTTCAGGGGTCAGGGGCTAGAGAAGGGTCGATTGCCATGACAACTGCAGTCCGAGCCCCAGAACGCTTCGACATTTCGTACCAGCCCAGGAGTTGGCCGTGTCACATCTGATGAATCACGCGGCACAACCCTGGCAGTGCTGTACAATCTGCATGAGAGCGCGGAGGAACTGTCTCGCTGATGGTGTTTGAGTGGATTATGTTCAAAGCCTGTGTAACAGCCCCAATCAATGAGATGTACTGCGCACACACAAACATCCAAACAAATAACAGCACCTCCTCTGTCATCTCATTTTTCTCTCTCTCTCTCTCTCTCTTGCAGAGCTGCGTGAAGCTAGAGAACAATTTTGATGACATCAAACACACGACTCTGAGTGAGCGTGGAGCACTTCGGGAAGCGGTGAGGTAAGACCAGGTCACCATGGCAACAGTCACAGATGTGGCGAGGACCAAAGTACTGGTGGTGGTGGTCGTGGGGGATTGGTGGGGGGGAGTCATTCTTCATTATTTGGGGAACAAATGAGTTTATTGCCACCGTTCAGTCGGCCTCTCGAAGGTATTAATTTGTGCGAGAAGGCGTCCCTTAGGGCTCCAGATCAGCTATATGGTGACCCGGAGCAAACTGCGCTCGACTAACCTGTCAATGTTTAATTTGACTCTGGAGCACCATATCGTCCGCAATCTTCATGCTTGTCTCTTTCTTTTTAGTACTAAGGCAGCTCCACTAGTACTATTGCTCACACTTCTGTGCAAACCATTATTACTCAGTATTCAGCTTTGACACATACTGTAACTCAAGCCACGACGTTTGTCATTTGTGGCTCTTGAATGAAGAGTTGAGGTCATATTTTGATGTTTGGTTTGTGTTTACTATTCATTTCTGCCACTTTAAAATAGGTTAACCTGTTTAGTTTGTGATAACAGGTTCAATCAGCTTGAAGACTGTAGGCCATGTAGCAATGTTTTGTTGACCTCTTTGGTTTGTGTTGTTTAGTTCTGTAGTGCTTAAAGACTTTTGATGGTCATATGGAGGCATTTAGTTGACCGTTTTAGTTTCTTAAGACTACTTCAGTCTTTTATAGCTTAAAACGGTGGCGTTTAGTTAATTTGTTAGATTGTGATATATCGTTCTCTCATTTGTAGTACTTAAAGATTAATTTAGTTAACCTATTTAGTTAGTAATAATGCATACAATCAATTTGAAGACTAGGTTGGTTTGTGATGTCTAGTTCTGTCATTTATAAACAAAGACTTTAACTCATATGGCTGAATTTAGTTGACCCATTTAATTTCGTAAGACTAGTTCAGTCATTTATGCTGCTTTAAACCACAATCTTAGCTAAAACGGTGGAATTTAGTTAATTTACTTTGTAATAGCTAGTTCTGTCTTTTGTTGTACTTAAAGATTAATTTAGTTAACCTGTTTACTTTGTGATAGTGGATTCAATCAATTTGAAAACTGTGTAACAATATTTAGTTGACCTCTTTGGTTTGGGATGTCTAGTTCTGTCATTTGTAGTGCTTAAAGATTTTAAGTCAGCGACATTTAGTTGACTAGTTCAGTCATTTATGGCGCTAAAACGGTGGCATTTAGTTAATTTCTTTAAAATGTGATTCCATCATTTATATACTAATTCCATCATTTATAGCACTTAAAGTTTTTAGGTTATACAGTGACATTTAGTTGACCTGTTTAGTTTCTAAAGACTAGTTCAGTGATTTTTGGCACTTAAACAAAAACTTTAGATAATAAGGTGGCATTTAGTTGACCTGTTTGGTTTGTGATGACTAGTTTCATCATTTGTTGTGCTCAAAGAAAGACTGTAAGTCATATGGTGCTATCAGACAGAAACTAAGCAGGTTAATTGACCTGCTTAGTTTGTGATTACTAGTTTAGTCAGTTGGAGTACTTAAAGACTTTAGGTTATACAGTGACGTTTAGTTAACCTACAGTAATGCAGTGTTTTTTAGTTGATTTGTTTAGTTTGTGATGACTAGTTCTGTCATGTAGTGCTTAAAGACTTTTGGTGATACGACGATATTTAGCTGACTTGTTTATTTTCTTAAGACTAGTTCAATCATTTACTGGCACTGAAATGACAACTTTAGATAGTATGGTGGAATTTTGTTGATCTGTTTAGTTTGTGATGACTAGTTCAGTCATTTGTGGCAGTTAACCGAAAACAGATTTTCGGTAGTACAGTGATATTTAGTTAACCTGTTTAAGACCATAGGTCATACCTCTTTGGTTTGAGATGTCTAGTTCATTTGTTGCACTTAATGACTGTAGGTCATACAGCAGCATTTAGTTGACTTGGGTTGACATTTGTGGCACTTATACAAACATTTTAGATCACATGGCAGAATTTACTTGACATGTTTAGTTTGTGATGACTAGTTTATTCATTTGCACTTACAGAATGTAGGTCATGCAGCGACGGGAATCTCTATATCGGGACAGTGACCTCATCGTCACTAAAATAGCTAAGCAGGTTGTTCATCATTGTTCGTTTCTTGACAGCCTACAACTTCTTTGAATATAAAGTAGCTTCTAAAGTGACTATTATTAAAGTCCTGTATATTTAAAAAATAATAAGAGTATTAAATTAATTTCTCATCCACTTTCATCTCACTGATCCACGGTGCAAGAATAGATTTATTGAGGAGTGTGTTGAGATGACAGAATCCGGTGCTCACAGCGAGCGTTGTAAAAATCTCCCCTAATCTGCTTAACTTCATTAGAAGAGATCGGGGGAGGATTACAGTGAACTGCATGTATATGAACATAATTCCTAGCAATATTTAAGCGGCTCATAGATAAATACATCATCAGGGATGCACAAACAGCAACAAAATAGCAATTAATTAAATTCCCTTTATGGAAAATTGCCCGTTAGTTGCCAGGCTTATGAATTATGGCCAGGTTGTGGTAATTGGCTGGATCGATGGCAAAGGTTATGACAAGGGAGCGTGCTTATACATGCAAATATGAATACATTCATGTCCATGTGCCTCCACTTTTTTCCTTTATATTAAGAAAAATGTATTTCCTGTGTGACAACTAGCCCTGGTTTTCCTTACATGTTCAAGTTTTAATAATTTCATATTTTTGATGCTGATGCTTGCTTCTTATAGTTCATAAGACATTTTTTGCTGGTGAAATCAAATTGAAGTGTGCTTTTATCTCATGGGATTTATCTGATGTCACGCTGTTCACCGTTTCTGCCCACCGTAGTCCGCCGAAGTAAATGCGATTTTACCTGCTAATTACCAAGACAAAAACAGAATAAAGGAGAGTATGATTAGAAATGCAAAAAAAAAAAAGAAGCTTATATCTGACCCTGTGGTAGGCTGGCGGGGTGCCGGAGGTGAGCACAGATTGGTGCCGATGGAAAAGGTTCCTTCCCTCAATTACGCCTGTTCCAGGGCGTTCAGCGTATAATCACACGGAAATAAGCCTGCGACATGACTTTAATTGAGGAAGTTAACAAGGTTAGCTACACTTCACCAATTTCATGCTGCACAAATCACTCCGCAGACCTTCAGAATGAATATCTATAAACCTTTTACCCAAAAACAAGTGCTGGAGAATAAATTTAGGCAATCATGTCATTAATCTCCTGAAAGAAATGGGAAACTTGCAGACCCTCTTCTTACACTCTCCAAGCTAAAGGAAGCAATATAACGTAGCTTAACTGTTCCTCTGCTGTGGCACACCTGATGCACTCAATTTTCTTTTGCTGGGGATAATTAAGGGCTGAATTTAATCTTTAATTCAGTTGTTTCCACAGCTTTTGACCACTACATTTACACTGTTGCACGAAAGCTGAATTTATTTGATCAAAAATCAGTAATTTGTGAAACATTGTTCCAATTTAAAATAAGTATATTCCATTTTAAAGTGTAATTTATTCCTGTGATTAATTTTTAGCATTTTTTTCCAGTCTTCAGTGTCACATGATTCTTCAGAAATCAAATATGCTGATTTGATTTCACCTGAAAATCCTTTATGAACTCTAAAAGGCAAGCAACAGAATACAAATCTGAAATTGTTAAAACTTGAATATGTAAGAAGAACCAGAACTAGTTGTCACTTAAGAAACATTTTTTATTATTATCAACATATTGAAAACTGTTGTGCTGCTTAATTTGTATTTTTTATTTTTTGGAAAATGTGATACTTTTTTCAGGATCTCTGATGAATAGAAAGTTTAAAGTAACAGCATTTATTTGCTATATTATTTTTTATAACAATATAAATGTTTTTACTGTCATGTTTGATTAATTGCATTATTGCTGAATACATTATTAATTTTTAAAAATATCTTACTGACTCCACACTTTTAGGTATAAAAAAAAATTCATAATAAAAAAAGAAAGAAATAAAAATCACACATTTAATATTTGTAAATAAACCAGTTACATTTCAGATGGCAGGAAAGATAAAATGGCTTGAGTTAAGAACAAAACAAAAATAGAAACACACATCTACGTTTTGTCTGTTTTATTAAGCTAAGTATTCCCTAGAAGTTCGCCGTTCGCCTATTTCTTCTTCCTGTCAAGATGGCACCTTCCTGCAGAGCAGTCTGTGATCTCAGTGAGAACGAGCGAAAGGCGCTGTAGGCAATCACCTGTTAACTAAGCAAGCAAGATCATTTATTTGGATCCTTTTTCAAGCTCCAGGCGCTGATTTCCAGACCCGCTGAGTGACTCCAGGTGGTGAGGGACGGCAGACCTTGTGCGGCCCGTCTGCAGCTGTGGATGTGATCTTAGAGGTCACAGCGAAGGTCAGGGGTACGGTGTCCAGTCACAGCATTAGTGAAGGGGCTAATGAATGCTCGCTCATGCCTCCTGCCTCGCTTCCCATAGTGCTCCCTATTATTCAAACCGCTGTCTGTCTCTCTGGTGTCTGATCAGTCAGTGGAGCCGCATCCGCACTGTCACGGCACTGAGGGATGGCCGCCCGTTCCCTAAATGCAAGCTTATGACTCACACGGATGTAACGGCCGTCATCTGTCTGCGTGCTGATTTGCTCTGATTGTCCAGCGGGGCCGCGCGCCGGGCGTCGTTAACCCCTCTGTCACTCCGGAGAGAGTGATGAACTTGGCTGGGGGTAAACATTGCCCTTAAAGCATCCACACACACATCCAATAGATATATGAATTTCAATTGGATTTCAAATGGTCCGGACCTTGAGAGGACTTTGGGTGACCTTTGTCAGTGCACCACTGTAGAGGAGAGCGCTTATAGATTCAACCCCCTCAAGCGCAGAGATCAAGGCCGAAGATTCACCTTCAAAATGACATCAGGGCCTTTGCGGATTATTTTTTTTATTTTCCTGAATGGCTTATACTGAGTTTATCTTCAGTTAATTTGAAAATGAGTGTCGCTGTTGTTGTTGCTCATACTTATTACTGTATATTTCTGCACAAATCTTCAGTGTCACTCGTCGCATACTTTTATGGACGAGAAAGATAACTCAAATCATGACGCTTATTGAGAAAAGATTACTTTTCTAAGCAATCAGATGTAAAGTTTTCTTTCAGTAAATGATAAAACAGGCTCAAAATCCCATGGCCTTTTTATTTTGAAAAGGCCATAAGTGTCAGAAGAATTTGAGGATGGGCTCTTTTGACTCCCAGCAAACCACCTTGCAATGTTTTGGCAACAGCTATAAAAAAAGTGATATTCTAGGATTATTTATTTACTATTATGGCATTTAGTAATATTTTGCCTTAGGTTTTATTTCATAATTTCAGTTGTATTTTATTATTAGTTTTAGCTTAAATTTTGGTAATTTTATAATGTGCCTTTGTCATTTTTATTATTTATTTATTTTTTAATTATTTAAGCTTTATTTTATGTCATCTTTACTTTAAATAATTGTTGTACTTCAACTGATTTTGGTTAGGAAGCATTTCTAGTTTTTATTAGTTTTTCCCTTTAAAATATTTCTGTTTAGCTTTAAGTATACATTATATAATAAATGTATTATATAATAAATTTTAGTTTTAGTTTTAGTCATTTTAGTTCTTCAGCTTCAATTTATGTTATTTCAATTTTTTTCAGGTGTTTCATCTAATATTTCTAATATATTTCAGCTTTTAGTTTAATTAATAAAAATGAAACCGTTATTAATAGATTTGTTAACAATAACAACACAGCACTTCGAAACACACCATTAGTATTGTATTAGCAAAGTTATAAGGCCAACTCTGAAATCGTGGCAGTTTTTTTTAATAAATGTTACTTTTAAGAATAAGATTTTTTTTTCTGCATCAAAATTGTCATCTTTTTGGAATGTTACCAGATTTGACATTAGAAATGTCATTTTGATAAATATACAAGAGTTGTAAACATATCTTACTCAGTGCCATGCAGTGCTGAAAATTATGGCATATTAAGGTAGTGAACAAATACAGTGCTGGTATACAGCACTTTTTAAAAAAATTATTTTAGAATTTCATAAAGCGATGATTTGGTGGCATATTGAGCCATAGTGCTTGTGCTGGTGATGCTAGTTTTAGTACAGCATTTTGTGATCTCTTCTTCTCCTTTTTCTTTTTCAGTCCGGTGTGTGTGTATAAGTAAGTTTGTGTGTGTGTTCTCTCCTTTACTTCTTACTGATCTGTGTTTGGGTCATTTCAGCAGTTGCCTCTGCTCATTACCACCGCGCCACACCTGATCTCAGGTCAGAGCAGCTGCGTTAATTGTGAGATTCTTTTGGATTACTCACAAAAAAGCTTGTGGGCAGATCTCTGTGGTCTTCAGCAAGTGATGTGTCAATAACATTCACTTTCTAGCAGCGCTTGCTAAGGTAACCATTACTTATATTATTGCTAAACATAGGGTAAGTGATTTGATTTGAATAGAAAACTAACTCATCCCAATATGCTCACAACCACCCACAACACTCTGATAAAGTTAAAAAATACTGAATTTTGTGAAGAAGTGAAAATGTAAAAAAGTTGCAACTTTTTTATTCAGGTATAGCTTTCTTTTTTAATCAGCCAGATCAATGTTTAATTAACTAGAGAAATAAAAATATCCTCAGAGTAGGTGTTTGAAAGCTTAGCTATTTATCACTGCTAGCATGCATTTGCTGAAATGTTAATCAAATGTGTGTGTGTGTGTGTGTGTGTGTGTGTGTGTTTATATATACTGTGTGTGTGTGTGTATATATATATATATATATATATATATATATATATATATATATATATATATATATACATATATACATACATACATACATACATATACAATTTACAATTTAAAAGAACTGTTTTCTATTTTCAGTTTATTTTAAAATGTAATTTAATCTTGTGACACAAACCTAAATCTTCAGCAGCCATTACTCCAGTCTTCAGTGTCACATGATCCTTCAGAAATCATTCTAATATGCTGATTCTTTAAATGATTTGCATGTTCCAGCTTGATATTCATAAATACAAACATGCCGTAGCATCGGAGCAAAGGCCTGCTCTCACCGGACCGTCCGAGAGTCTGCTTTAATTGGTTAAAGAACCACAAGTGTCGAAGCAATTAAGATGACAGGTGAAACTGTGCAGCAGGCATGTACATTTAACCTTACTTGTCCACTTTGACAGATGCTACATTCTTCCGCCGTATATGTTACCATGGTAGCCACACATTTGATTCCGTTTAACTTTAAATACCTCAAAACGGGATTTCTGACCGATGGTCGCACCCTTAAAATTACAGTTTACGGTTTGTGCTGTTGTCATCTAAATGGACATTTTTATAGTTAGATCAGCTACAGCTGGAATAGGAATGTTACATCTAGAACATGATCTACACCTGACAGCTTTGAGTGATGTGTCAATCAAATGCATATGATCCTTCAGGCGGAGATCTGCACACACATGCACACACAGAGCCATGCAGATCTCTGGCTCTTCATTTTTCAGTCTGCTGTGTTTGCAGCTGTTGGTTATCCCCCTGATCCCAGACAGACCCAGGCCGGGTGGTTTTGACAGTTCTGACGGCCGCTGTCCTAACTCTCAGCGCACAGAGTAATCTCACCTCACCTGGCTCTCTTCCCACCTGTCCCCAGCCGAGCTGCACCGCTGACATCATTAAACTTGCATCCAGATGCCTGAGCAGACTGACACAGCTGCGTCTATCGGGCAAGACAGATTCAACACCGCATACGAGTGTGTTCAGCACAGCCTGTGCCATGGATGAGAGTTAACAAAGCACTAAAACACAATTCAGAATAAAACAGAAGTTTTGTGGCTGGCAATGATCTCATCATATTATCATTTGACTTGCTGTGACAAAGGTTTTTCACTGTATTTCAGATGATTAAATAGTAACTTAGATTGGGGTTACACTGGAAGGAGATTTCAACATTAGAGGATAACAATTTCAAATCCAACTTAGATTGTTATGCTGATAACGTATGATTAAAATTTCATATAATATAATATAATGTTATGTAATTTTTTTTTTTATTAATTTAGAACATTTCTGTAGTGGTCTCAGATGTTTTTTTTTGCACAATAAAAATCAAGAAAGTATACTGTGAAAGTAATTTTTTTTTTTTTTTATCCATGTTGGCTTTACTTTGAATAATACATATCTTGTTTTAATTAAAATTTGGAATCTATGCTGTTTTTATTTAATAGTAAATTGGATTCAAACCCACGTTGCACAATATGAGTACTGCAACTAACCACCAGGCCAAGTATCTGTCAAAAACATCATTTTATTTATTAACTGAGTAAATTTATTTTATTTTATTTTATTTTATTTCTTTATTTTGCAATATGTTGTTGTGACACAGGCCAAGCAAATGTCATCAACACATGCACTACCCAGAATGCCACAGCTCCGGACTTTTTTTTTTTTTTTTTTTTTTTAAATCTTTCTTGACATTTCTTAATCATTAGATTTCTATAGATAGCTTTTGGCTCTTTGTCTACATTTTATTTTTTGTACTCTTGATGCTTTTAATGCAGCATTCATCTGGGCTTTTTTAACTCCTTTGTTGTATTCCTAAAACACCCCATGATTAAAAGAAGATACAATTTGCCGCAACCCCAAGATTATGAACAGAATTATTAGTTTCTCCAAGAAAAAGTGAAGTGCTGAATTTGTGGAGACAACTAATTCATAAAGGTAAGCAATCATTAAAATGGCAAATCCTGGGAGGCCTAGGTTTTACTGAATTGTACTTTTCCCGTCACAGGTTCATTTTGGTTGAGATATAATGAAAACAATGAATTGGGAGATTAGCTTCCTGCACATTCTAGAACCCCATAATACACTCATCATGGAAAACATTCAAACGCTAGATTATTACTCAAGTAAAACGATAAGGTAGGAAGCAGAGAGAGAAGGTAGAGAATAAATCAGCTTGCAGTGGTCCACTAATCAACAGCTCCTTTCATTTGAACGCACTGGATTATTTTATTTATTTATTTTTTTTGGGAGGGCAATAAAAAAGCGGGAAGGAAAGAAAGGAAAAATTTTGTATGCATTTGATTGCGTTACAGCTCAGAAAAGCCCCGGCGCTGTATCTAATGCACTGCACTGCAAAGCAGTCTTTTCCTGAGCGCCACTCTCAAAGCCCAGCTGAATTGCTGTGACCTAGAGCAATTCTTGAACAAATAAGATTGCCTTCGTGTGTGCATTATTTTCTGTTGACATTTGCTAAGCACTTGGGCTGCTGGCCAGGGGAGACGGATGAGGGTCCAAAATGTGTCTGGATGTGCCATGTCTTTAATGTTACCTTGGGAGGAGAAAAAAGACAATGGTATTCCTGTCCACAGCCGTAGCGCGGAGCCCCGGCGTGTCAGAGGAGGGAATAGGTTATTTTATTCTCACTCTTTCTCGTTTTTGCCCTCTTTTTTTTTTTTTTTTTTTTCTCCCCCGAACTACAGTTTTTGAAAAGAGAGAAGAAAAAAAAACGCTCAGCAATCGACTGAAGGTGCCCCTCTCACAGATTCTCATTTTGATCTGTTGGGTCTCATCTTTATGAATGTGTTTATACACTTCGACCTGCCGTGGAACAGCTGTTTTTTGGGCCATGTGTGTCAGCTTAGAATTTTGTAGCATTTTGTTTTTCCCCAGAAGTCCACTTAGAACATTAGTCAAGGTTTTTTGCACCAAAACAGTCATCGTTTAGTTTTGCATGGCCGTTTTTCACCTTCTCTCTGACCCTAATAAACAAGCTGGATTTTGTTGCTGTACCTTGCAGGCTTCTATATGCAAATGACCTCTGTTATGATTGGCTAACTTTTGTCTAACTACTGTTTCTCATTAAGGCAAGCCTACTGAATAAGTGTTGGTTTCTATACGTGATTTTATAACTAGTGGTCAGTATGGGTTTTTAGCTAAAGAGATATAATCCTTCAGGAGCGAATCAAATGACTGTTTTTATGAATGGCTTAGTGAATCAGTGATTCGCCCAAGCCAATGCGGATTCGAACACAGAAACGAAACACACACAGCACTCTTGCTCGTGTCATATTGCTGAACTGTCAGGAGCATATCTTGAAATTTCCAAGTTAGCAGCATGTATATTAAAACATAACATTATAAAAGAATATATATATATATATATATATATATATATATATATATATATATATATATATATATATATATATATATATATGAGATTGATAAGAACCAAGTGCAAAGCCGCTATGTTGATGAATGGAATTGCATTCAGGATCGCAAAGATGCTTGCAGACACAAACTATTACACCTGTTCTAGAAGTGGTCAAATGAATAAAACTGCGAGAATACTTTCTTGTAAGATATTATGATGTTGAATAAGTGATACTTGAGCTGCTGTTTTTAAAAATGACATCAGACGGTCTGAATCAGACCCTTTCTTCTGATAAACTGCAGCATGAACAACGACGTGCAAGTGCAACTTCTTCAACTGAGGTGAACATTGCACAGGTTCAATCAACTCACACAAATAATTAAATTCACTTTTGGTGTGCACACACCATTAAAAACATTTTAGAGAGCATTAGATGGGACAAAAATCTATGTAGTGTACAGTGTCATCAAGATTTTTTGTCCATTTTCATGGAAAGACATTGTGGATCATCTCATATATGGACTAAAGGCCATTGCACATTGAATCCAAAATTTTCGTCCAAAATTTCCGCACGTTGAAAAATAAATACGACGCTGTGTCAATCACATTTACACACTGCCTCTGAAACTTTCGTCCATCATAAAAAAAATTGGATCAAGTTAGATTTTTCTGAGTTTTTCGCATTCGTAGCAAGCATTTTGAGAGGTATTTTGACAATTCAGAGCCACCGTACAAGCAAACGCCATCCACTTTGTCTCGCAGCACAAAGCACTTTAAAGATTGGATGAACCCAATATTTCCTTTCTTTTTGTCTTTTTAAGAAGCGAGAGGACAACAAAATCATCCTCACTGCTTGAAGAGACTCCATTTAGTACTGTTTTGCGAATTTTTTCACAACGGATTAATTAATACGCATCGGACTCCGTGTGCAAGGCTTCTGTGCGTGACGAATTTTTAGGATAACAAATACGAAAAAACGCATATGAAAATTTCGGACTCGGTGTGCAATGACCTTAAAAGCCACAAAACAGTTTTGATTTTACAAGGTCTTCAATGAAATTAATAATTTAATTTGAAATGCATTACAATGGTCAAAAGTGATTTTTTTTTTTTTTTAATAAGCTTTTACTATTTTAAATAAAAGCTGTTCTCTTTATTTCTATTCATCAAAATAAACAAACAAACAAACAAATAAATAATCCTGGAAAAAAAAAGTATCACGGTTTCCACAAAAATGTTAAGCAAATGTTTTCTACGTTGATAATAATAACAAACTTTTCTTGAGCACCAAATCATCATATTGATTTCTAATGGATCATGTGACACTTAAGACTGGGGTAATGATGCTGAAAATTCAGCTTTGCATCACAGGAATCAATGATAAAAAATGTATTTAAGTAGTAAACAGTTGCTTAATAAAGTATATTAAAATATATTTGAATTGTGAACTGTTGCTATAGTTATGAAAAATAAGAAAAAGTGGTTAAAATACCAAAATAAAATACAAATATAAAAAAAAATTACAGAGCTTTAATACATTTGTACTAATGTATTCATCATACAGGAAGCTGAATATGAACCACTGCACCGTTTCATGTTCTACATGCATATTTTGTAAGATACACACACCGATGATCATAACAGATGATATATCGCTGATTTGGAAGAGTGCTTTTTCCTTCACAATAAGCGGAGAGGAACGCCAGCGAGAGAGATATTTATGCGAGTGTGGCTTTATGTCTTCCTGCAGCTGCTCGGTGTCCCCTCTCTGTATTAATCATCTCGGCACAGATCAGAAGTGCGATAGGCCCAGCATCCTCCGAGATTAGCCTTCATCTCACCGTCAAAGCCCACTCCAGACCCTCTCCCGGGCCTAGACTCCTGCAATATCCCTAATCCTTTAGGCTAAGGATAATTTATGATCAAATAAAGAAAAGCAGGTCAAAACTAATGTCACATTATGATCAGCCGCCCTGGTTTATAAAAGCGGGACAGTAGCGCTGTGTGGTCCTTTTGTGGCGCCGGTACCTGGCCGCAGCACTACAGTAATTACCCCACTGTCACCATTAAGTGGGATTAATGGCAGCCTTGTGCACTCTAGTCCGCGGCGAGCTTTGAGAATTGTGAGACGGGATTATTATGGGCATCCAGCTGTGTGTGAATCTAAACGTGCAGGTGTTACTTGAGCGTTTGCTCTGCTCTTACCGGTGTGTTTTGTGCACTTTTTGTCCGTGTTCGTGGCACAAGTTTTGCGTTTCACATCGAAGGTGATTTTTATTTATTTATTTTCCTCCCTTGTTACCACGTCTCCTTTTCCTTGCTCTGTTCTAGTCGTACGTCCTCCCCCTTTTGTGCTCATTGTGAAGGAAAAAGCACTCTTCCAAATTACTGATACATCATCTGAAGTCATTAGCGTGGTGAATTTTTAAACAGCTGTGTGTTTGTAAAATGCGAAATAATGATTGTGAGCTACAGTAGCAGCCCTCCCTCCCTTCCTTCCTTCCCAGCAGCCCCAGTTGGCTGCCTCCTGTCACACGCCATTCACATCCAGGGGCCAAACATACCACATCCATTCCGATTGGGCATGAATATTTAATTGGGCGGCTCCAAATTATCCTATTTGTCATTCAAAACCGGTGTGTCATCAATATGGCGTCTTTTGAGATGTAGTTGCTGGGAGAAAAGTCCTCCGGCACAAAAGCTGGGGATTGATTTCCTCTGGGTGCTGTAGAGTGTTTGTAATTGGCTGGAATGTGCCGTTCCAGTGGGACGACGACACAAAGTTCTCTGTTCTTGTTGTAAATAACTTTACTTTGCATTGCATGTGGGCTAATTCAAGCACAGTCTTGTTTTCTTACAGATGTTTGAAGTGTGCAGATGCACCATGTCAGAAAAGCTGCCCGACCAATCTGAACATAAAGGCCTTCATTACCAGTATTGCAAACAAGGTATGTTGTGTATCTGGGCATTGACTTTCTTAATAAATGTTTTTGGTCTCATTGTCCTCAATTGAAGTAAAGGCTTGGCTTTGTAATGTTTCATCAAAATGTGAGACCTTGCTCTGTCTCGAAACAACTTTCCTTTACAGTGATGTCACTTAGGCGTATTATTGAGATACTGTTAATATTTAAAGTGTTAATATTAATTTATTATTTTTTCGTTAGCAACTTTTTATTAAATTTTCTTCTGGGAACTGTAGTAAAAACCAAAAAGCAACTGTGCAAATTTAGAACCCACCCCAACCCATCCCATATAACTAAAATAAATAACATTCAAAATAGATTAATTAATATTAATAGATAAATAAATAATATAATAATTTTTACAAAGATTTTTAGAAAAGATGACAACATTAAAAGCTGAATGCAATATTAATTTATTATTAATTAGTATTAAATCTTTATAAAGAGCAATATTTATGTTAAAGTTTTATTAAATTTGTTGAGTGTTTTTGCCTTTTGTATTTTTTTTTACATATTTATATTTTTTTTCCGTTTTTTATTTTAGTTTTATTTATCAAGTATTTAGTAGAAGTTGAACTAAATGAAAATGAGAAATGTTGCCTTGGCAACTAGCTGAAATAAAATAATTCAATAATAAAAAAATGTTTGAAAATGAAAATGTCTTACTATAATAACTATAAAACCTATAATAACCCTTTTACTTCATTTTTATATTAAATGTTATGACTTTCCAAAGCATATGATTTGAATGGCATTTCATGTTTTCATGTTAACTTTCCTTTCATTTGAACAAGTATTAAAATCTTAGAAATTATTTTGCAAACACAATTTTCTTAAAGTAGCCAATGGCTATTAGGTTTATTATTATTATTATTATTATTATTATTATTATTATTATTATTATTATTATTATTATTATTTAAAGTTATTATACATACATGCATACATATATAGTCCTAAAATGTAAATCCATACTGTTTACATCATACTGTAGTCTGGCAAGAACATGTTTAGCTACTTTCTATTGCTAGTGAGTTGCAGGTCAGATTAGGAAGAGGGGACATTGCCATTTTCAAGAGCGTTTTATTGGTCAGAAAGTCCTATTATTCCCCTGTGCACGCAGGATGAGTCATCTGTATTTTTGGTCCATTTTCCAGGAAGAGAAGGGAGTATTTTAAATGCATATATCCACTAAAAGCTAAAATGTTTTATATATGGCCTCAAAGCTAACAGACATGGACTAAAAGCAACAAAACTTTGATTTTCATTTCATGGGCGTCTATTTCTGGGTATCATCATTTCTTTTAGCATCTCGGATATAGCAAGCCAACAAGATCAGGGACACATCAGCCCAATAGCAAACAGCAAAACAAACAGAAAAACAAACAGAAAGAGCTATTATCTAACTCATCACATTTCATATATTTCCCTTATGTTGTACAACAGGTTCCTAATATAAGATATGCAACTTTCGTATCAAATATATTTCTGTAGAGGAAGGCATTTTTATTATGGTGTTAATGTTTACATTTCATATTGTATGAATATGAAATGTCATATTTTTCTTGCTGTGCTTTTTTTCCCCCTTCTTTTCATCTGTAGTGTGCTCTTGGGTTGATTAGATTTTTTCCAAACAGACTCCAGGGATTTCAAATGCCGCTATATAAGTCACATTTTATATATGCATGTCGTTTTATCTAAAGTTCATCACGAGTTTAATTATGTTAAGAAACTCAATCTCATTTTTTTTCTGCATTTACATACAACAGCGCTTCATACAACAGCGCTTCAAAACTTATTTTGCTTCAGAATCCAGATTTAACACCGAACCGGTCAATCTGAACAAGTCTTGAATGGGAGTGAGTTGTAGTAAATGCAGCATTTCTAAAAGCTTGCCAATAATTAACAGTAATTGGTTTTACAGTAACAAGATTGGTTTGAAAAAATAAGTTGCCTCCATGTTTTAGTCAAAAAGCTTTCTCAAAAGTGTTTTAGAGGGCAACATTTCTCCCCAATCCACAACAAACTCACACATTAAGGTATGAAATGCCCACTTTTCATGATCCAGATGGATTACATTGTGCTGGATTACAAAACATCTCAGAAATACATCACTTTACGGAAATAAATGGCTTGCGTTTCATGTTGACTCAGCTTAAGAAACACAAAAATGTTTGAATTGTCAGTCCCAGCTGGTCTCCATCTATAAAACCTAAGCCAACATCACACAAGGTGTCAGACCTGAGCTCTTCGTCAGGATGACATACATTGCCGTTGTAACAGACGTAGTGACATCCATAGCCAATGCAGAACGAAGCTGAACCGCGATGGTGAACTTTGAGTTATGCTTTTAATAAGAGATCTGCTGTTGGATGCTGTGAATTATTTGCGAGGAATAATGAGTTTTTGTGCTCATTTGTTTGACTTTTGTGGGAGCGTTTTAAAGCTGTACAGTGGCGCTTATGGATGCATTGCAGCTGTGTATTTGAATATCAGTCATTCATTTGAAGCAGGAAAACTGACTTATACAATCAGCATTTGAAAAAAGCCCTTGCAGAATAGCTTTAATGCGTGTCGCTGAGAACACTGTGTTTTTTATGCAGCGCTGTTGTTCTGTCAAGGCTTCCGTCATACCGTGCATTCTGGCCTTAATTCAAGGTTGTCTGAAGAAGAGAGTTGGCGATTGCTTTTTTTGAAAACTAGACACGTGTCAGTCAGGGGTGTGATTACTGTCAGAATAGGCCTGTTAGACAAGAGAGAGAAGGAAGAGAATGAAAAGAGTTTGCTCAAAGTTTTCTTTCAATGCCAGTATTGGATGCTTGTATATGACTAGAAGTGTTAAAGGTGCATTTTTTTTTATTTATAGCATGCACTCATAGAAATGAATAGTGCTTTTGGAAAGTGTGACTTCACTCATTTCAGTAGCCTAATAAAAGCTGTTTTATTTCAGATGGAATGGGTCAGGGAGATATTGTTGTGATTACATGACCAGCCAAATACTATGCACTATATGTTCCCTGTTATTTGATTTTTGCTCTCAGAATAAATGAATCATGGCTGGATACAATGGCACTGATAACTGAATACTGCTATTGCAAGATGCTGCGTGTTGCTTTTGTTGGCTTTTTTCAGAAGTCAGTAAGAGCTTTATTGCCAAGTATGTTTGCACATACAAGGAATTTGTTTTGGTGTCACAAGCTTCCAGTACACAGAGACAACAACAACAACACACAGCTAATAAAAATAAGATGTGAATAAAAGACACATACTGTATGTATATATAAATAAACAAAAAATAGAAAAAAAAATTAAAAAAAATAAAATAAATTGAATGTACAGGTGTGCTTTAGACAAAGTATTTCTTTCCTTTCCTTTCCTTTCCTTTCCTTTCCTTTCCTTTCCTTTCCTTTCCTTTCCTTTTCAGCCAGAATGTATTTTTTTAAAGTGACAGCAAAGACATAATGTTACAAAAAATTTGTTTCAAATAAATTCTGTTCTTTGAACTTTTTATTCTTCAAATCATCCTGAAAAAAATGTATCATGGTTACCACTGTAACATTAAACAGCAAAACTGAAAAAAGATCGATGTGTATTTCACGTAATACTACAGTATATATCGAAAATTGTTCTATCTAATTAAAAATAGACAGTTTCATCATGTGACACTGGAGATTGGAGTAATGGCGGCTGAAAATTCAACTTTACATAATAGAAATAAAATACATTTTAAAATATATTCAAATATTTTAAATGGTAATATTACATATTTCACTTTGCTGTATTTTTGATCAAATAAATGCAGCTTAGGTGAGTGTAAGAGAATTTTTAAAAGTAATGTACGTTGTTGAGCAAATGACATTTTCCTAATAAGCACAAACAAATAAAAAGAAATACATGATGTGCAAGTATGGGATGAAATATTCTATTTTTAATTAGATTTAACAATACTATATTTTAGATTTAACAAGTATGTTTTTTGACATATATTTTATTACATTATATGTATGGATATGCAAATACAAATAGAATCTGGCCTAAAAAGGTAACATTATTTTGCTGCCTAATTTTTGGAATGCTGTAATAGCTGTCTGAATGTGATTCCTAAAAAGAATGATAGCTCTAGATGTGTAGCTTACTAATCTTTGTAAGACATTTTTGTGTTGATGTTCACAGAATTATTATGGAGCCGCTCGGACCATTCTCTCAGACAACCCACTGGGTTTGACGTGTGGGATGGTGTGTCCCACCTCAGACTTGTGTGTCGGGGGGTGTAACTTGTATGCGTCCGAGGAAGGTCCCATCAACATCGGGGGACTGCAGCAGTTTGCCACAGAGGTAAGACTTTATTGCTTTTTTTTTTTTTTTTTTTTTGGACATGCACAATAGAGAGTAACAAGAAGTAATTGGTAACTGGGCCATGTTGCATATCCGATTTGAACCTGCATCGTCCACATGAGCATCACAATTCAACAATCAGTAATCGTTGGGCAACTGCTTTGAAAAGGTATATTTTAGGTTTGTAGGGAGAAAGATATTACCTATTAATTTTCTGATTTCCATATTAGGTTTTAGTCAAACTGAATTTGTATTATCATATTTAGCAGCTCACCTGAGTGAGATTCCATGTATGCTGCAGGGCAGATGGATTAGACTGCATATGAAGAGAAATTTGCAAAAAAATGAGCAACTCTGAATGCTTAAGGTTTTTTTATATCTAAAAATTGCTGCATAAGAACTATTCCCTTGTGTTTTAGTGGAGTTAACCTGTTAGAAAAGAGTGTATTCGTGTTTGGTTGGATCCCATATGCTGTCATGAAGAGGTTGTGTTGCGTGCCAGTGTTAATGAAGTCTCTTAGCTCTAGTCGGCAGCAGTATGAACTCATGATGTGTGATACTCTCCGCTGCCATAGCCGAGATTCGTCTCAGCGGCCCGGTCCTCTAAAACGACATTGGTGAGCTGACACCAGGGAATAACTTGCCTTGTGTCAATCACACAAGATGCAGAAACCAAAGGGAGCAGCAGATAGTCAATGTCTAAAACACAAGATGATGGTCTGCATTTCATGATGAGAGGAAGTGACTAAAAAGGAGCAAGTGCTGGCAAACTGTTTTGCGGTAAACGGATCTGTGAAGAAATTTACAGGAAATCAAGCACCAGTGATTGGGTTTACCTAATCACTGTTATTGTAAACTTAAATAAATAGAATTTGACTGGTCACATTGTTTTTTCTTTCAAAATGATGGAAACTTCAGGTGTGTTATTCATTAATTCATTTATGTATTTATGTTTTGCTTTGCAGGCGGTACGCAGCAGTGTGGTAGCTGGTAATTAAATAGAAATGAAAGTGCGTGGGTTTGATTGCTCGACTTAACCCACAATTGTGTGAACGGCTAAGTGGGAGTTTCCTGTAGCTGGTGAAGGTTGATGGTCAATGCAGTGTTCTACCCTTACTAAAATAAACAGGACACGAAACACCTGTTCACATAGATGCTGTGCATATTACTGCAAATGCACATGCACCTTTTGTTCATAGAGCTTTATAATATGGATGCACAATATAATCAGTTATCTATGGGAGCATGTTTCTGCCATGGTATAAAAAAAATAAAAATGGGAATTGCACCTGTATATCTCACAATTTCTGAGAATTCTGACTTTTTTTTCAGAATATAAGATAAAAACTCAGAATTACTCAAGTGTGATATTAACTTGCAATTATGAGTTTATAACTGAGATATAAACTTGCAATTGCAAGAAAAAAGTTGTTGTAATTATCCTGTGGTGGAAACAAGCTTCCATAGTTATTGGACTATATTAGAGGTTTAATTTTTTTTTTTTTTTTTGTATCAGTCAATTTTGAATATGCTGTATATAAGCCATATTAAATATTTAATTGAGCATTTTTTTTTTCAAAAATATTTTTTGGACTGTACAATATTCTCTTATATATTAAATATTTAATTGAGCATTTTTTTTCAAAAATATTTTTTTGGACTGTACAATATTCTCTAGCAATTAAAATGATCAATTTTAGTTTTTAATTTTTTATTTCTAACTTAAATAGTATAAAATAGTATAGAATTTTAATTGTCCATTTAATGGTTATTGACCATAACATGATAATTATCTGCTTACTGCTTTCATGTTATATTAAAAATATTATATGTTCATAAAAATATAACAATATAGACCAGGAATTTGTATCATTGAACCGGTTTTTTTTTTTTTTTTTTTTCTCCCAGTAGTGCAGACGTGTTCAAATGAATGCAAGCCCATTTAGTGTGAATAGTAGTTGAAGGTTCATTATTTAGATACAAAAGGAGCATACATGTTCCTGCTCTTACCTTTGTGCCTCTTTAAAGCTTCAGGGTTTCTTCTGAATGTATATAAGCAAGCACACACTACAAATGCAATTTAAAAACACGTCCGCTGACATGAATAAGTTTAGCTGGCTGTGTTTCAGTGTTGCCGGAGGCTTTGTTTTTCTTTACCTTAAGCAATTTGTTTGAAATTCTAACAGGTTTTCAGGTGAGCGTGTTTCTTAACTGACTGCTAGGAGGAGGAAACGGCAAACACGACAGTTCATTTCCACCCACCTTTGTAACCCGACCCCACCTGTTCCACACAATCACCACAAGCTAAAAAAAAGGAAGCGCTTTGGCATGTTAAGTTTCATTACTTCATGAAGGATAAGAAGAGCAATTACAAAAGCAGCCTCTCTCTTGTGCTGCCCACCTCTGCTGTGACTTATTAGACATCTCTGTCAAGGTGGCAGCTCCTCTCTCCTTAAATGTGAGAGGTCAGTCTGGTTATCGAGCCGATAATTAGATAGGCCCTTTTTCTCGGGTTATCACGGCCCACCGTCATTCAGTGGCTGCTCCTGTAGTCGGCCTGCAATCACAGATAACTTGGTGTCTCTTTTCAATTACAGGGGAAACGCAGCGTTGGTGTCCAGAGGTGGCCAAGCACATTAGCATCTTTAGAGGAATTTGAATAACTCCCACTCACATGCCAACGCTGCCAGTTTGAGTATCTATTTTCCATCAGGTTTGATTAAGAAGTGATTTATAGGTAATTTATACAACAATTATACAATTTATACCACTTAATTCTGGGGATACACAGTATTAGCACCAGATTTGTCATCAGTGATGTTAGAAATGTATAAATAACTTAAAGTTAATAACTTAATACTCAATATAAGTCTTTAGCAAATCCCAAAATAACTGGTCAAAATTTGGAATAATTACATAATTTAAAAAAATATATTTTTAAAAGAAGTCTATTATGCTCACCAAGGCTTCATTTATTTAATCATAAGAAAATTAATAGAGTAAAAATTATTTAATAAAGCATTATTACAATTTGAAATTTGCAATTACAATTTAGAAGAATATATTTTAAAATGTCATTTTAAAATATATGTAATGTAACTATCATTCATTATTATTATTATTATTATTATTATTATTATTATTATTATTATTATTATCTTATAGGTTTTGGTTGGAATTGTAATATTGGTGCTTCCCGAGTTATTTATTTTTATTATTATATATTATATTTATGCCTATTCACATTGTTTATTTTTTTTTTTTTGTTTTGTTGTTTTTTTTGCCATTGAATCTAGTTTCAAATCAAAGCATGTGTCACAGAATTATGTTTGGATGTAAAGTTTGCTTTATTTCTTCTGATCGGATGAGCATTATGTCATTTAGTACAGCCAACGTCTTGTTTAGAAGAGGTTGTTTGCATGTCTGTGGGACTAATGTATCCCCAGGTACCTTTTACCTAACATGATTTTTGGCCCGCTGCCACATGGCTATTCAGGTGTAGTCCATCGTTCATATGTAGCCATACTGATCTGTCAAAAGATGAGATTGTGCTTTGAACTGCCGCATTGTTTGTTTCATTGAAACTGCAATAATAGAAGAGTCTATAAACTGCTCTCAGGGATTATTAAAAATGCATTGTCATGTAGCAATTTGGTCTTCACAGTCCATGAAACTCATGAATAACTATATTAATATCACCTATATCGTTGCCTGTTCAGGCATAATATTGTATTAACAATGCAGGCTTTTACATATGGATCTGGCTAATCTTATTAGGAAGACAAAGCATCAGCCCTCCTATTTTACTACTTGTAATGGATATACCGCCACAGGCTCCTCATTAATGCCTGTTTGGATAACTTGCTGCATTTTTTATGTATCTGCTAACTATCTTTATGTTGATGTCTTCATTTGCGTTAAGAACTCTGGCGCAATGAATGAGTTTCTGTAATTTCTTTTTCTTTGTCTTCTCATTTGGTTCCTGTTCTTAGGAGCTGAATGAGTTCTTTGTGTCACTTTTGTCTTAGCGCCTCTGAGTGGGCTTCTGCTTTGGCTTTTAATGGTGAAGTGATGAATCAAATCGCTGCATGGTTTATGTATTCATGTGTGTCATGTTTTTTTTTTTCTCCTCGGGCAAATTAAGAGCATGTTAGACTCTGCTTCCAGGCAGGCTCTCAAAGCTTGTTGTGTTTCAAAGACAGTTTCTCAATAGAGACAATATCGCTTTTGGCCTCTGAAGGTGAGAGTGGTGTCTGTACCAGCAAAGTGGTCTGGTCACCAGCATGATGCTTGGTGTCCTGATGGTCTAGTATTCCCACCAGACTTTACAACTAGATTAAACAGCAAAACGTGTTCATTGAGCTTCACCATAAAGACCATCTTTTACCAGCTTCATCAAATAATGTCTAGAATGATAGATAGATAGATAGATAGATAGATAGATAGATGGACGGTTGGATGGACGGACGGATGGATGGATGGATGGATGGATGGATGGATAGGTGGATAGGTTGATGGATTGATGGATAGGTAGGTGGATAGGTAGGTTGATGGATGGATGGATGGATGGATGGATGGATAGACAGGTGGATAGGTTGATGGATGGATGGATAGGTGGATAGGTTGGATAGGTAGGTGGATAGATAGGTTGATGGATGGATGGATAGATGGATAGATAGATATATTGAAGGTAGGTGGATAGGATAATGGATGGACAGGTAGGTGGGTCGATAGGTAGATATTATAGGCTAATGATGGATGGATGGATGAATGGGTGGATGCATTGATGGATAGATAGATCTGGGTTCACAAGAAAGTCTATGCAGAAAGTCCAGCTTCATCAGTTAGACATTATGGTTTCCACCAACTATATTGGCACCAAACCTGAACATGAACCGGCCAGAAATTCATGCCAGCTAGTTTGAACTGGTCCTTTCAACAAATTTGTCATCTTGAATTTGTTGCAAGTTTTCTGAATGTTGTGACAGTCAGTTAGAACTATAAAATTGTCTCCAATTTCCCAATGAAGGTGCCAATTATGCACATGTATTGCCTTTCTTCTGGTGTGTTTGCAGGTGTTCAAACAAATGGGAGTTCCTCAGATACGGAATCCCGATCTCCCACCTCCACATCAGATTCCTGAGAGCTATCACTCTAAAATAGCTCTGATTGGCTGCGGCCCTGCCAGCATCAGCTGCGCCTCTTTCCTGGCCCGCTTTGGGTACGACGACATCACCATTTTCGAGAAGCAGAGGTTCATTGGAGGACTGAGGTCTGTAATTACTCTGACCCATGGTTCATACTCCGAATTCTCATCCTGTATCTAAGATGGTCCACTAAAGGGCATTGTTGATCCGGCCAGCCACAATCAATATGGGGCACATTGTAGAAGGTCAGAATAATTAATGAATGGTCTCTGTAATTGGGAATATTCATCTTTCAAATGCCGAGTTGGGATGAGGTTATCAATTACACGCTGTTGTATCTCCACCGCTGTTTAGTTTAACCAGCATGTCGATTGCATATGGGGGGTCTTGAATATCCAAAGCAACTCAAATCCCAGCAGTCTCCTGTAGTAGAAACAAGACTCTGGGATTGTGTTGGCATTTAGACTGGCACGATTGAAGACTAAAGGACCTATAACATAAGAAAGAATTCCAGAGATGGAACAATCCTTAGCATACGACAGAATTTTTCCGTTTCTTTTTCCTAACTCTCTGAGGGACTCTTATTTCCCTTCCTTTTCTTCTCATTTCATTTTTTTCTCTCTTGATTTCCAGCACTTCCGAGATCCCGCAATTCCGCTTGCCATACGATGTGGTTCAGTTCGAGGTGGATTTGATGAAAGACGTGGGAGTGAAGGTAATGAAAGCCATCACACCTCCCTATCCTACTCTTCCTCCGTGCCACTATGCACTCCCACCTGCCTCTTTTGAAGCCAGGAAGGGTATGAGGTCTCAGGGAGGATCAGCGGTCCAAATGTCAGCCGCATTAATAAAGAACAATTAAAAGTTGCATTAGGGGTGGCAGACAGCAGCAGTCGAGCACCTCGAGGCTGCACGCGCTTGTCTGTTTGTTTCCTGAATGCTTCAACTACGGGAAAGGGCAATCAATAGTCGTCATCCGGCACACCTGCTCAGGATTCATTTTTACAAAGGAAATGCTTTTTTCCGCAGTTCGTGAAGAGCTGAGGATGATTGGGAGGGGGTGAGATGACAGATTTGCATGTTCCCTCAGTACCTATAAACAGACTCGAGAGAGCAGGAGTGGATGTAAGGCTCTGGAGGAGGACAGACACTTTTCCAGCTTCTTTTCCACTACACAAGAAGTATTCAGATACGCCCTCCTGTGAAACAGATACGGAAACTGAAACTGAGCTTCTTTGTGTTTTTTTCTTTTCTTTTCATCCTTCTTTACTTCCTTCTTAACTTCCTTCTTAACTTGTCCTTTCCTTTCTTCCTTCCTTTTATCCTTTCTTTGCGACTGGCTTCTCTTGACTTTTTTTGGATTTTTTCTTGTATACACAAGAAAGATTCTCTTCTCTTCTCTTCTCTTCTCTTCTCTTCTCTTCTCTTCTCTTCTCTTCTCTTCTCCTTTATTTTACTTCCTTTCCTTTACTTTCCTTGCCTTCTTTTAGATAGGCTTTTCCTGTTTTTCCACTGACATAAGAAGGATTCAGAGACTTCCTCCTGAGAGACCTCTAACAGACATGATTTTACAGACCTTCAAATGAGCTTCTTTCTTTCATTCTTTCTTTCTTGTTTGTTTTGTTGCTTCTTTCTTTCTTGTTTTTTTTCGGCAGTCAGAGACTTTTCCAACTGCCTTTTCCGCTGCCATATGATGAATTCAGAGATGCCCTCCTGCAATCTCAAACAGACTCCGTTTTACATGCCTTCAGATGAGCTTCTGGTCTTTCATGGAGCATTTCTGTGGTCTTGCTTCTATTGATATGGCTTGTTTGAACTTTATTTCAGATTGTCTGTGACCGAGGACTCGGCCAAGATGGAATGACGCTTCTCTCGCTGAAGGAGGAGGGATACAAAGCTGTGTTCATTGGAATCGGTGAATTTATATGCATCTTCATGCATTGTCTTGTTGTCTATTATGTGGACAGACAAGCATGTACACACAAAAGATGGAAAAAGCCTCTTTTTCTCTGAATCACTGACAGCTCCCTGGCTCCCTGTCCGTGTTAATGGCTGTGGATGATCCACTTGACAATTTCTCCCCCTCTACCAGTAACCCCATTCACATCTCATTTTCCGCCCGACTCCTTGAGCTGCCGCTGTTTTTTGCCGTGCTAACCTAACAGTGCATGGTCGGGCTGCCCACTGCTTCTCAATGGAGGACACCCTGGTTTCTCATCAGATCCCTCTGCCCTGTTCTCTTCCAGCGGAGCCATTCACTGCCACTATGTTGACCCTCAATGCTCCTGAGCATCTTCTAGTATCATCTGAGTCCCAGGACTCAATCCTGCTCAAACAATAGGAACAACTCTTTTCTTTTCTTTTCTTTTCTTTTCTTTTCTTTTCTTTTCTTTTCTTTTCTTTTCTTTCTTTCTTTCTTTTTCTTTCCCTTGTTTCATTTGTTACTGCTTTTTCTTTTCTTTCTTTCTTTCCTTCTGTCTTTCTTTCTTTCTTTCTTTCTTTCTTTCTTTCTTTCTTACCTTTGTTTCATTTGTTACTGCTTTTTCTTTTCTTTTCGTCTTTCTTTTATTTGTTCTTTACCATTCATTCATTCATTCATTCATTCATTTGTTCTTTTTTCCATTTTAACTGCTTGTTTAACCCTTCCTTCCTTCGTGTTTGTTAATTTCCTTTCCTTTCCTTTGCTTTCCTTTCCTTTCCTTTCCTTTCCTTTCCTTTCCTTTCCTCTCCTTTCTTTTCCTTTCCTTTCCTTTCCTTTCCTTTCCTTTCCTTTCCTTTCCTTTCCTCTTTGATTTCCTTTACTTCCTTCATTTCTTACTTTCCTTGTTCCCTGTATTTTATTTCCTTCTTTCTCTGTTTTGTTTTCTTCCTTCTCTCCCTTTCCTTCTCCTCCTTTAGTTTTTTCTTCATCCTTGTTTTCTTGCCTTTCTTGCTGTTTGTTAATTTCCTTTCCTTTCCTTTCCTTTCCTCTTTGATTTTCTCCTTTCATTTTTTCTTCATCCTTATTTTCCTTCCTTCCTTCCTTGCTTCCTTCCTACTTTTGTCTTTCATCTGTTTTGTCCATCCTAATGTTTCTTTCTTCCTTCCTTGCATTCCTTACCACTTTTTCCTTATTTTTCCTCATTTGTTTGCTCTTTCTTTGCTTCCCTTTTGTTTGTATCTTCCTTTCTTCTTTCTTTTTCTAACTCTCTATTTTCCTTTCTCTCTCATTGTGTTTACTGACTGTTATCAGTATCAGTGGATTATATAAGATGTGACCTTTTGCTATTAGAATCAAATAATGATTATCATATTGGCACTGACAGTGAGGAGCTTTGCTTTTTATTTTCAAACTGTGTGGCTGTGTGTAGTCTCATCGCTACTATTTTTCCTTCCTTTTTTTCCCCAAAGCCAAGGAACAAATAAATCTATTCTTGAAGATGATATCTTCTGGCTATGTACGTTCTACAATCCCTTGTTGCTTATTAAAATTAATCAAAAAGGCTCTTCTTTACATTGTAAAGCATTTCTAATTATGAGTCCTAACCTAAGAAACTTATATCTGCTGAACTAAAATAATCGTATTAGTAGAATAATATAACTTTATATAGAAAGAAATTAAACTGTGATTACGTGGCCCCTGCATTGATCTTAGGAATTCAAACATTGCCTAAAGCTGTCCATGTGACTGTCTTATTGTACCGACACAATGAGAAAAAGAATTAATATAATTCATTGTTTCGAAACGCTGAGTCTCTTAATACTGGCATCCTAATTATGAGTCTTTTACGTAGAGCATTTTTGGATTTCTCTACAAAAGGATGTAAAGAAATTTCGACTGTGGGAGAAAATGAAAGCACTGAGTGTTTGCAATTAATTTCTGTAATTTCACATGAGTCCTTTACGGTCTTTTTAAATGTCAGCCACTCACATGATTGACATGCTAATTTCTCCGTGGCAATATGTAAAAATATTCAAAGTGGAAGCCAGGTTGAGGAAGTCAGATAAGAGCATTGTTTTTAGGCTATAGGCTCAGGAGTCAGTGGCTTGGGTTCAATGGTTTTAAAGAGTGAATTAACCCCTTAACTGCCATGAAGTGATGGGGTCTGCGATCTCCCTGTCTTATTTTCTGATGTCCCTTTTGATTTCATTGTCATTTTCATGATAACAAGAATGAAACACTTGTACAGTAAATAACACGGTCCATTAATGTTATAATGTACCCATAATGCCCTAAAAGCAGTGGAATATTAGTACCAACCACAAAATATTACTCAAGGTTTGTATATATGCTATTAAAAGGCGCACCGATCAATAAATGCAAGGACATGATTAAAAGATGTACGCTCAGCACTGAGATGAGACGTTTCTGGAGAATACTTGAAGTTTTTAAAAGCTCCGCAATCAATAGTTGCTACGAGTTGGCGGCAGAGATCGTTGGATGCTAGTCAATATGAGGTTATATTATTACACCGTAAAAATAACCCATCATTTGCGTATGCTTCTAAAATACCACCCAAGATGTCAAGAATCTGGCTCTTTTTAAATCCATTACACATTCTGACTCTAAATATGTGCTGCTACAAAAATGGAAACATATTGTTCTTTCAGAATGTTCCGTTGTCACTGGCAGCAACGTTAATTAACACATATATAGAGGGAATTTATAATCTGTGAGATTATGTAACATCTTTACGTACTGAACTTTAGTATGGCGAGCCTCGATATTACTATAGCACATACTTAGGAATTATTTTTTTGTGCTATGGATATATATTACCTTAAATTTTTGGGTGGTGGATGATTAAACAGATGAATTAATCCCACAGAAGAAGTCTTTCATGAAGAAGATACCTGAGCCATATCTATAGACCACAATACCCTAGCATTTCGGCAGCAAGCATTTTTTCTTCATAAAATGTAAAAATCTAGTTTAACTCTTCACCCTTGTTTTTTTCTTCACTGTTATGCAATTCATAAGGGTCAGAGGGGTCAGGGACTGCCGAGAAAAGACCTCCTGCCATTGTCGCCCCCTCTTCTCAAAAGATGCCCATAGATAAGCCCTGATTAACGAGAGGGGTTCTGCTCTCTGGGTGATGTAATATTTTTGATTTTGCATGGTGAAAAGGGTCTCGGCTGCGAGCGTACCTTACGGAAGCTCGTTGCTGAAGAAAATGTGAAGCAGTAGGAGACAAATGGAGATGCATTACTTACAAAGAGGGCTGTCACAAACCCTGGCGCTTTTGTTAAAACCCACTTTGTCACACCATACTGTGAAGTTTCCTGTTCTTCCTGAACTTCCTTTGTATTTTTTGGTGATGATCAGGCGATTGAGGTGACAAGTGGATATGCTTCCTGAACAGTCATGGGGAAGGTTATTTGTAAAAAAAAACAAAAAAAAAAAAAACACTGAACATAAACTGTATTGTAAAGCCCTGGTAATCTTAATGGAGAAATATACAAATATTGGTTTGTACTGACCACGCCACTGGTTATTTTTATGTTTTCATAATTTTTGGCTCACTAAACTCCTGTTTTAATTAGGCTACACATGAGTACACAAACGCATAGATTAAGGACAGCATTTTCAAACCCCTCAAACACATAAAAGCAGCTTTTATAATTATTGGCTGACATTCGTACTAACGAGACTCAAATACCTGCTCAGGCACATGTCTGCAATTTTGGAAGTCTATGTGCAATTTTAAAAGTCTGTGTTTTTTATGTTATTCATTAGGCATGACACTTTGACAGATTTAGCTGGT